>JACEGR010000844.1:0-211781 GCA_014170235.1 Listronotus bonariensis | reverse complement strand
CATATTACCATTTGAAAGATTTATCAAAGAACTTTAACAAAAGGCAACCTGTGATATATCCAATTTTTTAATAGTTAAGAAAATATGGCCATCCTCAAGAATTTCATATTAAACTGGTATGTTTTAAATAAAATGCCTTGTATATTGCATCACCATTAAATAGATATTTTAAAGAGCTTTACGAAAATACCAAATTTGATTTATGGGTCATTTCATATCAAGTCAACCAATGGTTTGGCAGGTACCATTCCCGATTTTCATAATTTTTGGCACGTGTATTCTACCCATAAAACAGATCAAAAATCCAAAATTTTATTTTTTCTAACCAGTAGTTTTTTTACCATTGATTTTTTAAAATCTTCTCCAGATATTTTGGTTTTTCTATGTGTGAACATGCAAAATTGGCAAATTTTTCAATTTTTAAAATAAAAAAACTACTAGTCAGAAAAATTTAAAATTTTGGATTTTTGACCTCTCTCATGGGTAGAACAAGTGTACCAAAAATCATTTAAATCGGAGAACATGAAAATCAAAGTCATTTCTTTTTTGGTTGATTCGATATGAAATGACCCATATCTATCTCTTATAGTTTTAAAAATATGGTCATTCAAGTCTAAAAATTATGTTAAATTTTCACTGGTACCTACAGTTCTAAGCTATAAGCACTAAGTTTAGTGTCGAATATAAAATAGACATAACATCTACTATTTTTTAGATTTGGATGACCATATTTCTAAATCTAAAAGAAAGAGACATATGAAATGTGGCATTTTTTTAAAGCTCTTTAAAATATCTATTTAATGCTGATGCAATATATAGGGTGTTTTATTTAAAAATGCCAGTATACTATTAAATTACTAAGGATGGCCATATTTCCGAAACTATTAAAAATTGGATATATCACATGTAAACTTTTTTAAAAGCTCTTTCGAATGGTGATACAGTATTTACGGTGTTCCTTAAAAAAACTTTGTTATAAATCGAAAACCCGATATTCAATTGTTTTATGGTTGGCAACGCGTTAATACGCGGAAAAAATATTACAACTTTACAATTACTAATTAAACCGACTTCGTATTTCCAATAATAAAGAAGTTAGCAGTAGTATCGACTTAAAAATGATCACCCTGTTCACAACTTATCCGTAAAACTTTGAGGTCTACTTCTACAATAAAAATATAAAAAAACTTCATATGAACATATGTCCTACAGGTCTTGGTTTTTGAACTACAGGGTTTTAAAAAATTTAAAAAAAATTATAATGAGTTTTATGCCAATTTCGATATTTTTTTAAAATTTGTGGGACACCTCCTATGCACCAAAAGACATTTTTTGACATGCAAGAAATTTTTTTTTTTAAGTGTCGTCCATGGGAGGTTTAAGTTAAATATTTTTATTAAAAAATGGTATGGAATAAGTTAGATCTCTTGACTTATTCTTATTTGATGCACGGTTTTCGCGAAAATGAATAAAAACCATTCTTCGGCATGGTCATTTCGTAACGATAATATTAAACTCTACGGTAAAAATCATCTATTGTAATTTAATTTTTAATTAGATAGGGATTTGACCATGTCAAGAAATGGTTTCTATATATTTACACCAAAACCGTGGATCAAATAAAAAAAAGTCAAAAGATCAAATTTGTGTCAAACTAAATGGGAATTTTTAAAAATATTTTTTATTTTAAAAAAATGCAGTGGCCATTTTTTTCTTAAAAAATATTTACCTTAAAACCCCTAATGAATGACACTGTTAATTTTTTTTTGCCAAAAATGTCTCTTGTTATTATAAAAAAAAACAATATTTTTTAAAAATTTTAACACCCTGTAGTTTAAAAATTAAGCCGTTTAGGACATAATATGTTCATCTGAAGTTTTTTTTTATATTATTTATTGGAGAATTACCCCTTAAAGTTTGTCGGATAAGTTGTAAAACACCGTAGATATAAGTATATTTTTAAGATGTTCCATTATATAATATACAGGGGTGGGCATAACTCACCTGGAAAATTTGCACACATTTTAAAAAACCAAAAGACAAGTTTACAAAACGTTGATTTTATTTTAATTTTCACGAAAATAATTACAATAGGTGTTGAAAATATCCCACTTTTCTTCTTAATACACTTTAAACAACGGTTTTCGATGGACTTAACAATAGGGGCAACGTTTTGCATCTTGAAACAGTCTTTTCAACTTTTTGGCTAATTTAACAAAGTAATTGTGATTTGGGAAACGTGTATGAGGCCATCTTTTTGTAAATCGTTCTTTAATAGCTTCATAATGGCGATCAAGACAATAGAACTGTTTTAACAAAAACACCATTTTACTCGAAAATAACAAGCAACAAACCCGGTATTAATCAGAGCAACAGACGCGTTGCTATAAATAAATCCTAGCAAGAGCGGTGGGAGTGATGGAACTGACGCATAAGCTGATTTTAGGGCTGCCAGGTGACTTATGCTCACCCCTGTATATTAAACTCCTAATGATTTCAGAAGTTTTAAAATAATCAGTTATACAGGGTGTCTTTAAAAGGCGCGGAAAAAAAGCTACCACAAATTCCTGAGGGAAATATATGACGATCCAACCCCACTTATTTTAGTTCCAAAGTGGAGGATTTTAGAGATAAAAGGGTGTTAAAAATTTATTTAAATTTTAGATTTTTATAAATAATTTTGTTATTAACAAGTGTATTGTCACAATGTTCGGTTAGAGGGGTTTTGGAAGGTGGGAAATAAGAATATGCTTTTAATTTTACTGTAAACTCTAAAGGGCGCCTTCGGTATATGGTAAAAATTAAAATGAAAATAACTTTTTTAAACCACTCTTTTTTAATATTTACTATAAAATTCATACACACACATATTTTACACAAAAAAGGTAAGTTCAAAGTTTTGGTCACCGAAAAAGAAGTAATAATGACTCTAAAGAAGCTAATGGATACATGGTTTCAAACGGGAACAAAAACCTTTTAATTAAAAATTTCCCCACCCAGGATCACCAAAGAACAAGGTGAATACATTGTCGCTTTTCTATTGAGTAAAAACTTCTGGTAGTACGACGTGGGCACTCCTTGGTTATTGCTCTGGAGTATATTGCTAATTGTGAAAGTCCACTTGTTATGGAAGCATTGGCAAGTGAAATATGAAGGGAATATAACGGGTCTCTTACCGGGATTCCTCTTAGTAATGTAGGTAATAAAGCTGTTGAAGCTGTTGAAAAGGAGCAGTTGCTAGTTCGGAATAAATTACGTGTAGAACCGACAGCAATGGGGAAAAATAACAGGTAGTACCGACAACAATGTAGAAGAACCTTTAAATAGCGATATTCTTAAATTTGGCTGTCCATTTGTTATTTCACCTATCTTAGTCCAAAAGTAGATGATTTTGGAAATAACAGGGTGTTAAAAATTTATTTTGGTTTTAGATTTTTATAAATAATTTTTTAATAACAAGTGTATTGTTACAATATACGGCTAGAGGGCGTTTTGGGAAGTGGGAAATAAGAATCTGCTATTAACTTTATTGTAAACTCTAAAGGACGCCACCTTCGGTATCTTGCACAAATTAAAATTAAAATAACTTTTTTGAGCCAGTCTGTATGTAACTTTTAGAACCAAATTCATATTGTTCAACATATTTTACACAAAAAAGGGTATACTTGGTAAAAGTTGTTTTAAACAGCCATTTTTGGAATATTTGGAATTAAAAAAATCACTTCCTGTATGGCCAGGTCAAACACATTAACGCGCGCTATAGTGATACTGAGTTCCAATGGGGGGATGGTCACGTCTGCATATCGTTAGTGTAATTCGCCTAACTCCATATAATCCAGATCAGGGTTAGAAAAATCTTCAACTCCTTTTAATTGTATCAGATGTCAAAATTTAATAAATTTAACTTTTTAATATATTTTTAACACGCTTTTATTAACTTGGGTTGTAACTATCTGGCTATGTAACGGAATCTTTGAGCCTAATTTTAACCAACTTCCAGCTATTCGATTTCTTTGAAACTTTGCACACGTATTAAGGAAACATGACAATGCAATAATCTGCAAACAGTATCCCGTTATCTTTTTTTAATCGCCAGGAAAAAAATTCCATTATATTATAAAAACAACACCTAGGTTGCCATCTGTTGGCAACATTTCAAACTTTGCTATTAAATGAAGAAGAAATTTTTTAGTGGGTTGCAATATGTTGGCAACGGTCCAAACATTGCCTGGATTGCCATCTGTTGGCAAAATTTCAAACTTTGCTACTTAATGAAGAAGAAATTTTTTAGTGAGTTGCAATCTGTTGGAAAAATTTTAAAATTTTCTACTCTTGTTCATTAAAAAAATTTTTCGCCATTTTGTCAAGAGTAGCAAAAAATAAAAAATGAAAAATAATTAATAGTTTAAAAAAACTAAAAAACACGCTTTTATATGCAACCGAACTAAAATTAGAAAATAATTTTTCATTAAAAAAATATTGTCATTTCATAGTAAAAAGCGTGGGGTGATAAATATATTAAATGTTATAATTATTATATTTGCAAATATCTATGATGGAAAAGTTATGAAAAAATAGTAAAATGCACCCCACGCTTTTTACTATGAAATGACAATATTTTTTTTAATGAAAAATTATTTTCTAATTTTTAGTTCGGTTGCATATAAAAGCGTGTTTTTTAGTTTTTTTAAACTATTAATTATTTTATTTATTTGTTAAATTATTTTTTTACTATATGCTACCACACATCACTGTTAAATTCTGCTTTAAAAATGCTTCTACAATATTTTTAGAAATGGAGTTACGCACTTTGCGAATTATACTGGCGATATGCAGGCAAAACACGATTTGACCCAGGACCGGATTTAAGGGGGTGGGGGCAACGAACCGGGGCCCCCACAGTAAAGAAAAAGGTACATATTTTATAGATGACGACTTTTTTTTGCTTTTCAATTTTTTTATTGTGTACAAAATGCCATTCACTTTTACTTTGAAGGGCCCCCACAGGCTCATTGCCCCAGGGCAGGGCCTCCACACCTCTAAATCCGGCTCTGCTTTGACCTCTGTATATTTTATGGGCAATAGTCGATCTACTGGGACATTTCTCAGCAAATAAATGACACTAACACCAAAACACCTGGGCAGCTAATAAATTACATCTGCAATAGCAGATGAGTGCTTTTCCATCCCGTTACATCCTGTCTGCTTTTGCAGACACGTCCCTACACGTCCGTCTGCATGAGTATACACGCCCGTCAATGTGCTAAAGTATACAGGCCGTTTCAGAATTAGATGCTAATCTTTTAGAGTGTGAATCTTTAGGTGATTTTAAGAAAAAAGGTTCAAATTAACCTATGTGCTAAATGGCTTATTTTTTTAGATACAGGGTGGTAAACTAAAAAAAAAAAAGTTTTTATAACCATGTATCTTAAAAGTACGCTATTTAGGACATGGGTTTATTTAAGCTTTTCTTTTCTTAAAATCAGCTAAGAACTCACACTCCAAAAGATTAGCCTTTAATTCTGAAACGGCCTGTATATCTTGGACCTGGCATTCAAGAAGTGATTTATTTAAATCCACATATATCTCAAAAACGGTTGCTTAAAACAACTTTTAGCAAGTATACCTTTTTGTGTAAATTATGCTAAAGAATATGAATTTTGATCTAAAAGTTACATACAGAGTGGCTTAAAAAAGATATTTTGCTTTTAATTTGTGCAAGATACCGCAGGTGGCGCCTTCTAGAGTTAACAATAAAATTAATTGGAATGAATGTGGCTGTGTGCACGTAAGAATGTAGTGGGAAGAACTAAAACCTTTGTACTTCGTGCAAACCTTTAATAAAATCTAAAGCTGCGTCCAGACTTGCAACAATTCGCCAAACATCCGTCCAAACAAACCAACCGACAAGCTCTGAATCACTGCGAAATCATTTCTCAAGTCCTTGGAACGACGTGAATTCCGTCCACGTCCACATCCGCGTTATGTAGGGCTATGTGGCGCGCTGTTTGGCGCGGCAAATTGTTGCAAGTCTGGACGCAGTATAAGATGCGTAGCAGAGCGCGTTCGGTAAAACCATCATCAGTGTAAAGGGCAAATTTATAAGAATTTTACTTGTAAAAGGGGGAATTAACCGAATTGCCAAAAGAGTTCAAAACTTACTTGTCAAGAGCCTTAGCCTCATTCTTGGGTCACCCAGTCTCCCTTTACATATCTTTTTCAGAACACTTTATTAACTAAAGATTTATCAAAAAATATAGGTTTCGTTTTAATTTTTAATAGTCAATATAACTTCAATATGTTAATTTTACTTTAATTTTTAATGGCTTAATATAATGTAATTTACAGAAGTAGACGAGGGTGGTTCCACCCATCTCCCCTTTGCACGTCGGGGGTGACTCGCCATGCCAATCCTTTTTCCTTTACTCCCACCCCCTTTTCTTAGTCCACCTAATTAACCAATTAATACCTCTTTTCCAAAAACCTACCCCTTGTACTTAACTCACTAACATGTCCTAGGTCCCCCCTTTCCCCTCCTTTCCCCTCCTTTCCTTAGTCCACCTAATTAACCAATTATTACCTCTTGTCCAACAACCTACCCCTTGTACTAACTCACTAACTATCCTAGTTACTCTTTTCCTAACACTTGGCGTGCCTCCCCGTATGTCGGAGGGTGTGGCGTTAGGATCTTCCCCATCCCTCCCCGGTTTTCTTTTTCTTTTCTTTTCATTTTTATATTAAAATTTAATTATAAACAAACAACTCCAAATTTGTAAAAGAAATAAATTTTCATTATTCAATTTTGTTAATAATAATTAAGAAGCTATTTCTTTCCACTCTCGATCTGCTTCGATGAGCTTCACAACCTCCTCCCCTTCTACATCCGCCTGATTAACCTGAATAAAGCTTACTGTCCATGAGAAGGTTTCCGCTCGCGGATGATAATTCAGCGTTGTGATTGGCGTGAAAAGCATTTTAAATTTGCACTAACCAATCACAACGCTGAATTTATCATCCGCGAGCGGAAAACCGCTCTCATGGACAGCCGGCTTTACAGTTTAAAAAACCCTATACTTTACCTTTACCATCACTAACCACTCCTTTATATATCCTTCCCTTTGTTCTGTTGTAATTTGTTGTCCATTGCTATAATTTGTTTGGTATGGTTTATAAACAATTTTTAAACATGCGAAATGCTTCGATATCAGGAGGAGTGAATGCAGCAGTTTTTTTTTTTTAAAGTTGCAAGTAGTTTTACTACTGATTACACTAGTGTTGGGTGGATCAACAGGTGAACCAACAAATTCTTCTAGATTATTAAGTTCTACATATTCTCTCATAGAAGAAAACTCTATCTCATCCTTATTTAAATCAATGTATATTATTATTTTGTCTATTTCAAAATAGAATAACGTCTAATTAACAGTGGTAACTCTACCCTAAAAAATGTACATTAAGTGTTTTCGAGGCTGAACCACGAATGTAATAAAATTATAGGCTGAACTATAGTTCAAATTTTACTTTAATAATTTGTCAGGACGCAAATTACCCCAATTACTGCGAATGATTATAGAGGCACATTAATATGGAGGGTTTCACAAATTTACGTTAGAGGTAAAACAAGACGCGACAGGAATTTTCTTGCAAGAAAGTTCGCTCTGCTAAATATTTCAGCTGCAGATTTGATCCTTATTTTTAACCGACTTCAAAAACGAATAGGTTCTCAATTTTCCGCGTATGTTTTTTTGTGTGTATCTTGCGCGATTACTCTGGTGTTTGTGGGCCGATTTTAAAAGCATTTTTTTTTATTTGAAGAGTGCACTTCCGCGGTGGTCCCATAAAAAACAAAGTCAGGATCACTGAGAGAGAAAGGTACTAGACTTATGTTTTCGGCAAGGCGGACTCCAGTTTTGGGGCAAAGCTGACTTTAGTAGGCATATGCTCATATAAATAGGTATAGGTTCAGATAATAAAGCAAAAAAAAAGAGATCAGGGAGCATTTCAGAATCGACAAGCTTGGGGTAAAATTTACACCTTTCACCGACAAAAGGAGGAGGTTCACAATTCGCCTGTATGTTTTTTTTAACCGACTTCAAAAACGAGAAGGTTCACAATTGGCCGCGTATGTTTTTTTTTGTGTGTATGTTACGCGATTACTCTGGTGTTTGTGGACCGATTCTAAAACTTTTTTTTAACACGCTTTTTATTAACTTGGGTTGTAACTATCTATCCATCTGGCTATCTATGTAACGGAATCTTTGAGCCTAATTTTAACCAACTTCCAGCTATTCGATTTCTTTGAAACTTTGCACACGTATTAAGGACCCATGACAATGCAATAATCTGCAAACAGTATCCCGTTATCCTGCTTTGATCGCCAGGAAAAAAATTCCATTATATTATTATTATAACCACTGCTTGATACCACCAAGTGTCATCTGTCACCTGTACGTCCCAGTGGTACCAACCACCGGCCATTTCAAGAGTTCGATCTGAATCGATTTTACTCAAATTTTATATTAGGTTATTTTCAGAAAGTCCATCTGAAAAACTTTGCTACTCTTGACAAAATGGTGAAAAAATTTTTTAGTGAATAAACTGGAGCATTTATTTTTAAAAATTAATTGATATAACGAACTAAAAATGAAAAATAATTAATAGTTTAAAAAACTAAAAACACGCTTTTATATGCAACCGAACTAAAAATTAGAAAATAATTTTTCATTAAAAAATATTGTAACTTCATAGTAAAAGCGTGGGGTGCATTTTACTATTTTTTCATAACTTTTCCATCATAGATATTGGCAAATATAATAATTATAACATTTAATATATTAAGCACCCCACGCTTTTTACTATGAAGTTACAATATTTTTTTAATGAAAAATTATTTTCTAATTTTTAGTTCGGTTGCATATAAAAGCGTGTTTTTTAGTTTTTTTAAACTCCCCCATTATTAAAGGGAGTGCACTTCGGCGGTGGTCCCATAAAAATAAATGCTGCTAGTACCTTTCGCTGTTTGCACGGCTATGCGAAAGAGCTATCGCTAGACGCAAATACTTTAAGGTTCGTTTTGTCTTTTCTCGTGGATTCGTTATTGCGTATTGGATCTTTTTTTGTTATAATGTCGTTATGGGTAACTCTGTTTATGTTGACTATATATTTTTTTACTTTTGAGTCCGTAAATAAATAATATAAAAGTATATAGAGGGTGTTTACTACTGTATGAAACTTCAAGGGGTTATTCCTTATATCGTTTTACAGAAAAAGGTCTTATGAACATATGGGTCCGGACTTGCTTCGTTTCGAAAAAACAAATCCTTAAACCGATTCGATTTAAATTTTGTAGAGTTGTTTTAAGTAATAATGCGCTTATTAAGCTCTATAACTAGATTGAAATTATTGTACAGTGGCGCCTTATTGGGCACCACAGCTAATATTATTAGAAAAAGAACGTACATCACTTACTTTTTCATAATTTTAGACTCTTATATTTTATTTGAATTTAGCTTAGATTAAAATAATAATAATAAAGGCACTATGACAACAAGGAGGAGTATTGTTAGTTGTTAGATTGGAAAAAAAATACAAACGTACAAAAAGATGGTGAAAAACTGAGACGCCACTGTACGAAATGATTTTAATTTAGCTAGGGCTAAGCGTCCTATTACTTCAAAACTACTAAAAAATGTCAAAATGTAAACAATTGGGTTAATGACAAAATACTAATTTACATAAACCAAAGCGTACCGAAACGAACCGCTTTTACCGATTACCGCTGTCAAACCGCTATTTACCGGTCGGTAAACTTTGGTTAACTTACGGAACGTCACCTAAAAGACAAGCGGATAGCAAGCCCCGTGTGTATCTAGTTATTGCAGCCCCCTGTGTATCGATTTAAAGGCTTTTGATAGACAATATCAGGAACTGAGTATAGGTGAGGGTCATGGTTAGTTCTAATTAGTTAAATATTTTTTTAAATTCCTTAATTAAACTTCCATTGCTGTCAAAAGCTTATATATCGATAGAAGCTGCAGCTCAAGGTTGATAGAGACAAGGTGGCTTAATTTTTCATTTGACAGCCGATAGATGTGACGTCAAGGGTCTCCTTTTCAAAAATGTATTTATTTCTTTATTGGTTTGTAAAAATCGTGGTAATCATGTTTATATTTGTGAGTAAATAGTGGGTTAAAAAGACTTTCCCCGAGTTTAACCATTTTATAAAGAATATTTTAAATTTTAAATTGGTTAAAAAAGGACTCCCATAACGTCACAATATCAGCTGTTTACTGTCATGGCAAAGTTGGGCTACCTTGTCTCCTTGGCTGCAACTAACCGCTAAAGAGGTAGGATCCGCGCGTTGAGTAAAGAAACCACCGACGTCTTTTCTGCGCGAAATCTCTTGTTATTCCCTTATCCCGTATTTAAAATGTTTTTTATTTTGTTAAACCAAAACTTTAAAACGCCTACTTACTAGGTAACGATACGAACCCTCGAAACTGCGATTGAAAGAGAGATACAGAAGAGTTTGCCTAGAAAACGATGACGTCGGTGGCTTCTTTACAAAACGCGCGGACACTACTAGTAGTGTTTTTAGTGAATATTTACCGTTTTAATTGTAATAATAAGAAACTAAAAAGGTAAAAATAATCATTAAAAAAAATGAACCGACTTTTAAAAAATTAGTAAAACTTACTAAAAGTTAAAAATAATAATAAAAAAAAATAAATAAGAAAAAAGTCGGGTAATAACATTTGTGCTCAATTACTCAATGTTAATAACTAAATAAACAAAAGATTTTATACTTTTATTCAATATGCTATTACTCGACTTTTTTATTATTTTTAACTTTTTAGTGACTTATTAATTTTTTTGAATTCGAGTCAATTTTTTAAATTATTATTTAGACTAACATTAAAATAATTTTTTAAAAGCGAATTAATATTTTTTTATTATAGAATAAAAAAATAAAAAAATAGCTAAAAAGAAATCAAATTTTTAATAAAATCAAAATTTGCTCAACATTGCCGGTTCCGGTGCTTTTTATTGTAGTCTTAGGAATTTGTGGTAGCTTTTTTCCGCACCTTTTAGAGACACCATGTATATTTGCTGCTCAATTCTGAATTCATTTTTTTATCCAATTCTGTGATTCCAGTTTTAGGAAATATTTCTGTGATTGTATTTAAGATCTTCTTTAGGTAAATGAAAACAATATGTTATTTAGATTAGCATTATGTTACAATTTTTGTGGGGAGCAAGGATCGTAAATATCACGATATACACCTATATGGAAAACATCAAAATATCGGATATTAACGATATACAGTTATTTTTAAGTTGGTATTTTCCTTTTAACACTGTATAAAATTTGAGGATATTAGAAAATTTTTAAAATAAATTATGTTCCAAAATGCTTTTTTCTGAGATACAGAGTGTTAAAGTTTTAATAAAAAGAGTTCTTTTTTATCATAACTTTTCTACCACTTCAGATAATTCCACAAAATTTGGTACACTTCTTTTGACTATTAAATTTCATTATTTGCTGTAAAGGTTAAAAAAATACTAGTAGCGTCCGAACAGGGCTTTTATTGATTTTTTTGAAGAAAAAGTAGAGTGCCACTGCTTCTTTTTCGAATCGATATTATTTTGATATAATCATTTACTTTAGGGTTAATTTAATCTTTTGATATTTTTTCATACGGCAAACAGCCTTTGTTTGAAAAAATAAAAGCCATGCATGGCAAAATAGCTAAAATCTAATATGGTGTTTTATTTCTAAGTTAAGTTTTTGACTGTGTAATACCTTTCTAGGAGCATCAACTTTTTAATGGTATTAAAATTGTAGTAATGTAAGTATTTGACCTTACTTTAATACAAATAAGACAAAAACGAATTTTATGTACAAAACACCATATCAATTCATTAATTTTTTTAACGTAAACCGTTCGTAGTACGGAAAAACTCCAGAGAGACCAAATTAACCCCAAAGGAAATAAGTATTTCAAAAATAATATTGATTCACAGAAAAAGCAGTGGCGTACTTTTAAAAAACTCAATTCAAATTTTGTTCGAACGCCACTGGTATTTTTTTTAACTTTTACAGCAAAAATATAATGTAATAGTTAAAAGAAGTGTACCAAATTTTGTGGAAATATCTGGAGTGGTAGGAAAGTTATGATAAACTAATTTTTTTTAAAACTTAACACCCTGTATCTCGGAAAGAAAGCGTTTTCGGGTAATTTTATTTGAACATTTTTCTTATTTTCTTGTACTTTATACAGCGTTAAAAGGAAATTTTGGTATAAGGGGGTTTTTGGGGGCTGATCACGAATTTTTTTCGAAAACATTTCGTTCTCGAGATATCCACCATTAAAGTTAAAAATCAGACAAACCTTATTTTCACTATACTGCTTAAGCAAGCAGTTAGGAGTGATAGAGTGAGCCAAAATAATGTTAGTACTATATACATATATAAAAAGTTCTATCGCGCTTCTTTAGGGAGTTATTGACCTTCAAAGTTAGAATTAAAAAAATGTATTTTATATATATATATTATATATTTGGGCATTTAAACTAACTCATACCAATGCTTTTTTCCATAGGCAAATGATGCGCCGTAAGTCAAAATTATACAGGGTGGAACAATTTTTTTCGTTTATTGTATGCATTTTTTACAGAGGTGAAAAATTTGACACTTTGGTTTGACCTTCATTTTTGCGGACAACCTGTATATCATAAATAAGGATATTTATTCGGCATAAATATCGTGATAAGTATCATGATATATATCTGCAAAACCTGTTTAATGTACATTTAAGATTCAAAACTTTGTTTGTGTATGGTGTTAAATAGATTGTTATAAGTCTTTCCCAAAATTATATGGCTTCTAACCCAGTCTTTTTGTTCCTGGTCGATTATTGTACAATTTTTGATATATATTTGTTGTTTTTATTGTTTTCCCAAAGTTTTCCTAAAATTAAAACATGTATTGTTAGAAAAGCTTTTTTACAAAGACTTACAAAGTAATATTTAAATTAAAATTAATATTTAAAGTAACAGGCATCCACCAATCGAAAAATCTATTTATTGAATACCTACCAAAAAGCAAAACTTGCTTTCCTTTTATATGTGTAAGAATTTTTCTAGACTTACAATTTCTTTTGCTCTTTTGGTAAGAAGCCATTGGCCACCTTATAGGTTATGGTAAAAAGATTCTTCTTCGGATGCATCTTTCCCTTTAAGAGAAGCTCCCATTTGTTTAAAACGTCTTTGATGATCGAATTAATCACTGAAAAATAATAACTAATAAATATTTAAATTAATTTTAAGGTATTTTCTCTACCTTACGGTTCCTCCTCAAGTTCATCGACGACGCCCAATATGGAAGCAGTCTCATCCCTCAGTTCTAACCACTGCTTACTATCAATAACTCCGGCTTCTGCAATATAAAAAGGTCAACGTCGGATAATTAATTCTTTTTTTTAAATGAGGTTAAGGTCCTTTTAACTTACCAACCACAATGGCTACAAAAATCACCCACTTAAAGGGTAGCTCCATCACTATGTCCTCACTTTCCTTTGTTGGGATACAATTGGGTATAGAAAAATATAACGATCACCACCATCATCGTTGCTATCGTTCCTTGGACATGTGAGCAAATTATTAGTGTGACAAAATAGGCCTCGATGTAAGTTAAAGCTATCCCAGTTCGGTTTATCTGCGAACCCTGATAAATGTACATTTAAGATTTAAAACTATGTGTATGGTCTTAAATATTCTTTCCCAAAATTATGTGCCTTCTAACCCAGTCCTTTTGTTCCTGGTCGATTATTGTACATTTTTTGATATATTTTTGTCGTTTTTATTGTTTATTGGTTTCCCAACCCTGGGGAGTGTATTTTAATATTTTTTTTGTATTTTTTGTTCAATGTTTCTTAGTTATTTAAAGTAGAATATAAATATTTTTAAAGAAAAACTAGTAGTTAGAGAAAGTACATCTCTACATACACAGTAGGGTGTTAGTTATTTCCCAAATAGATTTTTTTGCAGCGATCGCCCCCAGAACTTTTAGTTTATAGCCTTTAAAAAAATATCCAATATAAAAATGCTCTTAATTCCTGATTTAAACCGTGCCGATATCATGTTGCTTATCCCATTTAAATAACATGGGATTTTTCGACATTGTTTTTAAAAAACATTGATACTTTTAGTTTGCTGTTAATAAAAAGTATTTTCGTAATAATTAATGCATTTTTATTTAATAATGTATTATACCTTTACAATTATTTCTATGACATACATACATAGATTGAAAGTACAACAAAACAACATTTTAGTAGCTTCAATTTTTTATTTTATTAGAAAAAAGTCAATCATTACATATCAGGATTTTATTCAGGAGTATTTTATTTCATAATTGTCGCTTAGTTGGAAAATTTTTCACATTCTAGTAGTTTCTGTGCTTCACTCTGAAACAAAAAATGGAGTTACTTAATATGGATACTACATATCTTAGGGAAATCATAAAATTAATAATGAAATGTGCCTATTTATTTGCTTCTCTAGCAACCCTTATCAAATCACAACAAGGAAACCACAGTCATGCATCCCTTTAAAATGCATCTGTAGAAGCCCTAAACTTTTCACTAGTAATAAACCATTTTTTGCAGAACTTTACAGGTAATAAAAATAAGAGATCAAACTTTTTGTTGATAGCGAACCTGATTATGCTTTTCCTAAGTATTTGATTGTCTACACTGTCACTATTTCTTAACAGTAATACATAAATAAATGGAAAATAGGTTTCTAAACAGTATTGGCCTACATTAGGGGTATGCATTTTCTTGTAAATTATCTTTTCCATAATTTTCCAGCATGTATGACAAGGCTAAAATCAGTTTGTTGCCAAAGTGCTTCTTGCTGGGTTAGTCGAAGGTTTTATATTTTCTATTTTTATTACACTTCTCTACGCCAAAATAGTGCTTTTTGATGTGTACAGGGTGTTTATTATGTTTGTGTATTAAGGGAGTACATACCATTAAAACGTTTTTTTTTATTTTATGCATTATATGTCTTTTAATAAAATCTCACATAAATTTTAGAACATAATTTTTAGTATTTTTTATATTACAGAGTCGGTAAGTCACTATAATCACTGAATTTTATGTATCTATTCAAACTTTAAAGGTTTTTTTCTCAAAACTTCCTTTCTTAAATTGGCGGGCAAGATAACTCAAAAAGTTATTGAGCGATCTTCTTAAAATTTTGCACACGCAGTATTTTTTGGGGAACCTAAAAATTCCGAAAAAAAAATTAAAGCAAAAAGCAATAGAAAAAATAAGCCAAAACTTCATTTTATTTTTTTAAGCATTGTATTCCATTTATTTTTTTACTTTTTTAGGTTCACCAACAAATTATGAGATCAATAAACCCAAAAATTTTAGTTTTTAATTTTTAAATCTCTAGAACCTATGCTAGAGTGCCCGCCGATTAAGAAGTTAATAATTAAAATTAAAACAGACTTATACTATTTTAATATTTAAATATACTACATACCGATTTTTAAAAATATAGAATGACTCTTTGCAAAAAAAACAAAATAATCATGAAAATCAATGAAAATGTATGCATTTATGGGTATCTCCCCTTAAAGTTAACATACACTTTTTTAATATATATATAATTGAATAGCAAAAAAAAAAGATTTTTACATACATACATTTTCATACACCTCCACCAAACCACCCATCTTTTAAAGGTACCTTTCGATCTTCTGGGAGGAATCACCCCCATTGCCCCCCTGTGCACAGCTCTGCTGTGTACTATTAATTAGCGGATACCCTGTATTTATGTCGCTAATCCTAACCCTTTTCAGAAATATGTACTTTTTTTTATTCTCATTTCAAATCGAATTGGAGAACATTACATTAAGTTAAGGGCTCAAGAAAACCTCTTTTTAAGGCTTCACAATTTGATACCTAATTCAAATATAATTTCAAAGCATTTTCATATAATATTTGACTCATTCGGTACAACTATTTAAATAAAACCGAGTAAATATTATAATTAAATTAAACTGATAATTACATAAACCATTTCGAAGTGGTAAAGTAGACTAATCATTGCACGTGTATTAATTCAGCAAATAGAAAATATAAATCGAAAGGCAAATTATTAATTTATCTATAAGTAAAAATGCTCATATTTATTAAGGGACGCGGAAAAATATTAGTTGATGGCTTTGTTTCAAACATTTCTTTTAATTTTAAACGGTTTTATACAGCGTGTCTACTTAAGCTCGCACCATATGGAAAACTTTTTTATTATTAATTTTATGAAAATAGTTATTCTTTATAAAAAGTTCTGCATGGTTCAAAACCTAAAATGCAATCATCCATAGGAATTGAAGGCCTTCCTGACGAAAGATCGACCTGATATTTGGTACACACTCTTAATCTTAAATGACAATCCAATATAATAGCTTTGTTTGTAGAGAAATCACAAACTAGTCAGCGCCAATTGGGTATTGTTATTAACTTAGGTGACCGGTTTATCGGCGTAGCCATAAGAAAAATAATAATATTTTTTTGTAGATGTTAAGTTTATACATAGATCGATCCGCAACAATAAATACAATAAAAAAATTTAGTGTCTCCCAGGATAGGTGTTACAAGAGGAATGGACCAATTTTAAATGGGCATTTTGGTAAAACTGTATGCATGTTTTAGAACTTACAAATAAAAAATATTACTCCGATTGGTATTGTACAAGGCGAGTTATAAGTAAACATATGAAAAATTCCCAGAACAAATTTTTATAAGTAAATGTTGTAGAGAATTAAATTTTATGTCAAAATTTAAAGTTAACCCCTCCTTCCCCTAGCATGAGAAAGAAGGCAAATTTGTACGGAAAAGTCGTTTCTTATTAGATCTGGAAGAGAACATGGGGAGATAGAAAAAAATCAGTAAAATGAGAAGCTTTTCGGAAGCGCGGACCTTGTTTTTGGCTCTTCGATATTTTAAGTAAATAAAGGAAAAAGTCAATAAGTGATTGGTGCAGTACTTAAAATCTCGACACAAATAAACAAATTTGACAGCCTTATATATTTTAATTTTCTTTTAAATTTTGCTTCTTTTTTTATCTTTGGACAATCCACGAAGGCTGAAAGCCTAAATACTAACGTACCGTGGGTGTCTTAAGCAGGGTAAGAGGAAGTTTTTAACACGGGACTTAAAAACTTCAAGATTTGGGGGAGGAAATACCTCCGCTGGCAGTAGGTTCCACAGTCTAGAAACTCTAGGGACAAAAGAACACACGAAATGGGAAGTTCGGGGCCTGTCCAATTGAACTGTATAGGGATGCATACGCGCGGCACCACGAGTTTCTCTGTTGGGAGCTGCCAGAGGAGGAACTATACTGGATAATTCGTCGGAGCAGAAGCCGTAAAAGTATCTATAGAAGAGCGATAGATCTCCCACAGCTCGACGATGGGCAAGAGAAGGAAGTCTTTGAGTAAGTAAAGGATCATTAATAAGACGAACAGCCCTTCTTTGAATGGCCTCAAGAATGCTGAGGGTTGTAGGGGATGCCATTCTCCAGACATGAGAACAATATTCCAGAGAGGGTCGAATTTGGGACACATACAAAGTGTATAAATTGGAAGGAGAAAAATACTTTTGGCTCGGAAAAGAAATCCAAGCTTAGATACAATGTGTTTATGCCAGTTAAGGTCATTCTCAAATGCGATGCCCACAAGGTTAAATGTGTCCCCGCTCTGCAAAACCTGGCCACTCATAAGCAAAGGATGAGTGTTTAATGATTTTTTTCGCGACAAGGAACATGATTGTGTTTTGGATGCATTAAATTGAACGAGATTTTTGGCGCCCCAATCCAATATCAAATTGAAATCCTGTGAAAGAGATATCTGCATCGCCCTGCGTTTGCTTTCCAAGTCGGGTTGAGAGATTGGTTTGGGAACCTGAAAAATGGAGTAAAGGGTCCTATCGTCAGCATAACTATGAATGGGATTGGTTGTGGAAGAAAGAAGGTCGTTGATGTGAAGAAGAAACAAAGTTGGTGCTAGTGCTGAACCCTGAGGCACTCCAGCATTAATGTCGTGAAAGCTTGAAGAGTGGCCATCAATAATGACTGATATACGTCGATTAGAAAGATAACTGGAAAGCCAAGAGCAGAGTTTAGTTGGAAGACCGTAGGAGGGAAGTTTATTAAGAAGTGCGTCATGCCAAACTTGGTCGAAAGCTTTAGATATATCAAGAGCAACGATCTGGGACTCACCTAGAAACTCAAGAGACTTGTTCCAGTTGTGTGAAACAAAGGAAAGAAGATCTGCTGTAGATCTCTTGTGACGAAATCCGTATTGCCTGGCATGTAAAATTTTATGTTTTTCTAAATACTAGCTTAAGGACTGTGACTTAAGGATCCGATACTTCGGTTTTTGAGTAGAAGCAAATGCTTTGTAAAGTGAATAAAGTATATGAACATTAGTAGATTTTTGAACAGACCCACCTCAAAAGTCCTGCTGTCACCCCCCGCCCCCCTCAAAGTTGGTTAAGAAATTAATATAGTTTTTTATAATATCTTCAAAACGGTAAATGATAAAAAAGTGATTTTGGTGCTGTTAGATAGAGCACAAAATTCTGCATAATAGTCACAATAAAAATTTTATTTTTGTTTATTACGTAAGAAGGCATTTTTTACGATATATCTTTCAAACCGTCTACCAAACAAAAAAATATAAGACATAAAAAATTAAGGCCTTTTTCTCTATCGAATGGTGTATAATATTATACTATTTTCTTTTAAATTAAAGCTACCAGTGGCGTACAAAAGTAGCACTACACATGTTATACTTTTTTTTAGAATATTTCTCACTTTAGTTATATTAAATGGTAATATTACCTTATTGCGCATAATAGTAATTATAAAAATAATATTTTTGTTTTTTGGTAAGACTCCACAACAAAAAAAAGTCGAAGGGGAGCATCCATACGGCACTTTTTACCATATATCTTTCAAACCATTAACAAAAAAATAAACAACTAACCCCAAAGTTATCATTTAGACTATTATCTTTTAAAATAAAGCTACCAGTAGCGTACCAAATTAGTACTACACCAGTAAAGTACCTAGAAATCGAAATATTTAATGTTATTCTATTAATTTTAATTTCCAGGGTGGGGAACATAAATGTGAAGAATTTCAATTCTACCATATTTTGTAAACAAAAAATGTATACCTAGTAAATATCCCTACGAGCAATCGTTTTTAAGATATTCCGAATGAAACTTTTTATTCCATTTAAAGAATTTCTTTTGTATTTCTTTACGTTTTACCTAGGCCACTCGAATTTTTCTAAAAGTTGTGTATAAAATGCTACGACAAATTCCTTGCGCCATAATATAACGATCTAATGCAAATTAATTAAAAAGTTTATCCTTTGCGATATACAGGGTGTCAAAGTAAAAAAAAAATTAAAATCTTTGAAACCCTGTATCTTCTTAAAGATCAACTTTTCAACTAAGAAAAATTGCATTAGATCGATGTGTTTTGCCTCAAAGAATTTGTGGTAGCATTTTAAACAGACCTTTTGGAGACTGCCAGGTGGCCTAGATAAGCGTAATGGCGCGCCTACAAATGCATGGAATTAGTGGCGCCAGTCACACCAAGTGTAAACCTCTACTGGCGCGCCAGTATATGCGTGAATAAATTGGTGCATTCGTTTTAACTTGTAGAGCCGTTCATCAGAACAGATCAAAACCGTTTTAAAAAGATCACCGAAAAACAGTGGGACTTGCCTGTTGACATGACATTTATAGGATTTGACAGAATTGTTGTTCTTTGTTTGGTTTTTGTCATAGTTTTTGTTTTAGTCATCCGTGGTTTATATTTTTTGTTCGGGTTAATTAATTAACCACAATAAATTATTATAGATATTTTTAAATATAAACAAGTATGTTTACTATTTGTCCTTTGGCATATGTCATTAGCACTTCATGCACCTCCTTCGACGATGGTGCATGAGAGGCAAGAAGGAGAAGTAATAGAACGGTTCTGCAGAACAACTCCATTATAAAAGGGACACTTACGGTGTTGTTCTGGCCGGTTCCAAATTATAAAAGGCATACACCAAATGACAAAAGTTAGTTGCCTTCTAAATTTTCTATGCGCCAGTAGAAAGTGGCGAACATAAAAAATATTCATTGCAACGCGTAAACATAAACATGCGAAGCGATTCGCTAGTTATAAGCCAGTTTTTAGAATACTTCATAATTATTATTTGCCGAGTTGTTAATTTCAAATAAAAAATGTGGGAAAAGTGGAGTTCTGCAGGAATTTTTACATTTCTTGAGGTTTATGAACAAAACCTGTATTTATGGGACGTTCATTCTAATCATAATTACGCAATTTTAAACATGGGCAAAGGACTACAAGTGGCGCCGTCTACATTTTACAACAACAACGTAAAAAGCTTTTGATTCTTCACCTTGAAAATACCTCTAAACCTGAATTTTGTACAAAAAAAATATATTAAAAAGGAACTAAAATAAAATGGAAAGTTTGACACCTTGTATCTCGAAAACAATTAACTTTTTGACTTAGAAAAATTATATTAGATTAGTTGTATTTTGACCCAAGGAGTTTATGGTAGCATTTTGTTCTTTCTTTTGTTTGTTTGTTCTTTTAGAGACACCCTGTATATTAGTGTTTTTCTAAAAATATTTTCTATAGACTGGGGCTTAAGCCCCCAAAAACTAAAGGCTAGTTGCGCCACCGATTTACAGGGTGTTCCATTTAAAATAAGGAAGTAATTTGCACTCTAAAGTAGCCTATATTAAATATTGGACACCCTAATTTCTAGTGAAAAAAAGGTGATGACACAATTTATATTCTAGCAATAAACCTAATATACCAAGTTAAAAGTAAGTAAGGTAAGATATCTTAAAATTTTGCTTTTGTCATGATATACCCTGTATAATCCCTTATAATTTTAAATAATGGTCCTAATATATTTTTATCTTGGAAGATAATCAATTATTTAATATAAAAAAATGTGAAGTCGGAGCATAGATAATGGGTAATAATGAAAAAAAGATCGTAAACTATTTTTTGTTACAGAAAAATCAGCCGAATTCTTTGTTAAAACTAAACCAATAAATAATTAATGATGATGTTTGGTATATCTCCTTAGTAGTGTGTTATAAATTGTAATGGTAGGTATGTGTGTTGTTTTTACGAGATCAAAATTAAAATTATGGTTTATTAATAACTGTTCCTAACTAGAAATAGTCTACTCATTTTTTTTCAATTATAAGCCATTGTTTGTCCTTAGCAATTATCTCCTAAGCTAAGAATCACCCTGTATATATGACAACAACTAAAACGCAAATATCAGAACGGGAAACCCAACATAAGAGTATATAACTTTACACCAAAAAAAAAAATAATTTGTGTTAGTCTACAAAACAATTCGTTAAAATTTGATAAACACAATTAAAAAAACCATTAAAAAAAGCAAATTATGTAAAGTAAACAAAAATCTAGTAAAACCAATAAATAAATTTAAATATTATGGTGTACCTGAATTATTTTGTAAATAAGAAGGAGGGTATCCACAGATTCTTTACAGCCATTCTCGTTATCTTCAGATGGGGTATTAAGCGCCCTTTTCCCCCAATTTGGAGAAAAGTTAACTTGGGCGGTACAAAAACTAATCAAAACAAAAGTAGCCAACACAGTAAGAATTTGGCGGATCATTTCAAAATCGCGCCACAAACTTTGCGGAAAGTCTGAGAAGTTGATTGTATGAAGTTAGGGATGCGAATGGAGTTGAAGGATGAAAATCCGAATATTTATATACAGGGAAAGATGCGCAATCCCGCCAATCAACTTAATTACAGAATGAAGCCTTTTGGCAATATAGAAATAATATTAACTTCTGGAAAAACTCTTCGATTGGACATTTCCTGTAGTGTAAATAGTATGATTTTTTTAAGTAAACAAATATTTGTGTCTGTGGTGATGAAGACAGTAAAGCCATTTAAAAACCGGACGCAAATAGGTGGTATGCAGATTTTTCCGGCATTTTTGTATTCTTTTTTTTTAATATTGGAAACCTACAGGGATGGGATCAAAACTTGGCAAGGTGCATCGTCCTGGTAAAACCGATTTTTTTGCTAAAGCGCAACGTTTCTTCTGATATAAAAATGATATAACAAGTTCCTATATATTTTTTCTACTGCCCTTTCTTACAGAGATATGTACCCTTAAAGGGCGCGGCTGAAAATCTAGACGAGCCGAGTTCAAGCAAAGGAACTGGCTACAACGCCGTGTGTAATATTACAGGAACTACTTGGTGTCACTTTTGACTCCTTCCTAACTCAAAACCTATTTAACGTAAACACATGAAGCAACGTGTGTTTATTTGTATCTATAAGGACAACCAGAAGCCCAAATTTCCTAAAGCTAGTTCAAACGGTTATAAAGATAGGAAGGTCCAGAAGTCGTCAATTTTCCACTGACTTACATAATGATCAAAAACCTAACCCAGTTGACCCACTTCCACATGCCCTAGAAAGATAAAATTTGGAATCCAGCTGGGTAATTGTGTGTAAGCGTAGAAAAAATCTAAAAACTAAAAAAAGTTAAAAAATATGGGGGTTAGAGGGGGTCCCCATACAACAAAATATCTTTAAATAGTAGCGTTTGAACCGTTACAAGTAGATAGTTGAAACTATTCCAATATATGTATTATTATATTTGCTATATAACAGAAATATCAAAAATAAAATAAAGTCAAAAAATCAGTGGTATCCCCATTCAAAAAACTTGTAATACGCGCTAATAAACAACCGTTAATAAGATCGTTTTCGCCCGGACTTTTTAGGCATAAACAGGAAGCGTGTTAAAAAAGCAGCAGATAATAAATGGGCAATGCGCACTGTTATTTCTAACGTTTAAGAAAATAGTAATAGCATAAAAAAGAAAACTATGCAGCGGAAACGCAGAAAAAAATATTAAATCTAAATACCTTCCTGGCTTTTACACTTCTAGTACAAAAAGTAATATCTCACAAAAAAAAATTGAAAATGGTGAGCCAAGTTCAATACTAAAGTTATGCTTGGCTGTGAGCTTTGCCGCAAAAAGAATGGAGATCTGAATAAGTTTTCTGTACAAAATTCAAATATGTATGACATCTTAAAGTAGGTTAGATTTGACTTAGCCAGTTTTTCTCAGAATTAAAAAAATTTACGAGATTTGGGCAGGTCCCACTTTTTGAAGGACTTGTTTTTGCTCTTTAAAATTATTTCAACGACAAAATTCAAATTTCAGTTTAAAAAATGGTTCCTTTTTTACATTTTCAAATCTCACCTGAGATTGGGGAACGGAAATGGGGGATTGAAGCAAATCTTGCCGGGGTGGAGGGGGTCGAAAAATTGTAAAAACCCCTCACTTAATTTCTTGACGTCCCCTTATTGATAAAACTAATTGATTATTCTCGTAGAAATCCGACTTTTCGAAAATTTAAGTTTTAAAAAGTACAATAACAATTATCGTTGTCATTAGGAAAAAGTTGTATTGGCTTAGAAACTTTCTTACTAGATCGTATTTAGAAATGAATTGAGCTAACTTGTGGATATCCCGGTAAATAAACAACTTCAATTGAGTTATAAAGGTAGAAAAGTAACTTTAAGTAATGAAATCGATGAAAGATACGTGAAAGGAAATATATTTGTTAATATAGATTCGGTATTTGCTTAGACTGATCTAACGAAGTGAACTGTTTTTATCTTAATAAGAGGTCTTTAATTTAATTATATTTCTTCTTAAATCTAAAATACCTTTTGTTATACTACGTTCTTAAATAGCAGTGATTTGCTCTTTTATATCCACTGGCGTAGCTAGTTTTTCTTGTGATCTAGGGGACCTAAACAATGCAAAAAAAAAAAAATCTTTTGTGCACCATGTCCCAACGGCTGGGGGTAGGCAATATTTGTAGATAGGTAGATATGATATTATCAAGATTTAAAAACTCGCCAATATGTATATTATAAGAAATGTATAATTATGTTTCCTTTTTCCAGGCGCGGCTTGACCATAAAGTCATTTAAGGAATGTTATAATTCATTTTCAAAAACCAAAACATGAAAGTAATTAATAATTCCTTAAAAACAACTAGAAATCTATTGCTAAACAAAACCTCCCTCAATACAGAATCGAATTATTTCAATCGGCATGTTAAATTAACAGGTTCATGCATGCATTAAAATCAAAGAAAGAAGCGCATATACGGGCTGCAGAGAGTTAAAAAGAGAATATTTTATTACATATTTTAAAAACGTACACACTTAAACAGTACGTATAATTTGCCGCTTCATAAATTCAGCCAAGCCAGCGTCCAAACTGATGCAAAAATTTATCATTATTCTGGGAGTCTATAGTGAAACTACAATTGTCTTTGGTAATATAGAATTTGAAATGTATTTTTTTCCAAACCCTCTGTATATGTTTTTTTTGTATATTATTATACATATAAACTTTTCTCTTGATTTACTCTATCTACCAGATGTATGTTTCTCCGTCGGTCGTAGCGGAGGGCATTTATGAAAATTCACTAATACTATTCAGAGCTGTCAACGTTCCTTCTCAGAAGTAACTAGTTCATTTACCGTTACTTTTCTTTTCCTTATAATTCCATTAGTTTGATGAATATTGCATGATATTAAGAATATAATTTAAATTACTGAAACAACGGATGTAATAGAGAGATATGGGTAATTTGGTTACCGCCTACGTTCGTTATTTACGTAATGCGCTATTTAAATACCGCATACGGTATTTAGTGTTTGTTTTTAGAGATATGGAAGACGCCGTATTACGAACGGTTAATTACACCTGTCTTGCGAATTTACAAAATCAAAAACAAATGATCCTTTAATGTGCGAATATTAAAGTTTTACCCGTTATTTCAAACACATTTTACTGTACATTTTCCTACTTTTCCAGATGAATTTTGACTAAGACATTTTCTCAGTAGAGCCAGGTCATTGTCGGTCGAGAATCTTAACCTTTTCGTTTCTTTTCCACCTGCGATATTTACATCAAAATAAAAAAAAGGAAGGCCTTATCAAAGATTAGTAGTTTAACTTTACTCTGTGGCTCTATTACAAAAATATTTTTAGAAATCGTCGAAATAAATAAATAACCTTAAAAAATAAACAAAGAAAAAATACTGTGCGCATGACAATTCTATTCGCTATTTTAAATAGCACACGGCGTTATCAGCCCGCAAATTACTCCATGCGGTAACGTTATTACCACCGGCGACGGTAAAAATCGAATCGCGCATAACTTAACTGTCATAATAGCGCTTACGTTAATACCGCATGACGTTACAGCACCACCCATATCTCTCTAATAACAAAAATTTATTAAAAACTAAAAAAATATTTTAATATCCATGTAAGTAACGCTTTACTTTTAATGTAATGCGTTACTCTGGAAGTAACGCGCGTTACTATGAAAGTAACGCGTTACTGTAAAAAAAAGAACGATTAATAGTTACTTTTCAAAAGTAACGAGGTTACAGTTACTTTTTGCTCAATCTAAAAAGTCACGTTATTTAATAACGCATTTTTTGGACTAGTTACTTAAAGTAACTACTCTGATACCCCTCAGGCTTATTGGCAAATATACAAATATGCATAGTTTTTAACACGCTTTTATTAGCTTGGGTTGTAACTATCTATCTATCTATGTAACGGAATCTTTGAGCCTAATTTTTACCAACTTCCAGGGATTCAATTTCTTTGAAACTTTGCACACGTATCAAGGACCGATGACAATGCAATAATTTAAAAACAGTATCCCGTTATCCTGATTAGGACCGCCAGGATAAATAAATTCCTTTACAGATCCTCTGTGTCTCTTGACAAAATGGCGAAGGAATTTTTTAGTGAATAAACTGGAGCATTTATTTTTAAAAAACTAATTGATATATCGAACTAAAAAATGAAAAATAAATAATAGTTTAAAAAACTAAAAAAAACACGCTTTTATATGCAACCGAACTAAAAATTAGAAAATAATTTTTCATTACAAAGAGTTTGTCACTTCAGAATAAAAGCGTGGGGTGCTTAATATATTAAATGTTATAATTATTCTATTTGCAAATATCTATGAGGGAAAAGTTATGAAAAAATTGTAAAATGCACCCCACGCTTTTTACTCTGAAGTGACAAACTCTTTGTAATGAAAAATTATTTTCTAATTTTAGTTCGGTTGCATATAAAAGCGTGTTTTTTAGTATTTTTAAACTATTATTTATTTTTGTATTAACAGTGGGTTCAACTGTACAAAAGTCTATACTAATATATAAAGAGGTAAAGTGTAAACTTTGTGGGTTTGTAGCCGCTAATCTTCAAAAGTAAGTAGTAAAAACCTATCATAATAATACTTTCACAATCAGAAAAGCTACACTATTCAGAAGTGTTATAGGCCATATTTTACTATTATTAAACAAAAAGTTCAGACATTAACGCCCAACGAAGTGGGCACGGGTCGACTATCTTGAAGAAACTATAACTAAAATTCGATATTGACGTACTATTCTCAATGGATTTTAATGCGGTTTTTTTAATAGATAGTGTAATTTATATGTATAATCATGTCAAAAAATATATACAGAGTGTTTCAAAACATAGTTTACATTTAAAATTCGATATTAATGTTACTATTGTCAACGGATCTTGATGCGTTTTTTAAATAGATAGAGTAATTCAAGAGGAAAGTTTATATGTATAATAATTTAAAAAAAAACTTATACAGTGTTTAAAAAATAGTTTACATTGAAAATTCGATATTGACGTTACTATTATCAACAGATTTTGATGCGGTTTTATTTTTTTAGTAGATAGAGTGTAAGTGTAAGAATAATATATAAAAAAAACATATACAGAGTGTTTGAAAAAAAAATACATTTAAAATTCGATATTACGATATAATGTTGTTTCACTATAGACTCCCAAAACAATGCTAAATTTTTGGCATCAGTTTGGAAGCTGGCTAGGCTGAATTTATGAAGCGGCAAATCATACGTACTGTTTAAGTGTGTACTCGATGGATGTCTATAGTGAAACCACAATTGTCTTTGACATTACTTAACGAATTTTGATGCGGTTTTTTATTGTAGGTAGACTGATTCAAGAGAAAGATTTACATGTATAATAATGTCAAAAAAAACATATCCTGAGTGTTTAAAAAAATTGTTTACATCTAAAATGCGATATTGACTTTACTATTCTCAACGGATTTTGATGCGTATTTTTAAATAGATATAAGTGATTTAAGAGGGACGGTTTTATATGTATAATAATGTCAAAAAAAACATATACAGAGTGTTTAAAAACATACTTTACATTTTAAATTTGATATAGACGTTACCATTCTCAAAGGATTTTAAAGCGTTTTTTTTAAGAGAGAGGTTTATATGTATAATATTATTTAAAAAAACATAAACAGAGTGTTTAAAAAAATAGTTTACATTTAAAATTCGATAATACTCAACGGATTTTTATGCGTTTTTAATAGATAGACTGATTCAAGAAGAAGGTTTATATGTATAATAATATAAAAAAAAACGTATACAGAATGTTTAAAAAATTAGTTAACATTTCAAATTTGATATTTCTTAACGAATTTTGATGCGGTTTTTTTAAAATATATAAAGTGATTTAAAAGAAAAGGTTTATATGTATAATAATATAAAAAAAACATATACAGAGTGTTTAAATAATAGTTTACATTTAAAATTCGATATTGACGTTACTATTGCAATTGAAAAAAAAGTGTTTATAGAAATTGTGCACAGGTTTCTATGGTTTATAAAAAAATATAGGATTGCCACACAGGGTGGGTCAAAATGATGTTATATAAAAAACCCTTACAACTAAAATACATTCTAACTATGTAAATAAACCATCTAAAGGTTTACAAAATTGTTTAAATATAAAGATTGGCAAAATAATTATTAGTTTAAAAAAATTATACAGGCAGTACCATTTTTTTTTATTAAGTTTTTATCACTATTCAACGGATTCTAAAGCAGCTTTTTTTAATAGATAGAGTAATTCAAGAGGAAGGTTTATATGTATATAATAATATTCAAAATCTTCACGTTATAGAAAAGGGGAATTGTTTTACTGCAAATTTAACGCGTGCGAAGCCGCGGGCAAAAGCTAGTATTATATAAAAAAGTACTTTAAGAAAGTAAAACTAAAATAATATATTAATTATTTTATTTATGATATTTTGTGTTGGGGATGGATACAAAATATTTGCTCTATCTAGAATCTTGGAAATACTTGAGAACATAGTATTAGAGCGGTGTGTGTGTGTGTGCTAGGATTTTGTTTTGTGGCTGTGGACGTAAATAATCAGCATCGACCCTTAGCAGTCTTTAAAATCTTAAAATAAGGAAAAAAGCAATAAAGAAATACATTTTTTTTGGCAAAGTTAATCTCTAAAGACTATTTTGTTTCTTTTGACCATTAGTCTGACTTAATTCCCATTCAAAATAAGATGACTAATAATCTTAAAAGCAAGTTTAAACCCCGAAACATATACATTGGGGTACGAAATATATATTTAGTCATGAATTTACTTGGTTTATTAAAATGTAATATACACTCTACAAAAAAAAGTATCGGACCCAAAAGGTGATAGTCATGTTCTATACAGGGTGTTTCACAACTAATTTGACAAACTTTAAGGGCTATTTCTTTAATAAAAAACAAGAAAAAACTTCATATAAACATAATAATATGTCCTAAACGTCTTAGTCTTTGAAATACAGGGTGATAACATTTTTTAAAATTGGAGGACGCCTCCTATACACCGGAAGACATTTATTGGCACACAAGAAAAAAAATAACGAAGTGTCGTCCATGAGAGGTTTAAGGTAAATATTTTTTAATAAAAAAAATGTTTCGTCACCGCATTTTTCCTATATAAATATTTTTTAAATAATATAAAATTCTACAGTAAAAATCACTTTTGTTATTTATTCTTTAATTAGATAGGGATTTGACCATGCCGAGAAATGGTTTCTTTTTATTTACGCGAAAACCGTGCATTAAATAAAAAGAGTCAAGAGATCAAATTTTTTCCAAAGTAAATGGGAATTTTAGAAAATATTTTTATTTTAAAAAATGCAGTGACGTGCTATTTTTATTTAAAAATAAAGTCTTATGGTGAATTGGAGCCCTTCCCCACAATTTTTTAAAATATCTGAATCGGTATAAAAGTTATTATAAAAAAACAACAACCAACTCGCCAAGAAAGAAATTTCTTCTCTATTTTCTATTTCCTGTCTACTCTCTCCTTACTTTACTTCGTAAAGTGTTTAACACGAACGCCTGGAAATAGAGAGGCGATTTGGATCTATCTTGTCATTAATCCTGTTCTATTGTATGGCGTTTTGTATAAAGTGATCTCGCTCTTCTTACCTGCTGAACGTTTGTTTACATTCTTTTATAAGCGGGTGTTTGCGGGAACACTGAGGACATTGCAATTTGTGATCGCAATAATAAACAAATTTTTATTTAGTCTTTTGTGAAAATAATCTATTCATTTATGTTATGTTGTTATATTGTATTTTGTTTAAACTTTAACACTTAGACAAGGGAGTATGAGTTTTGAGCTCACGAGATTATTTTTTCATTAAGTCCATGCAACCTAAAACACTGCTTAATTTCAATGTTTGCTAATTCAAAGGGATTAATAATTTCAAAAACATTAGCCATCGCTTAAGGGGAGATTCCTTAGCCAAAAATAAGACAAAAATGTCATATGAACATGGGTCCGCAAATGCTTTGTTTCTAAGATACAGGGCGTTTATTTTTTTGTAATTTTTCTTGTTTTTTAAATATTTTTAAAACTACGCCAGCGATTTGGCTAAAATTTGGGACATAAGGTACATTTATTAGTAGATATATTTTGACTATAAGGAGATTTGCTATATTTTTACCAGAGGCGTACTTGTGGGGTAGACACAAAATATTTTTTTATTTAAAACATGTACGCCACTGGTTTTAATTAATTTTGATAGCGCAATTAAATATTTTACTCAATGCTTAACAAAACTTCTCTCTTAGCATTTTTTCGAATTTCGTTTGGTTTTCGGGATATTTGCGATTTTAATACGGGTTGCAGCTACTGACCTCCACCTACGTTAAGCTATAAAACATATTATTATAAACTGAGAAAAATTTTTGATCGTAGTAGCAAAAAAATAGGTATGGTAGCTAAAAATCCTAATTAAATAGGGGACAGAAAAGAATTTTGCTATTTCAGAAAAAAACTCTTTGCTGAGATGACTTTCTTAAGGTAGCTAAATTACTTTACAAAAACTAATTTGCCAAGAACTAAAAAGCCACCTGGCTATATTAGCTGAGTATACTTTGGTATTCTAGCAAAGTAGAATTTTTAGTAACAGCAAAAATCTTTGCTACCCTGAGAAGTATTTTTTAGCAGTAATAATATGCCTTTTAGTAGTAATTAAAAAAGTTGCTGGCATAGAATAGCCTTTTATTGCCAGAGCAAATAACTTGCTAGGTCAAATAGAGATTTTTACTGTAACAAATAACGTTTTAGTTAGAGTAGCAAATAAACTTTACTGCTGTAGTAAGATATGTTGCTGGGGGAGTATTTTTTTGCTGCGGGTGCCAAATAAAGTGCTCACCAAAAAAATTTTTAGCACCATATTTAACTTGTAGTAACTTTTGAAATAAATAATATTTTTAGCTGCGGATTTTGGTTTGCTAAAGCCCATTTCGTCTAGATGACATGGCGCAAAATGATTTTTGAAAAATAATCAAATGTTCATGATATACAGGGTTGGTCAATAAACATACAAAATTACAAAAAGTTTTTGAGGTGTGTGATTCCGGTAATTTTTTTTTCGCATTTAATTATAGGTCATTAGTAAAGTAATATCAATATCTCCAGACGTTTTTGCCAGTTTTTTTATTACAGCCCTTTAGCCCCAGAGACACTACTAAACAAAAAATGTGTCAAAACTTTGCTACCAATATCTTTAAAACGCTGTAACTTAAAAACGGCTTTACCGATTTCGACCAGGTTTTCACATTCCTAAAAGCTTATTTTCTGTTTCTTTTTATTACCTAACCACTTTATTGGTAAATGGCCATTTCTATAAAATACAGGGTCAAAACAAAAAATAAAGATAAAATTGCACAAAATATAGCTATTGTTCGTTTTAAGCTATGACAATTGGGCTGTACGTTGTTGTTTGCTTTGAAATTTGGTCAATATGCAGCTTCGGTCAATACCTCTGGACGGTTTTTTTACTTTTTCGATTAGTGCCTTTTGGCCACAGATACGCTACCAGGCAGATCCATTGTCCTAAAATGTGTCTTTTGTGGATTTTTGATGTGATCTGGAAATTTTAAATTAATTACTACTTAATGATTCTTTTTTCGTACAGGGTAATCAAACAAAACTGACTCCTTTCATTATACAGGGTGTTTCAGATTTTAATCGGGAAAATTTAATAGACCATAGAACATGAAAAAAAATTAAAAAAGTTTTATATAAATATGTATATTTTACAAGTATGGCACAAAACCACAAAATAAAGATTATTCAATGGAACATAAGAAGTGTCAACTCTAATAGAGCAAATCTAACTGCTCTAATTAAAAAATATGATCCAGATGTAATTCTATTAAACGAAACCTGGCTTAAGCCTGACTATAAATTTTCCTTTAACTCCTACAACATCATAAGGCAAGACAGAGATGATGGGTATGGAGGTGTTGCTACCTGTATTAGAAAAAACCTAAGGTTTACTTACTTGAAAAAATTTAATAATGATTCTGTTCAATACATAATAGTAAAATTATCAAACTTTCATATAGTAAACATATATACTAACTCTAATCTAAGTATTACCCCTCAACTTTTAGATAATATTTATAGTAATATACCAAATAGCTCAATTGTTATGGGTGATTTGAACTCGCACCACCCTATATGGGATAATAGCCCGATCAACCCTGGAGGTAGAGCAATTAATGATTTTATTTTCAAAAATGATATTGTAATTATGAATGACGGGACAGCAACCCGACTACAGCCCCTAAACACAACACGAGTGCAGTAGATATAACAATGGTAAGTACCAATTTGGCTACAGCGGCCACTTGGTACGTCCTCCCTGACTGTGGAGGAAGCGACCATTTTCCCACTATGCTAAATATTAATAACAATAATTACCCTGTTTCTGATAATTTTATCCTAAAACCCTTTGTTACAAGAAACTTTCGGAAAGCGGAATGGAACCTCTACTATGACAGGGTGCTGGTGGAGTTGTCTCTCTCAAATGAACCCCTTAACTTTGATAACTTAAATAAAATAGTCAATTTAGCTGCAGAAGAAACAATACCAAAAAAATACTTAACAAGTCACGGAGAGTAGGCAATCCCTGGTGGGATGAGGACTGCACTAATATTATTAAAGAAAGAAAGCAATCTCTAAAAAACTTTAAAAATCACCCTAGTTTGGAAAACTACATAATAGCCAAACAAACTGTAGCTAGATCAAAATTAATTTAAAAAAAAAAGAAGAAAAATAACTTTATACAATTTTGTGAATCCCTTAATCGAAACTCTGACATAACTTATGTTTGGCAGAAGATTAAAAAAATTGCCGGTAATAAAAGAAATTTTAACTCTTTAATTATAGACGACAACAAAAGACTACAATTCCTAAACAATATGATTATAGTCAATATTGAACCAAACTTTCGCCTAAATTCTATAAATAATGAAATTTCACTCTTCTCAATTGAGGAGTTTAATGTGAGTGAAAGATAAGAACAATTCCGCACCTGGCATGGACGAGGTTTCATACAGCATGTTAAAAAATTTGCCAAATTCCGCCAAAACCGCTCTTTTAGATATCTATAATGGCTGCCTCTTAGGAGACACCCTCCCGGGTGCTTGGAAAAAATACAATGTCATACCATTATTGAAACCAAATAAGAACCCAGATAATCTAAACAACCTAAGACCTATTGTACTGTCATCTTGTTACTGTAAAACTTTGGAAATTATGATAAAAAATCGTCTCGATTTTATATTAGAAAAAAACTATGTCTTTACCTGGCTACAGTCGGGGTTTCGTAAGGGGATGGGCATTTACAACAATTTAGCATACCTCATCTCTTATGTCCAAATGTCTTTCATGCAAGGGGATTCGGTCATGGCAGTATTCTTAGACATTAGATCGGCATACGATAATGTAAATACAGGGTGGCGCATCGAAAACGAAACAGACGCATTTACTGGCAGCTCAGTTTTTTTTGAAAAACGCTCAGACCCGTCGATTTTGTTTTCGAGGGGGACACAAGTTTGGCAAAAATCACGTTAGCACGTGCAGCCCCCTGGGCGGGGGTGACACCAACCCTAAAATCTTAAATGAGAAGGCGGATCGAGTGATACATCATTTTAAAGCTCCTGACGAGTACTTTATAACCCTAGAATATGAAGTCAATATCTTCACCTATTACAAAATGGCGGTACTTTAAAAATTACCTAAATACTTGATTTGGATGGCCATATTTCCGAAACTAATAAAGTTAGATGTACTTAATGTGGTATTTTCTTAAAGCTCATTTAAAGATCTTTTTAATGGTAAAATAATATACAGGGTTCTTAAATAAAAAATATGTACTTTTTCTTCTACCCTGTATATTACTACCAATATCACCATTAAAGAGACCTTTAAAAGAGGCTTTAAGAAAAGCATTTCCACATTAGGTACACTTCCCCATGGCGCAGTGAACAGAGCTTTGATCTTCGAGAGCCAGAAGTCACCGGTTCGATTCCCAGCGGGGGAGACATATATTTAGGTAGTACTTATTTTAAAAATAACGTCCGTGGTGAAACTACCACGTTATCTAAAAGGTGCTGTGAAATGCAAAAAAGCTGCATGTGTTTCAGTGCTTGGACAACGTTGACGGAACAGGGAGAAACGATGGGTTTCTAATAATCCGACACCTACGGTACTCTGGTATTTAGGCATAGGCTGTCGTGAGATGTCAAAAAGATTGAAGAAAAATCGGATAAAATCGGGTTTTGTAACTGCAACCCTCACGATTTTTGGTACAATGTTAAAAATTGCATGTATAACATTGTGGTAAACTTGTTCAACAAAAGTGACGCAGTTTGCTTAGCCCGACACCAGAAACATTTAACATTAACAGGCTGGGTTCAAGCACCGCGTCCATAATATGGCGGTATGAATATTCGTAATAGACTCGTTAAAAGGAACCCTCCTAAAAGGTTTAAATAGTTTTTCATCGTTAAGTCAATTTTATTGGGCTATACACCTTTATTGTACAAAAAAGATAGAATATACAGTGTGTTTTATTTAAAAAAATACGATTGTATTATCGAACTCTTGACGATGGCTATATTTCCAGAACCTATGACAAATAAAAATTTATTAAATTTGTTATTTTTTACGGCTTTTAGGAAGACTTTTATTATTAACACATACAGGGTGTTCCCTAAACAAAACCAACACAGTATTGTAACTTTAAAAAAACGCAATGGAAAAATATATAGTCCATTGAAATGTTACATTTTATAGCCTTATGAAGAATTTTTAGAGGACGCAATTTTATTTTTTAGTCATTAAGAGGGGCTCACTGGGGTCGCCACTTTTGTCTTGCGGCCACCATCTTGGAAAAGAGGTGCAAATGGTTATTCCCAGCAAACACTATTTGCCGGCAATATACATTGTTCATATTGGCATTGATGGTAAAGCATTGGCAACATGAGCTATTTATATTTAATGTTAATTTTTAGGTGGTAACTAGAGGACGCCTCCTACACTTCTTTCAACCCTATATAACACACAATGTTTAGAAAACGTACATTTTAGGTACACTTTGGGTCCGAACGTTCAAGACTTAAAAAAGCGTTTACAAAACGTTTTATATGAACGAATTTAATACGTTTCTTTAGAACCTACATAAAACATTTATATTGATCGTATTCTAAACCTGAATACATAATAAAATGTTTTCGCAAATAGTAATCGGCAGAAACTTAATATTATACTAATAAAATTTCTGGTGTATTTATACTCTGTTTTTTTGCAATTGTTTTTAATTTTTGACTTTAGGTTTTGGCGCCCCCAACGGATGGCGCCCGTGTGTATTGCACACTTTGCACCTATGGTAGCGGGGGCCCTGCTAGCTACCTGTATAAAAACTCTCGGTATAATATACCTGTAATTTTTTATTAGGTATATAGAAAAATAAAACACAAATTGTTTAGAGGCACCCATTTTTTTCATCAAGGTACTTATTGTCAATGTTACAATAGATCATTGCTTAAAAGTATTATTGCAAGAGTATTGACAAAAACTAATATCACAAAACAATCAGTAATTTTAGCGATCCCGATTTGTGCTCTTTATGTCAAAAATTGATGGAATAGATGAAGAGATAGAAAATTGAAGGGTATGCCGGAACAACGTTCTAACCGACCGACAGTCTGATCAAAGTAGGATTTCCATAAAAAATTGTTCTTATACCCATACGCATAAGCCCCCACCGGTTCACGCAAATCTCACAATTTTGTCCCTGTGGAGATGTCATTGACATAGAGTTGTTATGAAAAGAACGGAACAGTTCTTAAGAACATGTTCAGAGGTAGCCTGTTCAGTGAACCGTTCTTTAACGAGAACTAAACAACCTGTTCTTTTCGAACCGAACGGGTGAGGAACGGACGCGCGTTTTTGTTTTTTTGTTTTCCCTGTTCTCACTAGTTCTGTTGAAGCTTGAAGTGCTTGAACTGTTCACGCTAACGTTCGCGGTGCTATGTAGTTTATGGACGGCTTATGGTGCTGTTTTTTTTTAATGCATGTTTGGAATAGTTTGAATCGATAAAGGTAAACGGGTGAACCAGGAAAAAAATGGATTAATGCCTAAAATGTACAGTCTCTACCTCATTGTCAACTTGTTAAAAAGAATAGATGAACAACTGAACAGGTTTACGGAACCTGTTCTCGGGTAGGAACGGAACTGTTCAGCATTCTTCCCTGTTCTTTAACAACTCTAGATGTCAAAGCCATTACACACATCTTTATTTTCGCATAACACTGTTCTAGGTGCCCTGGCAAAAAACGGGTTTGATTAGAGAGGGCTGTAGGCCTCACAAAATTAATACCCTTAAATCATGTTAATTTTTATAAAAAACCTAAAATTTGCTAAAAACCATACTGTCCTCTCTCTCTAACCACGTCACAATAAAAGACCTTTGACCCATTAAACGTAAAACAAGGTCGTAAGAGACTTGTTTCCGTGTAAAAACGTTGTAAGTGATATGTATATAAAATGTTGTTTTAGGGATTTTTTTAGCTTCGGTACCTATTATTAAAGAATCATAATAAAATGTTATTCTAAATACATTAAAATACCCATTAGTAAGCAACCCAAGTGTCGTAGTTTTTTTAATTGACAGAAAAATATAAAAAGCGTTTTTTTCGTTTTTCTCACAACAAAACTTTTGGCGGTTAGAACGTTGTTCCGGCATACCCTTCAACTGTTAACATCAAGTAATCAACAAAAAAAACAGCCTGATGATGTCTCCTACTTTATTGGCTCAACATGCACGTGCAAGTTCGGGAAAGCTACTAAAATTATACTAAAACACTTGAGTGAGCAAATGGAAATATAGATCAGAAAACGTGCTGATGCTAGATTTCTCCATGTTAAAATATGCTCATCACCTTTGAAAATTTCTTATTTAAAGCGAATTTTATGTTAACAACTTTATACAAAGATTTTATAAGAAGAAAAAATAACTTAATATTGACTAAACTGGCAAATATCGACTAGATATTCCATCTATCCCGTTCCAGGAATAGGAGGATCCTCCTGGACTGGCAAGTTCCTTGTAGTATGTTCGTCCCAAAGCTGCAGCAATTCTATAACAGGAGTATGGCCGAATATCAAAGCTTCTTCAAGAGGGGTTTTTCCCCATCTATCTCTTACGTCATAAGGAACATGGCATTGTTTTAAAAGAAATTCTACACAGTTGACGTGGCCTTCTGCAGCCGCTAAATGCAGAGCTGTTCTACCGTCGTAGTCTGGGATACTCATGTCCATACCATTAAGCATATGCCTAAAAACATACTTGAAATTATTTGATTGCCGCGTCGCATTGCCCTTTAAATTACAAGGTATATGCTGACAGTGCGCGTTTGGTCGTTATTTATAAGTATAAGTATTAATAGAGGTAAATTCTGAAAATCTACGTATGTACCTAACATCCCTTCCTTACCTTCGTAATCCAGGCAAATCCCCAGCAGCTGCCGAAAAAAGTAAGTTAACTACATTTAGTCCTTTGGTTTCAAATTTGTGCTTTCTTGGATCTACCTTATTGGGAGCATGTCTTAAATTATCATATCGATGAAAGTTAAACTTCTTTATCAGCTCCTATAAATAAACAAAAGTTACAAAAACTTAAGTGAAATAATAAAAAACTAACCTCACAAAATTGTACGCCTCTGCAACTGTTTCCCAACGCGTCTAATGGGGGAGACCAGAGACAGATACCCATAACGTTGGGGATAACTACCAACAGAGCTCCACTTACTCCCGATTTGGTAGGTACTCCTACCTAAAACATGAAAGGATCTAAAAACGGAATTTCAGGCCCATCCCTTACATATTTATTTGAAAAGAAAATAATGCCCCTGTGAAAGGGCCACCATTTTTACCAGATTTAAGTATTTGTAAATTTTTTTGTAGCGCGCTCTAATTCTTTAAAATTTTACCTTAAAAGCAAATTGTCCGGAATAATCGTACATTCCGCAACTGTGCATTAGCGACAAAACATCTCTAACACTTTCGGGTTTTAAAACTTTTTCTTCTGTAAGTGGACAGATTCCTCCATTAGCTAACGTGGAACCGATAACTGAGAGCTGGTCACAAGTTGTTTCCAAGGAACAACACTAAAAATACATTTCAGCAATTTTAATAAACTACTAAGTAATAACATGGTCTGCAAAAAAACTTTTTTATCCTCCTTCGAATTATTACACACGGTTTTTATAGATTTGGTACTTTTGAATTTCCTCCTTTAATTGTGTTGAAAGATATTTAACTAAAAATATGTATCACGTCTTGTTTTTGTGTTATATATATATTTTTTTCAAAACGCATTTTTAGTTTTAAATTCAAATCTTAAATTTATGACTAAAGAAATAAAAGATATGGTTCGTCTCAAGACCTAAAAATAATTTAAACAGTGTAAAAGCTTGTTATTAGTTGCATTTTACTTTGTAGTTATCATTCTTTTTATATTTTTGTAGGGGTTTCACGGCAAATCGACCAACAAAACTCTGAAAATTTTGCTTCTAAGCATTTCTTGTTTTATCGCTTCTCTATTATGCAATATGTCTTAATTATTCCTCTGACCATGTTCATGTAACGCTGCATCCAGATTAGCGGGGAAGAAAATCAAGGAAAAGTTTGAAAAATAAATTTTAAGGGGCACGTCGTTTCATTTTAGAAAAGTATTAGAAGTTCAAAGTGTTTGAATAATTTATTATATATATATATATATATATAATTAGTAGTTTTTATTTTATTTTCGAAAAAATTGTAATCCCGTTCTAGAAAAGCGTTTTATGGTCTTTTTTAACCGTAGTTCAACTTAATTTTAAAATAAGTGTCCTGTATAAGCTTTCAAATTTGCAAGCCTACAAAGATACATTTTTTTATTTTTTGCAACAGTGACTCGAGAAAATTTTAAGTTGTTGAAGTACTGAAAACCTTCACCACTCTTATTCATGGCCTTCATAAAAAAAATTATAAGACCTAGCGTTATAGGGAGTGGATGAAGAAAGAATATTATCTTTTCTTGGAACCAATGATGACCAATTCTAACTTTATACTGTTATAAGTCTCTTTTATTTTTGTCTAGTATTTTTAACACATGCCATTGTCTTAATATTTAGATCCCAGAATTAATCCTACGATTTGAAGAGTTCTTAATCAAACTGAGTTAAGAAAATAAGGAATTGTTTTTAAGCTAGTGGTACATAAAGATTAATTGGAGTGGTTATTCGATGAGCGCTTTTGATTTTATAAAAACACAGTAGGTCGATAAATTTATCCCTCTACCTACTAATTCAAACTATTTTTGTGTCTACAAATACTATCTTTACAGAATAAAGTAGTATTTATGCAAGAACGTCACACAAAAATCCAAAATTATAGTCATTATAAAAAGGCTTTATACCAAATTTTGATGTGAGCAAAAAACTAAAAGCAAATGTATATTTAGCAGCCTTAATGTTTCATATTTATCTTATTTTTATTTAAAGGAATATTTCGTTGCAGCCCAGTGTAATCAGGAACCTAAATTAAGTAATCTTGGAATTGGAAATTTTAAACTTACTTGAAAATAGAAATCCATGCATTCCTTTAAATTGCAGTTTTCCGGAAAACATTTATGTTCTCTCATATAAAATCCTAGGGCATAATTTCTATCGGCACATTCGCGTTCGGAAAGAAAAACTGCATTATTAAATCCCAGGTCTTCATTTCCTGCTAGCCTCTGCATCAGGACAAAAATATTAAAAAATCAAATAGAAAATTCATAGAGGGTGGACCAATAGCCCGAGGATGTCCAATATTGCTGTTTGACGAGATATGACAAGATTTATACAGGTTGTTTCTTAAAGACATGCTAATATTTAAGTAGGTAATTCTTGGACTCATCACTAAAAAAAAGTTTTTATGCACATATGTCCTAAGCGTCTTAACTTTTGATATACAGGGTAATAAACTTAAAAAAAATGTGTTTTTTTTTAATATCTTAAATATCCTTTACCCAATTCTGTTTTAATTTTTTTACCAATGTTATCTTTGGCATCTAGTGGGTAATTTATCACTAACTTAATTAAATTTAATAAGTCCAGTGGCGTTTTGAGCGGTAACTGAAGGAATATTTTTAACAAAAAACGGTACGCCACTGACTGTGTAAAATTTTTGTACTTTCTTTAGATTAAGCAAATGAAAATTTAACTTTTATGTCTCCTAATTTTTTCGTATCTTGTTTAGTTTAAAAGAAAAAAATCCACTTAATTGCACGGTCTTAGACAATTAAAGAAGCATTGTAAGAACTTTTCCTTTTAAAATTTAGATTTTATAATTTTTTATTAGCAATTATGTAACAGTAACAATAAATACTTATTTAAATAAGGTTTATATCTAGTCCAACAATTTTTACTAAAATAAATATTTTGAAATTTTTCAGTTTTTTGAAAATTTTAACATACTGTACCTCAAGAGTTAAGACGTTTAGGACATATGTTCATAGAATGTTTTTTCTTCAAATGAGTCCAAGAATCATCCCCCTAAATATTCGCATTTTTAAGGAACACCCTGTATAAAAATTGTTTGGTTTTAAAACGTGCATATCATAAAAATATTTTGTTTTATAAATACATAATGACCAAAAGAAAAGTAATAGATGCAGCAGCAGAACCCTTTAACTTTAATAAAAACTTTTTGTAAGATCTTCCTAAACAACAGCAATATTGTATTCCTCGGATTTTTGGGTCACCCTGTGTCAGTGTGGGTGTTTAGAATAGTTAAGTTTTTAAAAATGTTGTAAATGTTATAAAGTGGTTCCAAACTTATTCCTAAAGACTGCTAAAGGTTTTGATTTGAGCCATTTCTGGGAAAAAATCTGGATAGCAAAACCCTTTAAAAAAACTAACTTTTTTTTAAATCTTTGGACATTTCACGAAGGCCTAAAGCCTACATACTAATGTACCGTGGGTGTCTTAAGCAAGGTAAGAGGGAGTTTGTTGACTCGGGACTTAAATACTTAAAGATTTGGGAGGGGGAAGGAAAGACCTCTTGTCTAGTTAGACCATATAGGAATGCATGGATGGATGTTTAGTGTTTGAATTTAGTATTTTAAGATTAAATTTAGTACTTACCTCAAAATAGTTCATGGTAAAATCAAATTTTTCGGCTAAACTCATTTCAGGTCCCACAACAGTTTTCAAAAGTGCACAAATAATTATAGCCCCAGCGTTTATCATAGGGTTGTGTGGCTTTTCTATAAAATAAAAGATAATCCATATAAGGCGTTAAGAACCGGAGCGGACCATCCCACAAATTAAAAATAGAGCTTTAATAATAATTTGGCCACACCAGGGGCGGTCATATCAACTTTCCGAGGGAGGGGGCCACAAGAAGGAAAAGTGCCTGAGGCGGTAAAAAAAAATTAAAGGGAGGTGGGAAATTGAAATTTTATGAAAAGCAAAAAAAGAGTCCTTACCTCTTTTTATTGTTTCCTTTATTTATAAAAGACTTGATCTATTTTTCCCTCCTTTCCACATATTTTTGAAAAGCAAAAAAAAGACCCCACTTTTCAATTCCACAGTCGCCCCTGGGGGGCACATCATCATTAAATGCCCATGTTTGCCATTAGGTATGTATAAAATATTTGTTTACTAAGAATGTGGCTTAAGGGGGGATGGCCCCCATGCCCGCCCCTGATCCACACTGACCCTAAAAATAAGTTTTATGCTATTAAAAATACGTAATACAGCTCTTTTATTTAATTTGTGAGATAGTCCGCTCCGGTTCTTAACGCCTTGTATAAGCCAAATTACCATTTTTTTTAAATTACATTTATTACTGTAGAATTAAATGTACATTTACAACCATTTTTTAAATTTAAAAATTGTTATTTTTAAGTTTTGATCGGCATCGAAATAAAATTATTTCACAACGTTTCGTTTTTCATTGCAAAGGACACTTTTACTCGGTACTAAAAAGGTTTTTTCCTAATTATGTAAAGTAAAAATCTCTAAATATAAGGAGTTTATAAATCAGAATTTAATTTTAGTATTAGTATTAACCTCACTTAATTTTAGCCATTTTTCTTGTAATAAATAGCTAAATAAAATAAAATAATAATTAATGAAACTTGAATAAAAAGAAGTTACCTTTTTATGGCACATAAGCAATTTATATTTTTCCCTATTTTAGTCTTAAGTTTTGGATTTCAGAGAATTTCGAAAATTAAATTTGATTTATAAACACTTCAATTTAAATGTATGTTCTTGAATCTTATGACTAATGCTAATACTAATACTAAAATAAAATTTTAATTTATAAACCCAGCCTAACTTGTACGTAGGCGTTATAACGTTTTTAAATTTAAACACTGTACAGATAAAGGATGTCTATAGAATATACTAACCTATTATAACTTAATCTAAACCACGAATGATTATTTTATTGTTAAGAAGTTAGATTATAAAGGAGAGTCCTGCAAAGACTAACACTAACCTGCCAAAAATCATAACTATCCCTTTAGACGTTATATCGTTTTTAAATTTAAACTCTGTACACATAAAGGATGTCTTTAGAATATAAGAACATATCATAACGTTACCAAAACCACAAATAATTATTTTATTGTTAAGAAGTTAGATTATAAAGGAGAATCTTTTAAATACTAACACTATAACCTACGAAAAAAATCTCAACTATCGCTTTAAACGTTATATCGTTTTCAAATTGAAACTGTACAGATAAAGGATGTCTTTACAATATAGGAACATATCATAACGTTATCTAAACCACGAATGATTATTTTATTGTTAATAAATTAGATTATACCGGAGAATTTACACTAAAGTGACCACCTTTTTAGTCATAGAAATCGGAACAAATGGGAAAAAAAAGATTGTTTTTTTCTGCCTCTAAAAAAGCGCAAAAAAAGGTCCTTACCTTTGAAATATTTTAACAGGTAACGATAAATAAAATAAAGCGGTCAACCTATTTAATATAGTTTACTTTTTATCTCCCAAATTTTTTGGAGAGCAAAAAAGATCCTTACTTCCGCGGACACCTTTTGTTTTCTTTGTTTACACTTAGTCTCACCGAAAATCGAGACATTTTGAAAAATCGGCAGCACGCGGGACTTTCCTCCAAAAAGCGGGACTGTCCCGCCAAAATCGGGATGTGTGGTCACTTTAGTCTACACTAACCTGCGAAAAAATTCATAACTATCGCTTTAGACGTAATAGCGTTTTCAAATTTAGAATATATGCAGACAAAGTATGTATCTACAAGATTTTATAGCTTATATTTTATTACACACCAGGAATATATATATTTTTTAATCGTCAGAAAGTAATTCTATTTCGATGCCCCTTTTTGCACAAAAAATCCTAAGCACCTACTATTATGATCCAAAATAAGTTCATTAAAATTTCGACCACTGGGTTCCTGTCCAACATATCTATGTACCACATCTGATCCCAACAAATCCAAAGCTATACCATATGTTAAAGGTTTGCTACAAGACTGAATTGTAAACGGTATGGACACATCGCCTAACGAAAATCTTTGACCATCTATGGTACAAATACTGACACCCCAATAATTTGGGCTCATTCGTTTTAACTGTGGTATATATGCCGCTACCTAAAAGGTATTGGTTTCGCAGTGACTGATCATTAAATAGTTTATACAGCACATGGGTTGGTAAAATAGCGACGAGAACGCGATTTTTATAGGCATCGACAGCACGTAGGCATACTAGCCTGTCCGATCTCAGCAATCCGCGTCCTTTAGTAAACAAATCCAATACAGAACCGTTTTGTATTTTGTTTACAGTGTGTGATTCGTATTGTGATTGTGTCTGGTTTTTACACAGAAAGATTAGTGTTACGTCAAGAAATGTTTGTACCAAAGATGGATTTGTTTAATAATAGATTTGTGGACGAGGTTGAAAAACATTCTGTACTTTATTATTATACTTTAAAAGAATATTTGCGAAAAGATTACAGAGAATGAGCCGGGAACGGAATAGCAAAAGAAGTCAACTTGAAGTTGAAGTAAAGAGTAAAAAACTACGAAAATATTTTATTTTTTGTCTGTAAAACAATGTGCGGTAGGATTCAAGCTTTTGGCAACTTGTCTTAGAGAGCTCTATTTTGGCACTTTTTGACCCGGTGGGATAATCCAAAAGGGTAGATTTGCCCCGTCGCGGTCGGGTTCGGGAAACATCGGCGCTCTCCGATCGACATATGATTTCATTGGCTGAGAATATAGTAAAAATCGACCATTAAACGTATGTTCGTCTCTGCACGGTTGTCGCCACTTCAAACACGAATATATGCGTATATACTGTCGAATCTCGGTCTCATCGCTGTTTCACAGACCCATGTACAGAGTGCCTTAGCCTTAACTTAAATCATCTTTTTATATTATACAATGATTTATCGGCAAAATACCCAAATTAATTATCCTAACCATCATAAAAAAAACATTTCGCTTTTTTAAATAAAACACCTGTCAAACACCTTTCAATTATTTTTGGAAAATGGACTTGTGTTTTAATGCAATTTTTACTTTATTATTATATGTAAAATACTAAATACTACTACTACTACGACTAGTTGTATTTTGCCTATACATCTGCTGATATAACTGTGATATATACTTTTCCATTTGTATTGTCTTTGCATTTCCAATAAATTTCTTCAATATCTTTTGAAAACTCTTGAAATTCTGGTATTATAAACTGTCTTCTGAATGCTCTTGAAACTAAACCAATATTAGGAGCTATTATACTAAAAATTAAATAATATATTTAAAAACATACAAATAATAATTCATTTAGCGCTTATACCCTTTCTCAATTTTTAAATATATGTAGACAAAAAAAAGGTTTACTTAATATTAACCTATCGTTAGTCTATCTAAACCTTAAATATTTATTTTAGTAATTAAAAGTTAGTTACAACCTGCGACTCTCTCAAAACTGACACTAACCCACACAAAATTTCATAACTATTGTTTTATAGCCAATATCGTATTTAAATTTAAAACATACACAAAAAAAAGAATGTATTTGGAAGATACTAACCTACCGTTACTCCATCTGAACCATAAATATTTATTTTATCAATTAGAAGTTAGATAACACCTGCGACACGTTCAAAAACTGACCCAAACCTACATAAAAATTCATAACTATCGCTTTAGAGCCAATATATTTTTTAAATTTAAAATATATACAGAAATATACTGTAACTAGAAGATACTAACCTATAGTTAGTCTATCTGAACCATGAATATTTATTTTATTAATTTAGAAGTTAGACTCTGACTTAAAAATTCATAACTATTGCTTTAGAGTCAATTTTTTTTTCTAATTTAAAATATACAAAGAAAAAGGATGTATCTTAAAAATAATAACCTATTGTTAGTCTATCTAAACCATCAATATTTATTTTATTAGAAGTTAGATAACACCTGCGACTCTTTTAAAAGCAGACACTAACCTACATAAAAACAATTCATAACTATCACATAAGAGCCATGCAATATCGTTTTAAAATTTGGAATATACACAGAAAAAGGATGTGTTTAAAAGATACTAACCTATTGTTAGTCTATCTAAACCATAAATATTTATTTTATCAATTAGAAGTTAAGTAACACATGTAATTCTTTTAAAAGCAAACACTAACCTACATAAAAATTCGTAACTATCACATAAGAGCCAATGCCGTTTTAAAATTTGAAATATACATAGGAGAATGGTGTATCTAAAAGATACTAACCTATTGTTGGTCTATTTAAACCATAAATATTTATTTTATTAGTTAGAAATTAGATACTACCTGCGATTCGTTAAAAAACTTATACTAAACCTACATAAAAATTCATAACTATGGCATTAGAGCCAATATTATTTGTAAATTTAAAATATACACAGACAAAGGATGTCTCTAAAAGATAGTAACCTATCGTTAGTCTATCTGAATGATAAATATTTATTTTATTAATTAGAAGTTAGATACTACCTGCGACTCTTCTAAAAACTGACACTAACCTACATAAAAAATCATAACCATCGCGTAAGAGCCAATATCGTTTTTAAATTTGAAATATAGAAAGAAACAGGATGTATCTAGAAGATACTAACCTATCGTTAGTCTATCTGAACCATAAATATTTATTTTATTAATTGGAAGTTAGATAACACCTGCGACTCCTTTAAAAGCAGACACTAACCTTCATAAAAAATCATAATTATCACACAAGAGCCAATATCGTTTTTAAATTTGGAATATACACAGAAAAAGGATGTATCTAGAAGACACTAACGTATTGTTAGTCTATCTGGATCATACATATTTATTTTATCAATTAGAAGTTAAATAACACCTGCGGCTCTTTTAAAAGCAGACACTAACCTACATAAAAATTCTTAACTATCACATAAGAGCCAATATCGTTTTTAAATTTAGAGTATACACAGAAAAAAGATGTATTTAAAAGATACCAACCTATCGTTAATCTATCTAAACCATAAATATTTATTTTATCAATTAAAAATTAGATACCACCTGCGACTCTTTTAAAAGCAGACAGAGCCAATATCGTTTTTAACTTTGGAATATACACAGAAAAGGATTAAACTAGAAGATACTAACCTATCATTAGTCTATCTGAATTATAAATATTTATTTTATTAATTAGAAGTTAGATATTACTTGCCACTCTTTTATACACTAATACTAACCTACATAAAAATTCATAACTATAGCATTAGAGTCAATATCGTTTTTAAATTTAGAATATACACAGAAAAGGATGTATTTAGAAGATACCGACCTATCGTTGGTCTATTTTAACCATTAATATTTATTTTATTAATTAGGAATTAGATAACACCTGCAACTCTTTTAAAAACTGACACTAACCTTCATAAAAAATCATAAATATCACAGAGAGAGCCAATATCGTTTTTAAATTTGGGATATACACCGAAAAAGATTAATCTAGAAGATACAACCTATCATTAGTCTATCTGAATTATAAATATTTATTTTATTATTTAGAAGTTAGATAATACTTGCCACTCTCTAACCTACAAAAAAATTCATAACTATCACATAAGAGCCAATATTGTTTTTAAATTTGGAATATACACAGAAAAAGATAAATCTAAAAGATACTAACCTATCATTAGTCTGTCTGAATTATTAATATTTATTTTATTAATTAGAAGTTAGATAATACTTGTCACTCTCTAACTTACATAAAAATTCAAAACTATCACATAAGACCAAATATCGTTTTTAAATTTAGAACATACACAGAAAAGGATGTATTTAGAAGATACCAACCTATCGTTAGTCTATTTAAACCATAAATATTTAAAATATTAATTAGAAATTAGATAACACCTACGACTCTTTTAAAAACTAGCACTAACCTACATAAAAATTCATAACTATCACATAAGAGCCAATATCGTTTTTAAATTAGGAATATACACAAAAAAAGGACGTATTTAGAAGTTACCAACCTATCCTTAGTCTATCTGAATCATAATTTTTTTTATTAACTAGAAGTTGGATAATGCCTGCAACCTTTTAAACACTGATACTAACCTACATAAAAATTCATAAATTCATATCTATCGCATTAGAGCTAATATCGTTTTTTAATTTGCAATATATACACAGAAAAAGTATGTAAGTATCTAGAAGATACTAACTTATCGGTAGTTTAGCTGACCCCACAAATATTTTTTTATCAATTAGAAGTTAGATAATACCTGCAGTGCCGGATTTACCTATAAGCAAATTTAGCAATTGCTTAGAGCAACACATTGTGGGGGCGCCATAAAGATAAAGTGACCACACGTCCCGATTTTGGCGGACTGTCCCGCGTTTCGCTGATTTGTTAAAATATCTTGCTTTTTCTAAAATCTGCATTTCTTATTTGATATGTACTGTAAAAATATATCACTAAATCACCTACTAGCTTTTGCCCGCGGCTTCGCAGTTATGCAAACCCAAATTAAATTCATAGTTTAGAACCTATCATGAGTAAGTTTAATTAATATGTGTGGTTTTAAAAACATAAATCATTAATTACCTACGTTTACGGTAACGCACAAAGTGTGCCCAGCTTTGACCTATGTAGCCTACCCACACAGTTTCATCAAAGACTTCTAAAAACATACCAAAAAATAAAAAATATTTAACCGTTTTTTGTTTTTAATCTCAAATATTATGAAAAATTGCTTTTTTCTAGATTTTTTTAAATATGTTTTATGTTTGTGCCGCCACTGAAAATAACGTAAGTCTAATATAAAAATATTTTATACAGAATTTAATGGCTTGATTCTCTACCTAAAAATCGGTGTAAAGAAAGTTGCCTCTTTTTGTAGGTGAAATGGGAAAAAAATTAGACAAAAACCAGTTTTGGTGCAAGATCTCTGAAATCTAAAACTGTTAACTTTAAAAATCTATATCTCCGAAATTACAGGTCAGATCAAAACAAAATTCATTAAAATGTTGATCGGAAAGGACTAATCTACAACATATTAAAATTGGGGGCATTCCAACTGAAAGCCATTCGCACTGCTTATTGTGCGACGTCTTTGATCAAATCTCTATCTAATTATTAAAGAATAAGAAACAAAGGTGATTTTTACTGTAGAATTTGATATTATCTATACGAAGAAACGGTTTTTATTTATTTACGCGAAAACCGTGCATCAAATAAAAAAAAGTCAAGAGATCAAATTTGTGTCAAAATAAATGGGTATTTTAAAAATATTTTTATTTTGGAAAAATGCAGTGGCGTATAATTTTTTCATAAAAAATATTTACCTTAAACCTCTCATGAACGACACTGGTAATTTATTTTTCTTCTACGCCAAAACATGTCTCTTGGTGCATAGGACGCGTCCCCCAGCTTTTTAAAAATATCTAAATTGGTATAAAAGTTTTTATAAACACAGTAGTTTTTTTTACATTTTTAACACCCTGTAATTCAATCAATGTTTTTATGAAATTTTTTTATATGTTTTATTGTAGAATCAGCCCTTAAAGTTTTTAGAATAAGTTGTGAAACACCCTGTATATTTTTTAATATTGGGAATGTAACGAATACGTTGAGAGAATACTCGGGATTTTTTTTGCATTCCTTAGTTTAATGCCTTTAGTCTCTAATAACGTCAATATTATTTTTGGCTATGGAACACACTGTATATTTTTGACGCCAAAAAGTGAAAAGTAAAATGTATTTCTTAAATGATGATTAACTTAACTGAATTAAAAAGATAGCAAATTCTTAAGTTTATTAGGATAAACATTACTAAACCTTTTTTAAATAAAAGGTATTAAATTATTTCATCATACTTAACAAATTTGTTAAATTGGTATGACCCTGATAACCACATGTTTACTGTTAAATAGAATTTTGACTTTGTTCTATATACTAAACATATTCAATTTGAATATCTACCTTTTAAAACTTTGTAAATTTAATTTTTGTGTGTCTATTGCATATCCATCTGTATTTTTCTTTGACATATTTCTTAAAATCTCCATCATTTCTTTTAGTCTGGGATCTGTTTTCCTTAACCCAGTAGCTCGAAGGGCCTAAAAAGTGGTTTGCAGAAAACACGAGTTTTTATCGCAGCGACGTTTCGCCTAATATTACACTAGGCATCTTCGGGGAATACGTTTATAGTTTAAATCTCGCGGGGTAATGATCCCGGTGTAATCAAAGGCGAAACGTCGGAGATATACGTACATTCAGGAATTTTCCTATAGATAACAGTCCCGTTTCCTCATTTTTAAACATTTCAAACAACACTTCATCCGTGTGTAGATTTTCTCCCCTAAAGTGAAATGAGTATATGCATATTTTCCATCGATGGCGTAGAAAAATAAAAAGAAAAACTTACAAACATAAGTAATTTGTGTCGTGGATAAAAGAGTAGTTCCTTCTGTAATGTGCAAAACAAAAAAATAAAAAGTAATCGTGCAAAGAAAACATAGAAAATAGAAAAGTTTACCTTTGCTTGTAATTTTCATGTTGCAGATGAGGCTAAAAATAATACATTCCTGATTAGAAATAGAAAATAAGGTCGAAAGATCGCTTACATTATGAAGAATATCCGAATGTTTTGAAGCCGAACTAAATTTCTTGGTATGTTTAATTGATAGAACTAAATTTAAATTTTCAACATTTTTAAAAATCGTGTTTAAATACCGTTTTAGTCCTGCGGTTTTCATTTTGCCGGCGGTAATCGATTTAATTTCGGACAGCTTTAAGTTCTACGCCGACGCACGTACGATGTTTGAGATAAATTTCGATACTGGCTGTCAGGATATTGACTTAAACTATCTCATGATATCAAAGTCTAGTGTGTTTGGTTGTCTACGTAATTAGTGTTTAATCACTTTATTAGATAAGATGATATGCACACCTTTAATTCGGATATTTTTACTTGCCTTTATACAATAAGTCGCATAAAAATGCAACTCTTATTAGTATTAGAGTAGTAGTATTTTTTTATCTTTGGACAATCCACGAAGGCTAAAAGCCTAAATACTAACGTACGGTGGTTGTCTTAAGTAAAGGATCATTAATGAGGCAAACAGCTCTTCTTTGAATGGAATCAAGAATGCTAAGGGTTGTAGGGGACGCTATGTCCCAGATATGAGAACAATATTCCAAAGGAGGTCCCCAGCAAACACTATTTGCCGGCAATATACATTTTTCATATTGGCATTGATGGTAAAGCATTGGCAATTGGTGGCAATATTATGCCAACATTTAATACGCATTAAAAAGTTAACCCTAAATAAACACTCAATTGCCAATAAATTTTACATGCAGGCGAATTGCCGCCTAGCATACAAAAATGGCGGCATACCAATCCTGATTAAATAAAGCATGCCTTTTTGTTGCAGGCAAATAAATATTGGATTTTTGAAGGCAAACCTTCAACGCATATTCATACTTTTCAAACCATATTATTAACATTGGTATTTACCCATATAACATTTTTGCCGGCGTTGTACATTTAATTTACTGGCATTGCCAACACTCTTTAATGGCAAGGCATTGGCAAAAAGGTATCAAAAAGACGCGAAAGTGGGCAATTGGCCGTTATTAGGCCACGTGTTGCAGATAATGTGATGGCATCCGTCATTAATAATTTATTATTATTTATTTTCCCTTCCTTTTGCACATAAATCTAAATATAAAGCTAAAGTGGCACACAATAGTGTATTTTTACCCTTTACAACCCCGTTTTTCTATTTATGTTACACTTTTTGCATTAAATTTCGAAAGCTTATTTCAATCATCAATTATTTACATCGCAGGAGGCGTTGCCGCGTTTTTAAAGTAAACATTTTTGCAATTTATTTGTTAAAATCTGTAAAATACATAATCACATATTGTGTGCCACTTAAGCTTCAAATCAGGAATTGTGTGCAAAAAGAAGGGAGAATATAGTGAAAATGAGGATAGTTCGTTTTTTAACTTTGATTATGTATATCTTGAAAACGAAACGTTTTCGGCTAAATTTTTTTAATTAGTGATCAGCGCCCAAAAAAAAACCCGTATACCAAATTTGGTTAATATCGGAGTTGTTCCCACTTCCGGGACAATAAATAATCCTACTTTTTCTTTGTTCTATTTTAAAAAATAAAAGTACTTTACTCTTGGTCACTATCCATATTTTTAGGGATAATTCGCCCTGTACCAATCGGAAAAACATTTGGTATCTCTTAGTTTTGGACCATACGACCAGTTTTCTAATAATGCCTTTAAAATTTTAAAAATATTTGGTCCATTTGTCCTTTTGAAACACGCATCCTGAGACATATTTAGTATATGTTCTGATAACTAAAAACAAAACTACGAAAAATAAGTCACAAAAGAAACACACGAAATTTAGAAAAATATATTTTTATTACCAACACTATTTACCGGCGGTTTTCAATGGTTTTTATAGGCAAAACCGCAGGACGGCGGATTTCACCAAAAACATAAGTAAAAACCGCTGGAAATTACAAATTAATTTGAATTTAAAAATACATTTCACTGAACAACTTCTGCATTTAACTTTTTCTTGTATCTCTTATGGTTTTTCCAAAATTATAGTATTTAATTTTATATGGGACACCCTGTACATACACACACATTATGCATGTGCATTATTTATGCACATTTTAGTTCCCTGGACGGTAAAAAATGCATTTTATTGTCATTAGGAAAAAATAATGTAATGCCATCATCCTAAATGCATTTTTTCAGCATAACTTATTAATGATGGATGCCATCATCCTACACGCATTTTTTCATCATAACTTATTAATGATAAATGCCATCACATTTTCTGCAACACGTGACCTAATAACGGCCAATTGCCCATTTTGATGTCTTTTGATACCTTTTTGCCAATGCCTTGCCGGAAAAAATGTTATATGGGATCAAGCTCTCAAAAAAGTAAAGTACCTGGGAATAGTCCTTGACCAGAGACTTAATTGGAATTCACAATTAGAAAGGACTACCGAAAAAGCTACAAGGGCATTATGGTCATGCCGTAGGCTATTTGGAAAATCATGGGGACCCAATCTGATCTATTGGTCATACATAACTGTCGTAAAAACCGATAATAACCTACGCCTCTTAGTGCCTCGAGAGTAATACAGACACGCAAACTAAAGTCAGGAGACCTGACTGGTCACCTCAGGATACTGAAAAGTATCCAAACTGAGGCTCTGACCAAACCCATAGACAATACCAGTGATGCGTGATTTTCGACGCCCTTTTGAAGTGGCAATACACAGCCGCCAAACTATAAGGGAAAAAATATCACAACTGGAACGTGGCTCGCTGGTCTGGTATACAGACGGATCCAAGATGGATGAAGGAATGGGGGCGGGAGTCTACGGACCAAGATGTAGACTCGCAAAGCCCCTAGGAAAATCTCCCACCATCTTTCAAGCTGAAATATCTGCGCAACCGAATGCGCAAAAAAAGGCCTACGGGAAGCAAATATCTATATTCTATCGGATAGCCAGGCAGCCTTAATGGCATTAGGAAGGAGTGGGAGGCAACGAGATTCCTAACCAACTAGCCAAAGTTGGTGAACAGGCCCCGTTTTACGGACCGGAACCATTCTGCGGCATAACGAGAGGTCACCTAAGGAAAGAACTCAGAGAATGGGAACAGAGGCAAAAAGAGACCCACTGGAATAACGTTCCAGGACAAAGACAGGCGAAAAAATGTCCTCTCAATCGCCTAAATACACTAAAAAGCTATTAGAGCTTCGAAAGAACGAATTCAGGATAGTTACTAACTTGCTGACGGGTCACGGACCTTTGAGGTATCACCTTAAAAAAATGGACAAAATATCTGAAAGGAGATTTCTTGACTCTAGAAAATATAAAAAGGCTCGCCCCCGAAATATTTCCAGCTTCGCGAAAAGTTTGGGAATCGAGGGGATTAACTAATGTAGGGTATCCACAAAAGATCTTTTAGGTCGAAGTGGGAGAAGGGCTAGCTTAAGCCGAACGACCCCATTCATTAAAATACAATACAATACAATACATGGTTATTTAGTTGCCCAAAAATAATTAGTACTGTAGCAACAGTTTCAAAGTTATAATTGAAATATTTTTTTTTTATTCCAACTTTAAAGGTCAATATCTCCCTAACGAAGCGCGATAGAACTTTGTTTAGATGAAGTTTTAACATTATTTTGGCTCACTCTATTACGCCTATCATTTATGACTTTTCGAACACCCTGTCAGGGCCGGATTATCACTTTTGGAGCCCATAGGCAATTTACTTGTCGGGGCCCTTTATTGTTGAAAATGGAAAAAAGTTGTGGAGCAAAAAAAGGCATCAGCTTTCCTCGGGGCCTCTTCCCGATAAAAACAAAACAACAGAACAATTCTTTTGGTTCGATACCAAAAACCTTTTTTCCCATTTCATTCAACAACTTCAGTAGTGTATACCGTTACTTGGGGGTGGGAACTTTTTAGGGACCGTGGGAAAATTGCGGTGCGGGGGCGTGGCGCGTGGAGGCTATTAAGCAAGGCTATTAAGTGTGGGAACTGACCGTGGGAAATTACGTTAGGAATCTTGAGCTATTAAGTGATAGGCTATTAAGTGAGGCTATTAAGCGAGGCTATTAAGTGTGGGAACTGACCGTGGGAAATTACGTTAGGAATCTTGAGCTATTAAGTGAGGCTATTAAGATGTTCTTAATAGTGTGTGGGGAACTGACCGTGGGAAATTACGTAAGGAATCTTGAGCTATTAGGCGAGGCTATTAAGATGGTCTTAATAGTGTGTGTGTGGGAACTGAGCTATTAACCGTGGGAACGTCTAGGAATTTTGCGGCGTGGTCAAGGCGAAGAATTAAAGGCGCTAGCTACCACTGGCGTTAGCTACAGTAGTAGGGAGAGAAGAGGGATTGACCATCCTCCACCCCCGGGGAAGCTTATTATCTCAAGATCTCTGACGTCAGAACAATTATTTAGGAATCTTGCGCAACTCCATATTTAAGGTACTGCGCCTGCGTCGAGGAATCTTGTGCAGGGCGTGGTCAAGGCCTGTCACCTGTCAAATGTCACCTGTCAAATGTCACTTGTCACCTGCCAAATGTCAAATGCCACTTGTCACCTGTCAAATGCCAAATGTCACTTATCAAATGCCACATGTCAATATTTGCTGACGTCATTTCGTACAGCCCTAGATCGATTGGTAAAACCGACAACACCGGGATCGGGCGGGGGCGACGCGGGGGAAGGGTAAATAATAAAACACATTGTATATATTATTTTTATTTAAACCACATTGTACATTGACTCTTAGCAATTTTATATACAAGTTTAGATAGTAATACACTACAAGCTACAGACCCCTTGTAATTTCAAGGTCAAAGCATACGTCAACAATAACAAAGATAGCCGCGGTTAGATAATAAACGGTAAAAACAGTGGTAACTAAATAAAAAACAGTGTTTGTAGTAAAGCATTTATTATAAAATAAAAAATACATACATGGTTGCCATATTTCTATATAATTCTTAGAATAATACCTTATAAAATAAATAGCAGTGTTTACAGTAAAGCAATTATTTTTAAATTAAAAAATACATTGTTGCCATATTGCTAAATAATTCTTAGAATAATACCTTATAAAATAGGATATTTAATTATAAACTCAGCATATATTTTGGTACGTTTCTAAATAATTATTTTTAAATAAAAAAATACATTGTTGCCATATTGCTAAATAATTCTTAAAATAATGTATTATTACGGTTATTTAAACTCTTCTCACAGACCCTGTTAATGGTGAATATTTTACAAGTTTGTCGTGAATAATTAAACAGTAAGCATTTGTGTTTGCAGGAAAGTTTTCTTTTGTTTCAATCTCTAACCTTACATCAATAATGCCAGAATTAAGGATTTCATTTTGTCTTGAACAATCAATTACAATTAAGGATGCATTGTTTTTAAATTTTTAGGAGTTAAAAGTGGTTCGTTTTCTTTTTCGTAGTAGCTTTCTTGAAATTCTGAGTACATTTCATAGAGAGTAGCTATTATACCTCTCGAAATTTCCAAATTTAAATTATCATATGGATAAAATTCAGAATTTAAATAAAGCTTTGCATTTGATACATCACAATGATCAAATAAGCTACAATTTTTCTTGTGGTTATCCTTTCGATCTGTTTGAAAACCTAAAATTATCCATCTTGGTCTTTCCACCTGCACAGAAGTTTTAATGGTCCATGTAAGGTGTTTTCCAATCGGTATTGAAGGATGTTCTGTGAGTTCCCAGCTTCTAAAACCGATATCCAATTCAGTTCCACTTCCAACAATCTGTAAAAGTTCTAGTCGCTCAGCATCGGATACTGTAATATGTGGTAGCCTCCAAACAATTTTATCAATAATAGCTTGTACATTTTCTCCATCGGTAGTGTTAATAACGGCATTTTTATCGGAAGAACTTCTTAACAATATTAGTTCATGCTTAACATTTATAAGTATCTTTTGAAAATCTTCAGCGAATCCTAGTAATGTCCTTAGTGGAACACAAACATTAAAAGTTCCGTTTGAACCCATCCCGTCCCAGGTAAAATCATCTTCAATACTCCAACCAGCGTTTTTATATTTAATTAACTCATTACCATTGTAAGAGACATAACCTTTCATTGTTGCTGCTATTCCAGGATATCTAGTCGAATCAATAACTTTTCCGCCAATTTCAAGACGAATTTCTTCAAAGAGGTGTCCCACAAAGTTGTTTACAAGTTTAGCAGTGTCTGAAACTCTTCCATCGGACCCTTTTAAAAGTCGTCCTTCCAAATAAATATGACTTGCCCAAGGTAGGGTGTATATATCAGTTTGTTGCACCGGTATTCGAATTTCATCATTATTTTTGAAAGAGCTGGAGTACGGTAAATGGCTATGTCTTTCTATTTTTGTAATAGAGTTATCAAAGTTTAGCGAATCTGTCACGTTTAAAATGCTCATTTTCTAAGTTTTTAACAAGAAGCCCTATGGATGCAAGAAATCTTATATTTTCTTCTGTTAAGCTCTTTTTAGTGTTCCAAAGCTGGTTAAAATTGACAATTTTCTTGGCGTTATATTTAACAACCATAACACGTGTGCTCTGCACAACGTTCTGCAGTATACTGACACAAACATCACAAAGTAGTTATTTATAAAGACTTTCTCAAATGTAATCTAATAGTAATAACTTCTCCTCTAAAGTCAACCAATTCACCATCTTGATCAACCAGTTTTAATTTAATGTTGCTGATAATTTTGGTGGATACAGGCATATAAAGCACATTTTGAGGAATTTCTATAATTTTGAAACCAGCTGGTACTGATGGCGAAAATTCATGTATTGTATGAACAAGCATATTATTGTGATAGGCACCAGTAACGATATTACACTCGATTTTAATCACGTTAATTTTCAGAATATTTACAGGTGTTTGCGATACATGTTTAACGTTGGGCTTTAGCAAAATATTATGAAATCCTAACAATTTTCCAATGGAATTTGTCTTAGTAAAGTCAACTGTATGAGAACATTCGAGCTCGCACTTGAGCGTATTAACATTACCCTTTAGGCTTAGGGTACAATTAAAATTATTGATGGCTTTATTTTTTTCCTGTATGGCCTCTTGTAGATAATCATTTATTGCACTTATTTCATATGATCCAATCGGGATTTCTAGAGTAATATTACCCACATAAAATTTGTTATTGCTATTATCAATGTTGGGTATGGCGTTAAACGTTTCTAAACTGACTAAACCAAGCTCGTATTCACTAGTGTCATCTCTCAAGTAGATGGGCGGGTTATAGGTTGCTTCTAAGATGGAACTATTACCACTCAAGCTAAAGGTATGCATGACGGTTGAAGTAAGACTGAATTGCACGACGGTTGAAGTAAGACTAAATTTATTTCTTGAGTCATCTGTATTTATAGGGTTTTAAATAGAGACCCAAACCGTTTTTGTATGGTCCTAAATATAAACCGCTACCAGTTTTGCTAATCGCAATAGATTCCATTGTTTTGTTGTGTCTCTTTTCTTCTTCTAATCTTTCTTGCGCCGCCTTAGAATCTTTAACAGCTTTTACGATCCCTGATATTCCGCCGCTAAGTGCTCCTACGGCGCTTAAGCCGGCAAAAAGTGGTATTAAAAATGGTAGAAATCCGCCGACTACAGGTAAAGGTACTACATCTGCAGGTTTTTCTTTTTCCACCCCATTGAATGCTTTCAGAGCTACTTCAGCAGCGGAGAAAAGATCTTGCGGTTTTTCCACGTACAATGCCTCCCTCGCTTTTTGAAACGCGGTCGCGAAGGGAATCCCCTTGCCTCTACGAGCAGTTTTTTCTTAATTGATTTTTCTTAAACTTCTGCATGACCGTACAGCACAAAGTCTTTGACAATACTAAGGATTGAATCAGAATGTTAAGTATATATTTATATATGTTACGCTATACTATAACTGTCATCATTTAGTTCCCACCCGTCATTGAGTCAACACGTGTCTAGAGCTACATAAAGATTATTAACAATAATACCGTATTTAAGAAAAACAGTGCAGTATTTAGAAAAACGGTGCCGTATTTAGAAAAACAGTGCCGTATTTAGAAAAACGGTGCCGTATTTTAGAAAACAGTGCCGTATTTAGAAAAACGGTGCCGTATTTAGAAAAACAGTGCCGTATTTTAGAAAACAGTGCCGTATTTTAGAAAAACGGTGCCGTATTTAGAAAAACGGTGCCGTATTTTAGAAAAACAGTGCCGTATTTAGAAAAACAGTGCCGTATTTTAGAAAAACAGTGCCGTATTTTAGAAAAACAGTGCCGTATTTAGAAAAACAGTGCCGTATTTAGAAAAACAGTGCCGTATTTTAGAAAAACAGTGCCGTATTTAGAAAAACAGTGCCGTATTTTAGAAAACAGTGCTGTATTTTAGAAAACGGTGCCGTATTTTAGAAAACAGTGCCGTATTTAGAAAAACGGTGCCGTATTTGAAAATAAAGACCGTTATCGCTTAAGCAGAGGGCTCTGGGCTATTTGCTTAAGCAGTGGGTTACCCCCAAAAGTAAATCCTAATTATTAAAAATATTTCTTAACCATGGATTTGAACAAGTTGGACAAGGATGTGAGACGTAAAATAAATGAAGCTACCGATAGTATTCGAAAAAAATACCAGCTTTTAAAGAAGCAGCAACGTGAGAATGGCGAGCTAGAGTTCGACACGAATGATGATCAGCGCTCAGAAGATAAGCGGAGTTTGCAAGAAGATCCAAGCATTCTTCAACTCCTTGATAAACATTCCCGTAGTGTAAAAAAATTATATGATTCAATAAAAGCTGGTCGTTATGAGAATGCTGTTATATTGGAAAATACGTATAAACCTTTGGCAAAAATAATATCCAAATCAATACAAAACACTCAATCTGGTAGACAACCATTTATACCAAAGTCCTTAAAAAGACGTCAAAGCGAAAATTTTACTCATACAGTAATAAAGAAAGCACGAACTCCTCTTAACTTTGCCAGTCCCGTTAAAAAACAAGACGATATAGCTGAACAAGAAAAAGAATATATGGATGATGAGCCGTCGGAAGATGAACAAATGATGGAAGAAGGCGAAACAGAGGAAACTGATTTAAACAGAACTATCTATGAGCACCAACCTGAAGAAAGTTACTTTGATGATGACTTTAGAGTCGACCCACAATTAAATCCTGTTCAGATTGATAGTATTCCGGAAGAATCCTTTCGAGAATATCTAGATCAGTATGATCCGCTACCTAGAAAATATGTGGAAGGTTTTATAAAAGATACGGAAAACGAGTACGATCGAAACTATTTAAAACATGATATGGCTACTGATCATCTAACTTTCGGTGATTCTCGCCTTGAATTTAACGGTCCAGATATTTATGTTAAAGGGGAAAAATTTATTGGAACTCCTGGTCTATATGAACTTATATTCAAGACCAATCCGTTAAAAAACAAATTTACATCACTAGACGAGCGAGCATTTGCAAAATTGGTTTTGCTAACGAATGCTAGTAAGAGAAACTTTAATGAAAACGAACAGCATGTTGGCAACAGAGGTGTCAAGTACATGTTAACAATTAAACCGTTACTCGAACGTATAAAAGAGGAGCGAATAAGAAAACAAAAAGAACGCGATAAAGAGTTGCGAATTACAAGAGCACAAAATCCTCAAGGCTATGGTTTACCAATTGATACTAAACATAAAATATTTAACAATAATAAAACTGATTATATTTACTGGGATGATCCAAATGAGCTTGTGGATAGATTAAGATTGTTAATGGCTAGCAAGCAAGTGGGTAATAATAACCACCAAAATGAGATTATGAGTATTATTGAAGAGTTAAAGGAAGCCGATATTATTGAATAAAAAGAGTTGATTTAGTAACATAACATCATTTTCAAGATGACTCTCGACAAGTTCGGACGTAATTTAACTCATCCATATCATTTAGCAAAAAAGCTTAAAACAGAAGATGGTGTAAAGGATAAGCCCGAAAACAGCTTGTATGGCTACATGAATATTATGTTGGTTTGCGAAAAGGGTTTGTCAAAACATCTTTTTATAAATGGCACAAAATTTGATTACTACAGGTTTCCCATTACAAGTGGAATTATTGAATATGTTAATATCGATACACCTGTTAAAACGTATATAAACGCAACAGCATATGAAAAACCAAGTGAGTTGTTACACCAGAAGTTAAATTTAAATGATTATATTTTATTTTTAGGAGATAAATTACGAACACGTACCAAAATACATGTTGAGTTTATAATTAAATATCCTATTTTATAAGGTATTATTCTAAGAATTATTTAGCAATATGGCAACAATGTATTTTTTAATTTAAAAATAATTGCTTTACTGTAAACACTGCTATTTATTTTATAAGGTATTATTCTAAGAATTATATAGAAATATGGCAACCATGTATGTATTTTTATTTTATAATAAATGCTTTACTACAAACACTGTTTTTTATTTAGTTACCACTGTTTTTACCGTTTATTATCTAACCGCGGCTATCTTTGTTATTGTTGACGTATGCTTTTGACCTTGAGTGTATTACTATCTAAACTTGTATATAAAATTGCTAAGAGTCAATGTACAATGTGGTTTAAATAAAAATAATAAATATGCAATGTGTTTTATTATTTACCCTTCCCCCGCGTCGCCCCCGCCCGATCCCGGTGTTGTCGGTTTTACCAATCGATCTAGGGCTGTACGAAATGACGTCAGCAAATATTGACATGTGGCATTTGATAAGTGACATTTGGCATTTGACAGGTGACAAGTGGCATTTGACATTTGGCAGGTGACAAGTGACATTTGACAGGTGAAATTTGACAGGTGATAGGCCTTGACCACGCCCTGCACAAGATTCCTCGACGCAGGCGCAGTACCTTAAATATGGAGTTGCGCAAGATTCCTAAATAATTGTTCTGGCGTCAGAGATCTTGAGATAATAAGCTCCCCGGGGGTGGAGGATGGTCAATCCCTCTTCTCTCCCTACTACTGTAGCTAACGCCAGTGGTAGCTAGCGCCTTTAATTCTTCGCCTTGACCACGCCGCAAAATTCCTAGACGTTCCCACGGTTAATAGCTCAGTTCCCACACACACACACTATTAAGACCATCTTAATAGCCTCGCCTAATAGCTCAAGATTCCTTACGTAATTTCCCACGGTCAGTTCCCCACACACTATTAAGAACATCTTAATAGCCTCACTTAATAGCTCAAGATTCCTAACGTAATTTCCCACGGTCAGTTCCCACACTTAATAGCCTCGCTTAATAGCCTCACTTAATAGCCTATCACTTAATAGCTCAAGATTCCTAACGTAATTTCCCACGGTCAGTTCCCACACTTAATAGCCTTGCTTAATAGCCTCCACGCGCCACGCCCCCGCACCGCAATTTTCCCACGGTCCCTAAAAAGTTCCCACCCCCAAGTAACGGTATACACTACTAACTTCGCAGTTTACAATAGCGGGGCCCCTAGCTCTGCCTAATGGATAATATGGCACTGCACCCTGTATACATAAAAATTCCTGATTTTTGATTTAGGGCTTATATCGTTTTTAAATTTAATATGTGCAGATAAACGTTGTATCTGTATAAGAGAGAAAACAAAAAAAATAGGTAAAATCCATAATTATGTGTCTTGGTGCAGACTTTTTTGCACCTAGTATACATATGACACCTCAACACCGTTATTAGCTTAATAATTATTACGTACCAACTAAACTGGACACCATGTGGGGTATAAAACAATGCTGTGAAAAATAACGCATAATACGTATTTTGTTTGTTTTAAAATTGTGAATAGGCTAATAAAAATGGTTTAAAAATAAGATTGCTTGACAACATTAGTTTTTTAAATACTGATTTTGCAAAATGATTTTTATTTAAAAAAAAATCAGGACCAAAAATACCTTTTCTCGCAATCCAAAAGTGCTATAAAAAAAAGTTTTTGGCGTTTTAGGGCGTTTGATGTCAACGGCTTTTTTCTGACTTAAGGTCTGACCACACATAACCCCCACCGAGCCTGGATTCACAGTGATAGAGGAAAATTAATTTGGAAATATTCAAAAGCACTTTTTATGCCCTAAATAATTTAAAAAGCATTTTTGTCAAGCTGAGTCCACTTTTTATGTATGAATAGCTCCTTGTTTAAATAAAAGATTTTCCTACTCATCTCTGTTTCTTTGAATCCAAACTTCGAGAGTAATATAGATAAAACTGTGATACCTTTCTCTTAACTGTCGAAAACGGGAGATCTCTTTTTCATGTAAAGGTTTATTTCACGATGAGGTGTAATTTAAAGCGTAGTATAACGACTTATATTACTGCAATTTTATTAAATACAAAGCTTTTGCTCCCCTACATTTCACCAGCGAAACGCACGGCTGCGGTCTCGTTGCGGTTATGTGTGGCCAGACCTTTATCCGTTGCAACGTGACTCTGCCGAGGTTTATGATTAAAAAAATTAAGTCCTGTAAGAAACCGATCGCACCATCCTTCGACAACACTTTTTTATAGGTTTTTTACGGCTACTGCTCTGAGGAATTTTTCATGGAACAAAATGAAGTCCACATTTTATTAGTAACCTAGTACGAATCTCAATACCCTACTTTTTGTATAAACAGCTAAACAGGGTAAATGTAAATAATACAATAATTTAATAAGTTAATATTTATATTGTTGACTTCATAAAAGTAATAAAATAAATTTTAGGTAAGACTTTGGTAAAAAATTCTTACAACTAGAAGCCATATTTACATATCAGACAAATTGTTCGATGAACACAAAAAAGATTGTACTTGCACAAAATAATTTAGTACTTGGTGAACATGATTATAAAAAGATACATAGTCAAAACCTAAAACTTGAGTTTTTAAAAGAATAAAGAAGGAGGAATTAACAGTTCTATATCACTATAAACTATTTTTATAAAATTTATTGTCGACTATTGATATGATACGATATGTCAATATATAAAAAGGCAAGTTTATATTTTCTTACAGTACATTTCCTATGATATAAATTGTATATGGTTCGTTCGTATAAAGGATCAAAAAATATGTTTTGAGCTGAAAAGGCAGTCTTCAAATTAAAAACAAACTTTACAAAATAAACGTGTAAGTTTCGTCGCTTGAACGAAGCATGAATCAACTGTGTTGTAAAAGTGTGCTGATAAAAGTGACTCAACTTACTTGTTTTTTTTTCTGTAAACTTTGTTTAGCGTTCCTTTCTAAAACTACATGTAAATATTGGCATAATTTAAAACTTAAATTTAACACCTAACAAAATATCACAATGACATTAACAGGCTAAAATAATGCACTATCCTTATTTGGTCTTATTATAATCAATAATAAAACAAAAAATTCAACCTAGTAGTACACAAGCGTCTAGTGTTCGGCCACCGGCTTTTGCGTCCGATCAATCAATGAACACTTAAAGTCACGTTATGCATAAAACGTCCTTGAAACTTGAATTACAAATGATTTCGTTTTATTTAAACAGAAAACATTATTTAAAGATACCTATTTTTATATTAAATTGGGTCCATTATTTTAACCCACCCTAAACTTATTGAATTAACATCTAAATACTACAGTAAAAAGCACCGGAACCGGTTATTTGATTGGTTTGAAGCGTCAGAGGCGGTCATGCAAAACTGTCACATTGGAGGAGAGGTTTTGGTTAGTTATGGTTGATTAATTTCTTTTTTTTAATTCCTTACTAAAGCGAAATAAAAAAAATATATATTTAACTAACGATCACCACCCCCAATGGGACAGTTTTGCATGACCGTCTGTAGCGCTCCAAAACCAATCTTTACCGGCCCCGGTGTTTTTACTGTAACCTTTGAATTATAATTACATTTTTGTGTTTGGTTAAAATACTGGACACAATCTATATATTTTAAACGCAAAGCCATAATTTTCAGACACTTCAAAAGAGACTTCTGCTCTACCAATTTACATGGTCTTTTTTTTTAATGTTCCTCTGGTTACTGAGACGTCGCGTCGTATCACTAATTTTTTTAATGTTTCATTTTCTTTTTTTTTTTTCTTTAAAAACAGAAAAATAAAATGCAACGTGTGTTGCCTATACCGCGGAGAATATTACGTCAAGCGCGAAATATTGATAGGGATGGCAACGACATATCGATTATTTTCAAATATCGATATACCAATATCAAATATTTTCGATATTTGTGGTAAATAAGACAAAATTAAAAAACCTTTTTGTTTTTAACCTATACTAGATTGAACCCCGTCGAATTCGACGGGTTTTAGACAGACTACAGTAAAAACAAATAACTCACCAGAACCAACCATGACTCCCAAATATAACAGTTTTGCGTGACCGTCTTAGGTGCTTGAAACCAATTAAATTACTGGTTTTTGTGCTTTTACTGTAGTCTTAAGGAGGTTTTATGTGGTAAATGTACGGCGCATTTACCTTATGTGGCACGTTGCAAGTTGCGTGTTTATTGTATCATTGGTAGACAACCGCTTGACGTAACACAAATAATTTTATAGGTTATTAATACCGCTGCCAAGGTTATTTGCCTCACCGGCTTACTTGATGCCTTTTTATTTCATAATTTTGTTGTTGCGTTTCTTTCCTTCTTCTAATTATAAAGAAAATCTATTTAATAAAATGGAAACAACATTAAGCAAATATAACAAACAAATGACATAGTGCACTAGAACAGTTTAAAAAGCATTCGATAGAGGAGTTTAATTTAAATCACTAATAACTGTCTAAAACCCGTCGAATTCGACGGGATTCAATCTAGTTCTATATAAAAATATATAGGTATATTTAAATAATGTTTTCTGTTCAGATATGACAAAATAATTTGTAATTCAAGTTTTATGCATCACGTGATTTATAGTGTTCGTTGATTGGTCGGACGGAAAAGCCGGTGGCCAAACTCTAGACGTTTGTTAGTAGTACAGTCACTAACAGTAAAAAGCTGCCTGTAGATACAATAAATAAATACTATTATAATAGGCTAATTATTTTTTCCATATATTATACAACAGTTTACATAACAAATATAATATTCACATTAAAATATAAAAAGGACGTAGCTGTTAGACAGGGTTAGTTTTTGCTACAAACCACAAAAAAGTGCAACTTAAAGTTTTTAAAACCGGGCATGGATGTACTAATAACTTCTTTAATTTCGTTAATGTTATAAATCCAATTTTATACACAAGATATTTTAGGTAAAACAAGGTTTTTTTTTCTGGCACATTCGCCATTCTAAATGTATTCTGAATAGGAAAAGAATTTTCAAAAATTGCGAGTTCCATTAGCAGTAAAATTTACCCGATTTGACGACCTCAGATTTACTTTTATTGGGGTATTTATCATCATGTGTAAGTAAAATAATAAACTGGATAACTTTATTGAATACGTCTTTTAATTTTTATATGTATACCTGATTTCCCAAACCTTTACTAACAGAAAAGTAGAAAAGTATACTTTTGTCCACGTTGCTAATTATATTATGCAAATATTTTAAAAAATATCCATTATAAAATACTAATTATATACGGGATGTCCGAAAAGTGTTATGCTCACGCTCATACCAGTAATGCGATTTCTGGGACATTCGGTATAATATTTATGTATACCGTCATGGATAATTATTGGATCACACCCAATTACCAGATGAGTCAAGAACAGAAAGATAAAAGTCCAGTTTTTGACCAAAAATTCATATCGCTTTAATCAAATTCTGCAGTAAAAAAACACCTTTATTTATTTTTTAATTAGATAGGAATTTGACCATGCCAAAAAATTGTTTTTATTTATTTACGCGAAAACCATACATCAAATAAAAAAGTTCCTAGTTCGGAAGAAATTACGGGTAATACCAACACCGATAATGTAGAAGTTCCTTTACATAACAATGGACCATAATTTGAATAAAGAGAAGCAAATGCTTTTGCTTGCAAGTATAAGGTATAGAAGGATTTACTTCAAACGTATAAATAAAGTCGAGCATTGCTTACAAGTGCGACTATTTACTAGGGGTGTGCGAATAATTCGAACTTACGAATAATTCGTATCGAATCGAATATCAATATTCGATTTGAAACTCGAATCGAATAATTCAAATTTTTTTGAATAATTCGAAATTTTTTCGAATATTCAAATTTTTTTCGAATTATTACAAATTATTGTAGTAATCGCGAATTTTCGAGGATATTGAATTTAGGATTTGTTATGCGTGATATTTAAATATAAATTTGACAAATACTAACATTTTATTTGAACCAAAAAATTAATTACATAAATAAAACAATTAATATGAAAATTAACTACAAATTCTTGTTCAAAAATAATAAATATGAAACTGAATCTGGTGATAACGACGTTCGTTTATCAGATAATTTACCTATAGGATGTGATGCTACTGGATAGCAGCATCACTTTTCGTGACTTTTCTATAAGTTAATACTGCACTTATAAGCATATGCTCGACTTTATTCATACGTTTGAAGTAAATGACCTATACCTTATACTTATAGGCAAAAGCATTTGCTTCTTTTAATTCAAATGGCCCAATATCCCTTAATTTGCCTGTTCATTTGGAATTTCAAAAGTAGAATCTTTAGACCCTGCAATGGATAATGAAAGAATTGAGATCACAGATGAAACTATTGAAATTAAAAACGAAACTACTGACATAAAAGATGAGAAAATTGACATTAAAAGATGAGACTCTATAGGGTGATCATTTCTAAGTCGGCACTATTGCTAACTTCTTTATTATCGGAGAAACAAAAAAACAATTGAACATCAGGTTTTCGATTTATTGCAAAAATGTATTTTTTAATCGAATACCTTGTATATTATATTACAATTCGAAAGATCTATCAAAGACCTTTAACAAAAAACAACATGTGATATATCCAGTTTTTAATAGTTTAGGAAATATGGCCATCCTCAAGAATTTGATAGTAAACTGGTATTTTTTAAATAAAACACCTTGTAAATTGCATAGATATTTTAAAGAGCGTTACGAAAATACCATCCTTTTGATATATCTATCTCTTTGTAGTTTTAAAAATATGACCATTCAAATCTGAAAATTATTTTGTTAAATTTATATTATACCTACATCTCTCAGCTATAAGCCTTAAGTTTAGTCTCAAAGATAAAATAGACATTACATTTACAATTTTTTAGAATTGGATAGATTTACTTGCCTATGAACGTTTTGAAAAAAAAATGATCCGTTCATAATATAAGGGGGGTGGGGGAATTAACGGACTATTTGTCATTGTCATTACTAAAAGGACTATTTTCTGGGATCCCACTCCTGCGAACAGCAAGAGCGACTCCTAACGTCATTGTGGACATCCAAAAAGTTTTAGAAATTTCTGAGGCCATTATTATTACAGCACCATACAATAGACCAACCCTATTTTATAGTATATGTAATTAAATTATTTCATCATTAAGGACGTTCCCAATCTATATATTAAGCGAGTAACAACTATTTGGCCAAATTTACAACATTTAAAAAACACTCTGCATCCTCAAAACTAATCAAGTAAGCCATGACTTACTTTCACCACTGAATTTGTTTAAAAATTAAAATCTAGATTGTGCAATCAGATTTCTTCTATCCTTCTTTGCTTTTGCTTTACCCTGCAAGGTCAACGAAAAGGCGGCACCCTGTACAAAGAATACCGGCATGTATACAAGATGACGATCGCTCTTGCTTTGGTGTTGCTTTACTGGCCTATATACCTTTAAATTTGGCTAAACGTGTATGTTACCGACAAAGCTGTGCAGTCAAACCTAGGTTTGTCGGCCAGCCTCGGGCGGAGCCCGAAATTGTATTGGTTAGTTTTGGTAAGAACTAATTAGTTGTGGTTTAGAACTAACAACTTCGGTGCGGGCAAACCAAGGTTTAGATTTGGATGGCCATATTTCCAAAAGGCTCTTTAAAATATCTATTATTATCAGGGTGTTTTATTTAAAAAATGCCCGTTTACTATCAAATTTCTATGGATGGGCAATAGCGCAATACAGGGTGATCCGAAATGTATGCATCAAATATTAATGGCATATCCTACGTCGAAAATAAGCCCTAGTTTCCTATATAAACATATGTCCAAAAACGCCTCCTTTTAAAGACACAGGATGTTAAAATTCTCAGAAAAAAACATTTTTTCTAACATAATTTTTAAAACGCTCTAGATATTTAATTGGTACATTGCGTAACAGCAGCAAAATACATTTTTTTTTAAATTACCAGTGACGTCTCTACCATATTTAAATGGACTATTTTTCAAGAAAAATGGTGCGCCACTGCTTCTTCCTAAAATAAAAGTAATTTTTAAAACTCCCTTTGAATTTGAAACAAATCTGATTTCCTGACTTTTTCCCTGAACAATGAGTTTTCATACAAAAAACTAAAACCACTTTGATGCATGATGAATTTGTTAATAAAAATACAAGAATATGAAAAATCCGTCACCATTTAGTCAAGACACATGCCTATGGTTATCTCTTTTTCTTTTCGGCATCATAGGATATAATAAAGAAAGATGGATATATAGAAGGCTTTACTCCAGTTTTTCTTGAAATTTGTTAAAATTGTTGCTTTTATTTCTTTACCACACTTCATTTAAATAAAAACGAAAGGGAAATACAGGTTGCAAATCTTGAACAATGAATTCATTTGCAAAATAAAATAAATAAGTTTGTTATTATAATTTAAATTTTGTATTCAAGTCTGTAGGAGCTAAGATGCACTGATTTTATTTACTTTTAAGTTAAGATTTATTATGTTAATGCAAAGGTTTTTGAAAAACGGGGATAAGAGGTTTTAATTAAATCTGAAAACGACTTTTGCCTGCAAAATGTGTGCCTGTTTGGCAACGTCGCGTTATCGCGACGTGTTCGGCTACGATGCGAGCTTCACATATTTGTGACAAGGTCAAGTAGTGGAGAAATAAATTAATTTATATTATTTTGTGGGCAAACGGCAAAAGTTATTTACGTAGTTTTTCAAGTTGGGATGTTTACATTGGCGTAGGTAAGGGAGGGTAAAGGGGGTAATTAACCCCCCCACAATATTTTAAAGTCTTTAAAATAGTATCTGCTATGTGCTAAAAACAAATAAAATGTAAAAATGGTTTAAAAAAACTAAAATAATAACATTCTCTACATTATTTTCCTTTTATTAAATATTTTGGTATTTTCTTAAAAAGTGTTATTTGGTTTTGAATTTTGGTGGAGTATCTGGTTGATAAAATAAACCTTTACCCTATTACCGTAAAAGTACAATTTCCAGTTTTACTGGAAATACCACTGACTTTCGTCAGTAAAGAACTTTGAATCATTTTAATGGAAACCACTACCTTAAGCCCTAAATCGAATAACCCTTTTTCTACCCTCATTTATTTTCTAAAAATCGATAAAAATTACGAGTAACATGACATTTACTTTAACTGAATATACCATTGCCTATACCTATAACTGCGTAGAAAAGAGTTACATACTATTGTTTGCAAAAAATAGGTAAAAATTGCCGAAAAATGGTGTGATTGGCAAAATCGTTTCACGAATACTATAAACTCTAAAGACATCTACTTACCGTCATTTTGTAAAGGAAGAATTAAATTTTTTTTCTGCAAAGAAAGGCCTATACCTAAATCCCCATAAAAAATATATGGCAAAATACAAAAAAAAAACTCGTTTTTTTCGTCTTTTATTTTGGTTTTTTAAAGATATTTTGTCAGAAATAACTTTTTAATTTCAAAAAGCGTCATTCGATAAAAGATTTAATTTCCAACTTTTCTGTTGAGTAGTTTTCGACATAACCTCAAAAAACTGAAAAGGGGGCTTTTCTCAAAATGCACCCTTCCAAATATAATGTAGCACTTCGCGGTTTTGTCATATGTGGGAGTTCATTGACCATATGAAACAATAAAACCCCTTTAACGTTTTAAATTTTAAGACCCTGTATCTCTACAAGGAAGCGTTTTCGGACATATATTTATAAAGGAAACTAGGGCATATTTTTGACGTAGAATATGCCATTAAAATTTGATGTATGAATTTCGAAACACCCTGTATTCCCGAAACTATTAAAAATTTGATATATCACATGTAAACTTTTTTTTAAAGCTCTTTAATAGATCTTTCGAAATGTGATATAATATACTGGGTGTTCCATTAAAAAAAAAAGTACATTTTTTTGTAATAAATCAAAAACCGATATTTAATTGTTTTTCGGTTGGTTATATAAATATTACATAAATATTGTTTAAAATGTATTTTGATGTTTAGATTTGAACACAAAAAAATTTGACCTCAAACCTAACATTAAAGTTTTTTACGAATTCACCTTTCTTTCCCCTAACTCTTTATCTGTAACTCAATTAAATAACCTGTAACTTACCAACCAATAATTTTCATATTTTCGTGTAAATAATATTACATAGGCGTTTCACTATCCATAGGCATCCCACTTTGAACAGTATAAGCCGGCGGCCCATTATTCAAAAACGCCATGTTCCTCATACTGTTCCGAGCGGGGTTACCTCTTTTGAGGCACCTGCGGTGTCGCATGGCTGTGGTGGTACTGCTTCGGAGGAGAATAGTTAGCTCTAGCACCGTGGAAATTCGAGTAACTAGACCTCACAGACGCAGGTCTATTGTTATACAACTCATCAAAATCTTCATTTAAGGTTGTGGTTGACTGCTGGTAGGACGGGTTAGTGTGCCCAACAGGGCCTTGTTGCCACGCCTGCGCGTTTAGTGAAGAAGTAGAGTTTACGTAGTAGTTCGGCAAAGGAGATTCAACAGGGGATTGGCTTGTGGTACTCTCATACGCTTGACACTTCTGTTGTTGCTCTAAAAGCTTTGTAACAGGATTCTGCATTCTTCTAGAACTTCTGTAGAGGACCTAGCGTGCGACTGCCGTCTGCTGCTAGAGCTGTGTCTTTCCTGAAGACCCTCTCTGCATAACGCTTCTTCTCTTTACGCGGCGAGGGGTCATAGGCTTTGGTGAGGAGGGCATATGGTCGAACCTCATTATCACTATCTCCATGCCTGTTCTCAAGCTGAGAGCTGAACTCGATGGAGTATAGCGACATGCGTTGTTTTGAGTTTTTACGAGGTGATTTATGTGATGCTGTCAAAAAGAGACGTAATGATTTTAGGGAGGGAAGCTTGATTGTCAAAGATTTAGGTTACATAAGTAAAAACATTTTGTAAATGGGTTGAAAGCTATTAAAAACTAAATGTATCTTAAAACCTTACCTATAGTTAGTACACTAAAACTAGGTGCAAAAATCCATGCAAAAGCAATTCTACTTAATTTACCTAGGCAACAAGAATTAAATATTCATTTAATTATTATCAAAATGCTCTTTAGAAGTAGTGATGCTGTCGAAAGAAGAAATCCTCGTCTCAACCAGGATTTTGTTATGCGGTGACAACAAAACCCCATGAATGGTCAGGGCTTCTCAACTTGGCCTGTATAGGGATGCATAATCGTGGCACCACGTGTTTGAGAGCTACAAGACAAGAAATTATACTGGCTAATTTCTCGGAGTAAAAGCCATAAAATTACTTATTAAAGAGTGATAGATCCCATACAGCATGATGTTAGACAAGAGAAGGAAGATTTTTCTTTAGGAAGGGATCATTAATAAGGCAACCATCTCTTCTGGATAACGACATTATTTAAAAATAAGAACAATATTTCAAAGAGAGTCTTATTTGTGTATGAAATAGGAATCCGAGCTTTTCTGAAGCTGCTGTGGCAATAGATACAATGTGCTTATGACAGTTAGGGTTATTCTCAACTAAGACACCTACAAAATTGAATTCCTCTTGGTTCTGCAGAACTTGGCTGCTTAACTTAAGTTGTAAGTAAAGAATTATTATTGTATATTTTTGTCGCTACAACGAACAGGATTGTGTTTTGAGACGCAGGGGTTTAGGAGACGAGACGAGAATCTCTGGCTTCTCATCAAGTAGGCAGCATCACTACTTAGATGTAATTTGATTTACTTATTATTTAAAATTATTCTAAAACAACACACATGGTGCCATGTGACATATCCTTGTTACCTAATTGCTCTGATCTACAGCAAAAAGGAACAAGCACCAAGACTAGAAAAATCAGAGATCATCAAAGTATTGGCCACTCAAACACACAGAGTTAGGCCTTAGCGATTTCGGTTTAGCGTTGGTAGCAAGAGCATCGAAAGAGTTACTCCGTCTCACTGGCACTCTGATCGCGTCTGCGTAAACGCGAGTGTTAATTTTTTTGGCCTCAGAAAAGTGGGGTTCAGATTGGCGAGCTCAGATCGCTTAGGTTTAGAATTCAAATGCCTATCAGACCCATGCAAATTGCTGTAGCTCACATACATCGGATGTAATAGAATAGAAACAGGCCCATCTGCTTTCTCGAAATTAACTGAAAAGAAAGATACTAGCGATAGCTCATGTTGTTTAGTCGACTAAACAAGGTAAAGTGCTCCTATACATGCAAGATCCAGTAGCGGCTCGTGGTTTGTCCAACAGGGAGGGCTCAACATACAGTTTGAGTGCCTGACCAAGCCCGTTCTGTTGTCATGACAACCGACGGTGAATTTTATACACACGGCGTGTGGTTTGTTTAACACAGTGGGCTTATAATACAAAAGCAAAAATATACCACTATATAAGCGGCGCCCTAGAGCCCTCCCTTACGACCCACCGCTGACCTATAACAAGTTGTTTGGTCAAGTAACAAATTACTTTTTAAAAGAACACCGTTTACCTTGCCTACTCTAAATAAAACGAAGTAATATTATTTACTAACAATGCAAATACAGGCTGTTGTAGAAATAGTTTTAAATAATAACAAAAGAAATACCACTTCTTAATTTTTAATTATTTATGGGTATAAACGGTAAATTTGTTTTTTTAATGCTATTTCTAAAGGAGGAAGTAGAATAATTTATTAACTTTGTTTTTTTTTATTATATTAGTTTTATTCTACAGTGCGTTCAAAAAGTCTGAAAACGCTCAAATATCTTTAAGAATTTTGAACCAAATTGGAGGAAATTCGGTACTCTGAATTAAGTTTGATATCAACGATGTTACCAGGTCTTTAGTTTCGCAGAAATCAATTCAAAAGGTTTTAAATTTAAGGGGGAGATACCTGTAAAATGTTGTTTTTTTTTCTTAATAAGTCATTATAGTCCTTTAAGAACACGTCACTAAAATTTTAGAACATAATTTTCAGTATTTCTTATATTTTTAAATTGGCAGGCACAATAACTCCAAAAGTTATTAACCGATCTTTCTCAAATTTTGAACACATCTTTTTAACAACGGTACTATGTGAACGTACAAAATTCCGAAAATGTTTTGAAAAACATGTTTTCAAAGCAAACATAATGGAAACATTTACCTAAAAAGTCATTTTATTTTTTTCAAGCATTGTATTCCGCGACTTTATTTTTTTAGGTTTTTTTAGGTTCAACGACAAATTATGACATTAATAAACACAAAAAAATGTAGTTTATGATTTTTAAAGCAATAAAACCGATGCTAGAGTGCCCACCTGTTAAGAAGTCTTTCTCCGACTTTAATATGAAAAAAATAATCTTTTATTATTTTAATAATCCAGTAAACTACATACCAATTTTTAAAAATATAAAATGGCTCTTTCATAAAAAAATCCAAAAATCAATTAAAATTTAAGCATTTACAGGTATCTCACCCCTCCCTCTTAAATGAAATACCTATTTTAGTTATTTCATTATTGGATTCCCGCTGTTTGTTTTTTTGCCAAACAATGGCATAAAAGTTTTTTTCTTTAAGTATTAATAGCAGAAAAACGTTTAATTTGGAAAAACTATCTGTGTAAAGTGCGTGAGCTTTACCGTTAACACCTTGCAAATTTTAAACTGGTGGCTTGACAGTTTTGACATAAATCGAATTCCGAGATAAAATAAACAATAATACGCATTATTAACAAAATTTAAATGACATACAAGATTATAAACAAAAAAATGCTCTACTAAATGTTAATTCTTATTTAAATGGATAGATAAATAGATAGATTGATAAATAGATAGATGGATAGATATCTAGTTTATATTACCAAAAAGAGTACATTGTGGTACATAGGTTCGTCCGTGATATAAACGGTAACTAAAACCTTCCCAGTTTACTCCTATTATTTTTACTAAATTAAACATATTTTCTGTTAATAATTAAAGAGAAAAATGGAACTACCATGCCATTATATAGTTAAAAACGACTGGGATCTAATAATTAAAAAAAAAGGTATTTGATTTAAATTTAAAAACTTTGAATTTTTCTGCGAAATTGAAGATCTGGCAACCTTGCCGATATTAACACTGAATTCAGAGTATGGCTTTACTCCGGAGTACCAAATATTTGAGTGTTTTCAGACTTTTGGACACACTGTATAAAACAATTTCTAAAACACCCTGTAGAAAATAAAATGTATCTACAAGAATCTAATTTAACAGTGCATTCCCAATCACCACTTACCAAATTGTTTGCGGATCAAATCCACCAATGAAATCAACTGCAAGCATATTTGTTGTTGTGTTTATTGGATTATAAGTTAAAAGTAAATGTAAAAAAATATTCCTGCAAAATGTGTAAATGCAACAATTGGTATTATAAATACCCAAAATATTACGAGTGGCGCAAAAATTTGGAATTTTGTAAACGCAGCTTAAGCGGTTTTAGAGATTCTGTACTTTTATCGAAACTGTGCTGTTGACATATCTCAGCAACTAGTAAAGATGGTACTTGAAAAATTTGGCAACTTAATTTGAACCACCTAATACGTTGTGATATAAATAAATGGAGTATTCCATTAAAGAAAAAAAAACATTAAATGAATCACAAAACTGGGATATCTGGTAACGGTGCCGATATTACTTCTGTTATATTTGACATCACTGTTACTTAATATTTTAGGAACAAGTTCTGAGTAATCCTGTAAATAGAGTGTACAACATTTTGCAGTAATAATCTTGGTATTTTAATTAGAGTATATTGATTCATAGGATTCATTGTTTTTCGAGCTTGTTAGTAAATATAGAAATATGTCTACCAAAGTGATTTGAGATTGAAGTTGTGTATACTTACATGTGTCATCTTCTTCCATAAAGGTTCTACTTAGGCAGGTTCCAACTATGCAGCTAAAAATCTAAGAAAAATCTCGGTAATTATTTGCAAACCGGGTTAATTTGTTATAAAATGGTATTTTGGGGCGCTGATTACGTATCTAAGAGAATTTTTAGTTGTACACGTTTCGTTCTCGAAATAGTTATCATCAGACTTAGAAAACTGACCTAAATTTACCAAATTTTTCCTTCTTTGTGCATGCAATTCTTGAGTTTCAAGTTCTACTTCTTAAAAACCCATTTTTTTATTTATTTTACCGAAAGGTGTTAAAATATATATATATATATATATATATATATATATATATATATATATATATATATATATATATATATATATATATATATATATATATATATATACATGTTTTTAAGTTTTTGCAAACCCTGTATACAAAAATCAACATTTCCTCTTAATAAATCCTATTTTTTTACAAGCAAAAATTTTTATGAAAATGACTTTTTGCTGAAAAAAGAAAGTTTTGGTCCGTTTGTCCTCTTGTTAACCCCATCCGTGGACAGTCTGTATAGTGAAAAAAAGGTAAACTTGCTTTTGAAGTTTAATGATGGATATCTTGAAAAAGAAACGTGTCTGACTAGAAATTCTTTCAGATTCGTGATCAGCACCCCAAAACACCACAATATGCCAAGTTTCATTAAAATCGGCGATGCGTCCAGTTTGAAAATAATTGCCAAAATTTCTATTGTAAATAATTACCAAAATTTCTGTTATGTTCTTTTTTTTACCATCCTAATAAATATATTTTATAAAAATCAAATTCTGTTTTTTCTTTACGCACGTTTTTGACACTTTTCCTTTTGCGACTATAAGTTAGCCATGGCTTGTGCATGTGCAGATCGAGCTGGATTGTCGATTTGACATTTGATCATGACCTATGTAATTTTATAAAGGCCTGCAGCAGAGTGGGGAACTGGGTGCGAAAGCATAGAAAAGAATATATGCTATATACATTAAAAGCCAGTATCTATCACTGAGGCACTGATTCTTTCTAACACATTAAAGAAGGATGGAATATAAACAGCGAGGTAAATTGTTTTTATTGCTGGGCTGTCAAACAGTCTTTTGAAAAGTGTGAAATTTTAAGCGTTTTTTTAAATTATATATTAGTACTGTAAAAGCCTTTTAGTTGTTTATAGACGTGGGACACCGTGGTATGTATAAATCATTTTTGCCCTTCACAGGTAAGTTCTGAAAGTTGAAAAACCTTTAATTTTTAAGTATTTACTTAAGTGCAATGTGTCCCAGGTTTTTTTCGAGGTTTTTATTGTAGTTTATTTGATTTCAGCTAAAATGCATTAGATCATTTTGTATTTTACGAATAATATTCACCAAATATCTTGTAATTTTATTGCAAAATTCCATGTATCCCCATTTAAAAAAATATAAAAATAGCACCCAGGTCATCAACTGATAATATGGAACCTTACGACATGTTGTTTTACCTAGGTTACCATTTGATCAATGTATACTCCTTTAGTTGACAAATCCTAAGTTGTCAAATGCATTAATGCCTTGTGCAAATGTCAGTTTGACAATTCAAGAAGTGAATTTAAATGTAGTATTGCCAAAACTAGCCACCAAATTTTAATGACAGTTATCTTAAAGATATTATCAATCCCAAAAATTGTTCTTTTGATTCTCATGCATTTTATTAAATTCTCTAGATTCTTTGTATTTACCGTGTAAATTTTTAGCACCACTATGCCAAGAACATAATTCTCAAATATGTAAGACACCTCTAAAACTGTATTTTGTTAGATAATTATTCTAAAAGCATCATGATTAGGATGTAAACCAAGAATTAAGCAATGATTTTTTCCTCAAATTGCAAATACCATACAAAAAACACCTTTAAACAATACCATAAAATTTTTACTAAACAATACAGGAAGACTTTCTCAACAACTATTTATATTTAGCGGCAATAATTGGCCTATTTCCCTCCTGCTTTAAAGAAACAAACACTTTTGTAACATAGGTAAAAAAATAAAGAATATGTCTCTTACCGTGCTAAAAAACCTGTTACACACCTGCATGAAATATTTCCACACATGGACATAACCCAGAATGCATCCTTCATACTTGGACTCGTCAACATTGACAACCTTACATCCCGGTCCATCTTTTTCCACCAACTATCACTAGTTTGGTCTAACTTAAGTACCTTATTGGTCTAAAATTATTAAATAAATCTGTAAAACATGTAAAGAAGTGTGTTTAATTAGGTGATACTGAGATAACTGCTTATCAAGCTGATTTCCTTTTATGCCATAACAATCAAAAACTAATTTAGAATATCCATTACCTCATGGTCAAGCCCCTGCAACATTTAGATAAAGACATATCACGAAAACATTCCACGCTATCCAAAACAGATGCCACAGTAGATACTGGAAAATGATAATATTAATTCATGAAGTTTTTATTGTTTTTGAAAACTTACAGTGATAACATATTTGGGTCTGTATTGGTAGGCCCCGAAAAATCCGAAAATAATGAATACTATTTCGAAAAAGTTAACCAGTATTGGAATCAAAGAAAGCCTAGGAAATCAAAGATTTGCCTCTCGACAACTGTTATCTAAAATTATACAAAAAATAATTAAAGCTAAACCTTGCATTGCCTTTCAAGATTTTATAAAAAATATTTATTAAATAGTGTACATACCATCTGAAAGATACATAATGTAAGAAACAAATGCCTTCTGGTACAAAATCCCATGACATAAGGGTTATTTGTATTTTCCTTTATTTCATTTGGTTTCTAATGTTCCTCTTGGCTATTTTCCCATTTTACTACCATCTTTTCGTTACCCTCACAATATCCAATTTCACTTGCCTCATCACTCAACAATATTTTAACATCTCATTCGTTTCCTCGAAATGGGAAACCTTCCAACTGTCTTTTAAATTCCACCTTTGTGTACCTTTTTTTGCTAAGATGCACCCCTTGACATAAGCCACTTGTCATATAAAGCAAAATTCCAGCAGGTAATTAAGCAGGTGTTTTATAGAGGGGAGACGTAGGTGGAGATTTCACACCACACAGTTTAGGCAACTACAATTACATCAGATACTTCAAAAGGGGAGCCAGCGCCAAAAGCTTGGACTTTCGAGCTTAAAACTAGAGCAGCTTTGATGTTTTACTGTGTAAACAGCTTGCGTGAGTGGAGAAAGGTACTAGCAGTAATACATCTCTCATTTGCGTTCGGCTAAAGGTGAATTTACACTCCTAAATTTATGGATGATTTTTTACACTAGTTTATTATTTTAAATTTTTTTATGTTTGGTTCTTAATTCTTCCTTTTATTTGTTTTTGTCATCAGGGACGCAATATAGGGGGCTTAGCCCCCAATAAGACGGCGATTAGCCCCCAAAATTATTGGGCAGTTAAAATGTATTAGTGTTTTTCGGCAAATATAGTCTATAAACTGGGGTTTAAAGCCTCCCCAAAAACCCGTGGCAAGTTGCGCCAGTGTTTGTTGTTTATAAAAACAGACAACTTTAAAAATCCGTACGTTAGTAAAAATCCGTCCGGACGCACTTGAAGTCCGGACATGTCCAGAATAATTTCTTTGTTAAAACATTACTTCGGTAATGTGTAATGTAATTAAGTTAGTGATAAATTACCCCATTAATGCCATAAATGATATTGTAAAATAAAAACAAAATTGGGTAACGAAAATTAAGATATTTAAAAGCAATATTTTTCCTTAAGTTTTACACCCTGTATCTTGAGAAGGAGGAATTGGCGGACCAATGTTTATAATTAACTTTTTTTCATTTCTTTTTAATAGTAGAATCTGCTTTTAAATTTTATTAACATCATTCTGTAACACCCTGTATACTAATTCTTATCTTCATTATTTTTAAAAATAATGACTTAATATTTTTTGTCCCGGGGCAATCAAGCAATGCTAAATTCTAAGTACCAATCTTATCTTAAGTAAAGGAAGAGGCCGTTTATTCATATGAGATTTGAATATTTGGGGATTGAAGAAAAAGTGAAAACCTCTGGTAGTCTACAAGCAGTGGTTCCCACAGTTTAAACACACTTGGGATGAGAACACGAAAGTGGGAAGTTCGGGGCCTCTTAAGCTGGACTGTAAAGGAATGCATAAGAGTGGCACTGCGTGTTGTTTTATTAAAAACATTAATATTGCCAATTCCTCAAGAAAATGAGGCTGTAATATAAGATGAAATAAGAAAAGGCAAGAAGCTCTTCTTAGTTCATTTAGAATACATAAAAGGTTAGATCATAAATGTTAATTGGCCCAAAAAGAAATTTGGGATTCTGATGTTGCCGTTATTATAAATATACCTAAATAGGTATATCTTGTCGCCAAAAAAATTTCTGACTTAAACAAAATATTATTTGGCTTTTCTCCAGAATAAAATTAAAAAGTTTATTTAACATTTTATGAAAAGTAAAACTTTTATACATTATGTAGAACTATTCTGCTTTTACACAATTTAATAAAAGTTATTATTACTTGAAAGTAAAAGAAAAGCCAAATAATATTTTGTTTACATTTAATCTCCCAGAAAACAAATAAAGCATAAAAATTTCTGACGTCACTTGACGCGTTGGACAGTCGATAAGACACTCTAGTAATGAAAGACCAAACAAAGTGGAAAATTCGGGGCCTTTGAAGTTAAACTGTATAGGGATACATACATAAGTGTGGCACTATGTGTTTCTCTGATGGAAGCTGCAAGTGGAGAAAGTTTTGAATGAAAATAAATTTATTTTAAATAAGAAACTAAAAAAAAAAAATACCAATTCCATTCTTAGATATACTTTTGATCTATGTTTTTCTAATATCATTAAGTTATTATTTAATAATAATAATAATAACAGAACAGAAAATAATGATTTGGTGCAATACTATTTTTAATGATAAGTTGAGAGTAAAAAATAAGATTAAAAGTATTTTTTCTTATCATACTTATAGGTTATCTTTGGAGAGGTACGAACGAGATATTAAAGCATTGAACATTTTATTAAAACGGATTTCTTCCATTTATTTTATGACTATTTGCATTGAACTGTTGATTTTAGAAGTAAAGTATTGTTCGCTTCGAGCGGTTCATATTTTAAAGATAATATTTTTGTTAAATTCTTCAGAATTATCATGAGATTGTAAACCAAGCAAACAGTCTGCCACTGTAGGTTCGGGTGCATGGTGGTCTAAATCCAGTTAAACTAATTATTTATCGTAATGAAATGTTTATTTAAGGCTTAAAAAACTGTGAATAAACAATCTGCCAAAATGTATAATAATGAGGAAAAAGTCAACATTAAGTAAGTGATTTATTATTTTCAAAAACTCAAATGGCTGACGTAAAATCTAATTCTAGCGGTACCACCGGCAACAACAACTATGGAGCGGTTGAGGGTAGAAATAGAATTTCCAGTATTACATCCCCTAGAAGAGTTATTTATTGTGTGCATGGTAAACCAAGCGATGGGTGCTGCAAAGTATTAGAAGGAGAGGTTATTGATATGGAACCGCAAACCCAAGATTTCACGAATATTGCCAAAGAAAATACTGATACAACTGAATTAGGTAAGACAATAGGTACAAAACTTTAATATCTTTACTGTTTTCACGAGAATACTGAAAATGTTTAAAAATATTCTACTTTACTCTGTGAGTAGTACCTATACTATCTCATGTTCGCGAATATAATGTAGATAATATAGATATAGATAAGGATGTAAATAGTACCAAGATATTTGAATTGACTGTAGGTCATGGTCATACTTATTTATTCTTTAATAATTATTTAGTTTAGCAGAATAACAAAACTAGTAATTTTACGAAAATGGGATTCACAAAAACAAGGTTTTGTTGAATCATAGCTAACCTCTGACAGTGATGTCATCATAATATTTATATTTTTTTACGCAATCATCAATTTTAGGCGAAGAACCAATTCTTAAACGGTATTTACCAATCGGTTATGTTAACGTTTAAACAATGCATGTATTATACGTCAAAGTTGTCACCAATTATTACCGCGGTTATAATTGGTTAAACGCCTAAAGTTGATGAATATCACGCTCTTAAAAATAACTACCCCTTCATAGATAAACCCAGTAAAAAAATGAATGACACCTTTTTTAACCTGCATTTAGTTTGGCTTATTCAAATTAGGTTTTTTTTTATTATTTAAAATAAAAAATTAGCAAACTTCCCATATAACATTTTTTGCCGGCAAGGCATTGGCAAAAAGGTATCAAAAGACATCAAAATGGGCAACTGGCCGTTATTAGGCTACGTGTTGCAGAAAATGTGATGGCAATTATCATTAATAAGTTATGATGAAAAAATGCATTTTACCGTCCCAGAACTAAAATGTGCATGAAATAATGCACATGCTACAATGTGTGTTTATGTACTAGGGTGTCCCATATAAAATTAAATAACTATAATTTTGGAAAAACCATAAGAGATACAATAAAAATACTAAAAAAATACATTTCACTGAACAACTTCTGCATTTAACTTTTTCTTGTATCTCTTATGGTTTTTCAAAATTATAGTATTTAATTTTATATGGGACACCCTGTACATAAACACACATTATGCATGTGCATTATTTATGCACATTTTAGTTCCTGGACGGTAAAAATGCATTTTATTGTCATTAGGAAAAAATAATGTAATGCCATCATCTAAAAGGCATATTTTTGCCAAAACCTTTTAATGATGGATGCCATCATCCTAAATGCATTTTTTCAGCATAACTTATTAATGATGGATGCCATCATCCTAAACGCATTTTTTTCATCATAACTTATTAATGATGGATGCCATCACATTTTCTGCAACACGTGGCCCTAATAACGGCCAATTGCCCATTTTGATGTCTTTTTGATACCTTTTTGCCAATCTTCTTTTATCAAGATTATTATTTAGTCTATGGAGAATGCAAAAGAGTTTTATAGCATTAGGCGTTATACTGGGTAAGCCCATTGTTGCATTATGACTTAATTTTCGAACACCCTGAATAATTTACCGTTACAATTTTTATCAGCGTATTAAATTTTAAACCATGTTTTATTAACATTAACTTTTTTATTTTATATCAATATTTTTATTCTAAAAAAATACAGATTTAAAGAAAAAACAATGCAGTTTTATTATGGTGGTCGTAATATACGTTATATTGCGAACATATTGGGAAAACTTAAGGTTAAGATGGTCATATTTTCGAAAATAATAAAGATAACTACTATGACAAATATAGTATTTTAAAGGTCTTTTAAAGATCTTTTAATGGTGATATAATATAGAGGTTGTTTTTTTTTAATTACATTTTGGTGTACCCTGTATATCTTAAGAAATAACAAAATCTAATTACTGATTTGAAAACTACGAAACCACCTTAACAAAATAGTATTTTAATTTATTTTTTATTATCAAAAATAAGGGAAAGATGTAAAATTATAAGTTGATGACACCCGATACACAGATTTGATTGTCTTATTTTTAGTTCCTTTAGAATAAAGATCTTGATATAAATAAAAGAAGGAATGTTAGGACAAGTTGGGGCTTTAAAATCCGATACATATCGGTAAAAACATGTAACGTTAAATTATTTCATAGTGTGTTTGAAAATTTGAATCGAAATGCAACATTTGGTTACCCCTGTATAACAACTAATACTATAAAACTTTTTGAAATGATAATATTCTTGATGAAAGGAGCTACATCTGGACCAAAAGATAATTGAAATCGGTCAAAAGTCCAAAAAATTATTTAAGATGGAATTTGGAAACAAATTTTGTTTGTCCGGTTTTTTTTTAACACGCTTTTATTAGCTTAACTTGTATGTATGTATACAGATTAAGCTTAATAAAATAACACATAGGCAATGTGAGGAAAAGAGACAATCTAACTAAATCCCGGCATGTAAACATGCGTGACTAAAACTGCTTGCTTTGTTATTCTATTACTCGCCGATGTACCAAAACTACTTGCTCAAGCAGTATATGTATGTATGTCTGTAACTTTTATGGGTCTGTGAGTCACCAATAAATACCTAACCTTTTTGTGTTTTGTGATAAATACTAATTTTATAATTAAGATCCTCTATTTGTACTGGTATTGTATAAAACACGTTTACTATTAATTTTCTGTTTGACATTACGGATTTCTATGAACTGCAAGGCAGGCGCCCTATACAGCGCTATCTGCAATTAAATAGAATAATTACGTGCATGGCTGTGCTTTTTAGTGTACTACTACTACTAGTCTAGGATTGCATACGGAACTGTAGAAGTGAGAGAAAATGTAGTTTAAAGAAACTTAAAAACACGCTTTCATAGCATATCAAACTAAAAACCAAAAAATAATTATGGTTTAAAAACTAAAAACACGCTTTTAAAGCACATTGAACTAAAGGTTAAAAAATTTTCAAAATAATCCTTATAATATTTTGCAATTTTTGTAAAAAGCGTGTGCATTATTTTTCGTATATTGAGCGCCCGACACTTTTTTACCATTAAATTGGTATTTTTCGTTTATTATTATTATTTAAGGATTATTTTTTAAAAATTGTTTTTAACCTTTTAGTTCAATGTGCTTTAAAGCGTGTTTTTAGTTTTTTTAAACTATATTTATTTTGTCCAGGAGTGTATGTAATATCTAATGTTACAAATGGCGGAAACTTAATTTGAATAACCCTGTATTTTATATGGGTTTTCCACCTTTTATGACAACCACAACCTTTTTTTTAGTCAATAAACATTGCCATATATCAGATGTTCCAGAAATAGATAAAATTGCTAGAAGAAAATTAATTATAGCAAGTATTCTGTGTGTGATATTTATGGTAGCAGAAATAATTGGTAAGAATTCATTTTAATATTTTGCCATTACTTAAAAGGGCTAATCTTCAACCAAAAAATAATGTTAAAACAACATCAAGAATTATTTTCACATATATTTTTTTGATAGAAGGGAACATTTAAAAATCTCAGGGTGTTACGTCTGGACAATACGGAGAATAACACTGTTGTTTTGATGTTTTGTCGGATCACTTTTAAAATGACAAACAATATAACCCTATAGCTGAAGAATAAACCATTTTGATACTTAAAGAAGTTCGGACTACCATTGTCTTTATTTTTAATTATTTACACAACGTTTCGGGCCTTCCTATCCCTATCTTTGTCCGTTTTCAAGGGTACAGTGTTTCAGTTTATACTTAAAAATGGACAGAGATAGGACTGCTCGAAACGTTGTGTGAATAATTAAAAATAAAAACAATGAAAGTCCGAAATTCCTTAAGTATCACTACTGAATCATTGTCTACCACATTCAGACATACACCATTTTAGTTTTTTTCATTTTTAACCAAATGATCTTAACAGCATTTTTAAAACGTTTTTGACAAAACTACTTAAAATATTATTCAATCAATTTTATACACCTCATCCTATTTTCATCGGTTTAAAAATTAAGAACTTAGCTGATTAGATTAGTGTGTTTTCATTTAACGAAAATAATTAATTTATTACATTAAAATTTCGCGAAAACTTTATCCAAATTTATTTGTTTGTGGATTGTTTTCGGCGATTTGTTACATAAAAGTCCGATTTTTATTCGTGTTTATCTCGAAAAACACTTAAATTATACTTATACGGGGTGCGTTTTTAAAACTTACAATGGCTATTTTTTTTTAAACTACGGCAAATATCAAAAATTAAAAAATACCATTTCTAATACTCGGGGAATATAAATGACGAAACACCTCTATCAACCCCTTAAGCTGCACCCCCAGTCACTTTAAAATCTTAAATTGCAACACCCCTCATGTGGCAGCTCTCTGGAAAGCTTATGAAAAATGTTTTTTTCTAGTCATAAAAAGTTGGGGTAAAATCAATTACTACCCTTAAATTGTAGAAAAATCATATTTTATTATTCATACAGCGTACCAGAAAGTGTCCAGTTAAATGAAAATAAAATTAAGTAATAATTATTATTAAATTAAGATAACACTCTCTTTAGAACTAACCTGCCCCCATAAGAAGTTCTAGTTAGTTCTGGTTAGGTTTCTTTCTGAATTTTTGTCTAGAAAAAAGTAATAGCAACTGGTCTTTGTTGTAAATCAGCTTGTGCAACAGAACTAACCAGAACTTCTTATATGGGCGGATTAGCTTTAAAGAAAGTATTATTTTAATTAATTAATAAGTTTTAATTTATTTTTTATGATTTAAATGAACATTTTTTGGTATTCCTATGAATAATGAAGTATGATTTTTCTAAAAGTTAAGGGTAGTATTTGATTTTACCCCACCTTTTTATGACCAACAAAAAGCATTTTCCATGAGCTTTTCAGAGAGGTGCCACAAAAGGGGTGTTGCCTTTAGGATTTTAAAGTGACTGGGGGTGCAGCTTAAAGAGTTAATAGAGTTGTTGTGTTTCGAAAAATACGTCATTTTTATTCTCCCGGGTATTATAGAAATGGTATTTTTTATTTTTTGATATTTTCCGTGGTTTAGAAAATATGTATAGCCATTGTAAGTTTTAAAAAGGCACACTGTAGAGTTTAATAAAATTAACACAGCACAACAGGGCATACAGAATTTTGAACGCCCTGTATATTTTTAACGTACGGCTATTGCTCTTTGTGCCCAAAATTTGATGCATGTTTTAATAGCTTCTCAGTCCATATTATTAGGAAAATTGCTTTTCTTATTTGGAAAATTAATTGCTTTTATTTCCTTTCATTGTAAACAAAAAAGTGTCACGTTGTTTTCAAGGTTTTTTGTTTAATATTTGTTACGTTTTTAAGTTGCGGATTTATTGTTGCACTAATTACACCTACATATTTTAATTTTATTTTCAGGGTTAAAAGTGCATATCGAAAAAATTATATTTTTTTTCGTGCACTTCTTCGTAAAAATGTCTCTCTCTTTCTCGCACCAAATTTCAGGTTCATTTTTTTAATAAATAATTCAGATTCAGATTAAACAGTAAATTTTACACAAAAATGATTTTTATTTTCGGGGTCAAAAGTGACTATGAAAAAATTTGTAACTTTTCTCTGCTCTCCTTCACAAATTGGCTCGTACGAAATTTCCGGCTTTTTATTGCAATCAGATAATGGTAGGTTTGGATTTTTAAGTAAATTTTACATGAACCAACAGCCAATACCCATTTTTTAAATTTATTTTCGGAGTCAAAAGTGAATATCGAAAAATAATCCTTTTTCTTTCTTGCATTTCTTTGTAAATTGGCTCGTACAAAATTTCAGATTCCTATTTTCCAATAAATAATAGCAGATTCAGATTTTACAGTAAATTTTACATTAAAAGGAATGCTTTTTAGTATCAATTCTCTCAGTTCTTTGTAAAGTAATGGAAAAATTCATTAATTCACAAATTCTTAAGTATTTAGAAAAACACAAAATTTTGCATGACAGGCAGTATGGATTTCGCCACAAAAGATTTACAACAGATCTTCTTTCCTTTGTATCACACTGCTGGAATAAGTCTCTTGAGTTTCTAGGTGAGTCCCAGATAGTTGCTCTTGATATATCCAAAGCTTTTGACCAGGTCTGGCATGCCGCACTTCTTCTCACTCTGTACTTGGCTCTCTAGTTATTTAGCTGATCGACGTAGATCAGTTATTGTGGACGGCCATTCTTTAAGCTTTCACTAAGTAAATGCTGGAGTGCCTCAGGGCTCAGTTCTGGCACCAACATTGTTTCTTCTGCACATCAACGACCTTCTCTCGTCCACGACTAATTCCTTTCATAGTTTCGCCAACGATAGTACCCTTTACTCCAGTTTTCAGGTTCCTAAACCCACCACTAAACCTGATTTGGAAAACAAACGCAGAGCGATGCAGATATCTCTTTCGCAGGATCTTAATTTAATATTGGATTGGGGCGCCAAAAATCTCGTCCATTTTAATGCGTCCAAAACACAACCATGTTGCTTGTCGCGAAAAGAGTCATTAAATACTCATCCTCTACTTATGAGCGGCCAAGTTTTGCAGAGCAAAGCCACCTTCAATCTTGTGGGCGTTACATTTGAAAGTAGCCTTAACTGGCATAAACACATTGTATCTATAACCACGGCGGCTTCAAAAAAGCTTGGATTTCTCTTTCGAGGCAAAAAGTATGTTTCCCCTTCTAATTTATACACTTTGTATGTGTCCCAAATCCGACATCCCTTGGAATATTGTTCTCATATCTGGGGCATGGCGTCCCCAACAACCCTAAGCATTCTTGATTCCATTCAAAGAAGAGCTATTCGTCTCATTAATGATCCTTTACTTACAGAAAGGCTTCCCCCTCTTGCCCATCGTCGGGCTGTGGGGGATTTATCGCTTTTTTATAGGTACTGCCATGGCTTCTGCTCTGAAGAATTGTCCAGTATAGTTCCGCCACTCACGGTTCCCAACAGAGAAACTTGTGGTGCCGCGCGTATGCATCCCTATACGGTCCAACTGGACAGGCCCCAAACTTCCCACTTTGTTCGTTCTTTTATCCCTAGAGTTTCTAGAATGTGTAACCTGCTGAAAAATAATGTCGTCAGCATGTTATGTGGGCAGGGTGTGACATAACTCATGTTTATGACGCAAACTACCCTTTGTTTTGAACAAGGAATCACCTCCTAAAATTTTCGCATTTGTTTAGAAACACCCTGTATATTAAGACAACAGGAAGTTGGCTCTTTTTTTATACGTATGTTTTTGATCAGATCTTATCAAATTTGTTTAAATTTTGATAAATTAACTTTTTTTTAAATTCCAGTAAAGCAGTAAAATAAATATTTTTAGGTGGATACATTTCAAACAGTTTAGCTATAGCCTCAGATGCAGCCCACTTATTAACAGACTTTGCAAGTTTTATGATTTCTCTGTTTTCCCTGTACATGGCGAACAGGCCAAAAGCGAAGACGATGTCTTTTGGGTGGTACCGGGCAGAAGTTATAGGAGCTCTGACTTCTGTGCTGTTAATTTGGGTGGTAACGGGTGTTTTGGTTTACATGGCTGTACAGAGAATAATGTATGAAGATTTTGAAATCGATGCCTTTGTTATGTTGTTAACGTCAGGTATTGGAGTTGTGGTAAAGCATTATGTGCGTATTATTTTTTTAACTTTAAACTTATGGTAGGTTTACATCTGACATTTATTGCATTATACTTTCTCTTTATCTCAGACAGTAATTCTGGCTAATGTAAACGGTCAAAAATTTATTCTATTCTATTCTATTTTCGGTTTTTGGCTTTCACACGTAATGTATTCAGCCATCGTCAAGTGGTTGTGGTCAAAAGTTTATGTCCGATAGAAATTTTTATTGTTTACATTAGCCGAGAATTTCTGTCTGACATAAATATCATGCAATAAATGCCAGGTGTAAACCTACCATTAGTCAAATATTAAACAAAGTTCTATTCATCGTTGTTGGAGGGTTACAGGGTGTCTCTAAAAGGTCTGTACAAATGCTACCACAAATTACTTGGACAAAAATACAACGATCTGACGCAATTTGCCTTAGTCGAAAAGTAAATCGTTTGCAAGATACAGGGTGTCAAAATTTTTACTTTATTTTAGTTATTTTAAAATATTTTATTTATTATAACACATTATAACACATTGTTTAACAAAATCTAGTATTAAAAGGTTTTTCCGAGTGGAGAATCGAAATATGCTAGTGTTTTTGTAGTAAAATGTACAGGGAGCCACCTGCAGTCCTTCATTTAGGTTTAAAGTGTCATAACATGTTTTGCCTCAGTATATTATAATTTTAGTATTCTTATATACTGCACAAAAAAATTCCACATTTATAAATATCTCTAAGAGCATTTTTTGAGATATTTAAGATTTAACATTTTACGCCATACCATCCCATGCATTTATTCACGCCTTATCTAGGCCACCTGGTACTGCCCAAAAGGTCCGTAAAAAACACACTACAAGTTCTTTGGGCCAACATACAACGATCGAATGCAACTTACCTTAGTCGAAAGATTGCTGGTTTGCAAGATACAACTTACTATACTTACAAGATGCATAGATACTTACAAGATACATAGATGAATTTTTTCAACTAAGGTAAATTGGGTTAAATCGTTGTATTTTGGCGTAAGGAAGTATGTGCTGCTGTACAGACCTTTTAGAAACCCGGGTGGCCTAAATAAAGCGTAAAAGAGAAAAGCAAATGATTTTTTTATCAGCATTAAAAACGTAATCTAATTACTGATCTCGATGGATTGCCAATGTTATTACCTGCGCGAAACAAAGTTATTATTCATGGGCGAACGGCTGCGAATGTTCGTCCACCCTCAATTTATTTACTGCGCGAGGTCGTAAAATCCGACAAATGCTTCTTGCCACTGCGGATCTATATGTAGGTTATCTATGAATCTAATATATCTCAGAGTTGGTTGGTCGTAGCGGTATTTTTTTAGTTTACCTTTTTTTGTGCAAAAATAAGGGAAAATAGAAATTATCTAATAGAATCATAATATTCCAAGGCGAAAAAAAGTAATGAAACTTTGAACAAAAGCAAAAGACACAAAAGTGACTCGCTCTATATTTAACAGCAAAAATATTAGCAGTTCTTGATTCCTTATGTTAAAACCCCGATACCGTATTTTGTAAAAAAGTCCAATAATAAATAAAATATTTAAAAATAACTAAAATAAAATAAAAACTTTAACAACCTGTATCTCGCAAACGATCAATTTATTCGAGAAAGGTAAGCTGCGTTAGATCGTTGTATTTTGGCCCAAGGATTCTAAGTGTAGCATTTTGTATAGTTCTTTCAGAGTCACCTTGCATACAGTTATTAGTAGGCTAAAAACGAAATTAACCTAACCTAACCAATACGTCCTTAAAGATTTTTCCTAAATATTGGAACACCCTGTTTAATAAATTATAATAAAATAAATAATGTAATCTGTTTATACATAGGGTTTATTACCCGTCACCCATCAATAAAGAACGTTTCAACACTAAATTGAATTAGATAATTATTTTTATTTTTCTAAAGGTTAATTGTGACTCTTGATAAAAATAAAAAAAAGGTTAATGTAGGTAATAAAGAACTATGGTAGAATATAGTGACGCTGACTTTAGACGTTATTGTTATGGTTATTTTGTCAAAGCTTTTTATATTATGGCTAAGACAATACGGAAGGGTAAAGCGCCTTCTTGTTAAAACCCCTAAAATTGTTTTTTTAAGGGTGTTATTTAATAAGTGTCCGATATTTCAGAGAGTGATTTTTCAAGTATTTTTAAGGTAAAAAGTTCCTATGAACGTGTGGTCCTAAGATGCTTCGCTTTCAAGATACAGGGTGTCAAAGTTTTATTTTTATTTATGTTTTTCTGCATAATTTCCTAAATAATGCCGATTTCCGAACGAAAATTGGTACCTGGGGGTTTTTGACATGAGAAATTTGAATTTGTTCTTAATTTAGCTCTTACTTGTAGAGGGCGCTAGCCACATGTATATTCTCACTTTCAAAGGCTCATGACTTTTTGTACAACCCTGTATTTACATTTTTGTTAAAGAAATGGATTCCTTAGTCATTTTTACGTAAAAAAGGTACTCTTATTAGATGACGCTAGGAGCAATCGTTTTCGAAATATTTTAGTTTAAAATAATCGATGCATACGCTTAGTAATAAATAATATGCTAAGTAAAGACCGCTACTTGATAAAACCGTCATTTTCGGCGGTCTTTACTTAGCATATTTATTACTAAGCGTATGCATCGATTGTCATCTAATAGGAGTACCTTTTTACGTAAATGACTCATATATGCATATACTTATGCAATTTAAATTAAACAGTATTATAAGTATGTTCTTTGGGGTAAATAGCTTCTTTTTGTTTTTCTTTTTTTTGCGTTCATATAAGATGGACTGTGTTTAGCAAATGCACCCCCTGAAAGTTATCCTGCCGGCGCACTATGGGATGGAATTTTTTTTTTGGCCAAAAGCCTAAAACTTACCAATCTTACCCAAAATTTGGTGCTCTTTACTGAAAATATATTATGCATTATAACGGGTGGGTTTTGGGGTGCGAAAACTTATTTCATATGTACCGGGTGTCAAGTTATAAATTTACATCCCCCTTAACTTTATTATTTTTATTTACAAATTTAACAAAAATATTAGATTCTTTGGTTAATTCTGTAGTTTTCTAATCAGCAATCGCATTTTTACTATCTCATGTGATGTACAGGGTACGACAACAAGTATGATTTTTAAAATGATATACCCTATATATTATATAACCACTGAAAAGATATTTTAGAAAACCAATCTCAAAACTCAATTAGTTTCGGAAATATGACCATCCAAATCTGAATAATAATTTTTAATTTTCATTAGAAGCGTAATACGTTTACATCTTTCTAAATTTTTTAGTTTTTAACTTATAAAATAAAAACAGTTTTTTGTTTGATTCTGTATATATGTCTTTTTTAAGTTTCTTGTAAACCTAATAGAAGTCGCCAAATCCTTTAAAAAAATTTGTACATGTGGTTTGGAGTATCTACTTTAAAATTCACAGCATGAGCCATTAAAATTTCAAAGTTACTTTTTGGCCAAAGTAATGGATTTCTATCCCATAGTGCGGTATCCATGCATGTGAACGTACAATATACTATTATATATATTATTATTATAATTTTTTGCACAAAGACGGTTACACGATCATAATTTTTTTTAAAGAAAATTTTAAAAATAAAACAAATCTAAAAACGAATATTTTAATTTGCCTACATTGAAAAAGTTTCTTTAAAAAATTGAGATTCATGGCATTGCGATAGAGGTTTTGCAATGATTTTTTTTTGCGCGAAGTGGTTTAGACGTCAAATCACACAGATTTACCCCATATTGTATTTAGAAAAGTCCCTAGAAAATTAAGTTTTTTTCTTCACAACTTAATGTGATCGTATCCCCTGGTCTAAAAACTTTCTTTTTTATTCTACGCAATAAATAAATAAATTATTAAAGAATTTATGGTTTCGTCCGTTACTTTGTGACCGTACATTTTAAATTAATAAAATAAAACAAAATATATACTTTGTTCATAGTCACTTTAAAGTGACTATGTGACTATGTCACTTTAAAGTGACTATGAACAAAGTATATATTTTGTTTTATTTTATTAAAATAAATTAATGTTTTTTTAAACGAATTTTATATAATGAAATAAATTAAATTATTTTATATTTTTTTATTACATAGATTTTATTAAACAGCAGGCCAGAAATAAATACCTATGTAAGTAAATATTAAATTTGGAAATCTAATGTGACTTTTATTGCATTTTTTAAAATTTCCTTGAAGGTTTAAAATTGCTCTCTTTTATAGTTTAATGTACAAATAATGTTTTTGTTTGTCTCTTTTAATTTTTATTAAATTAAATAATTTGTTTTATGAACATATGTCCTAAACGTCTTAGTTTTTGAACTACAGGGTGTTAAAATTAAAAAAAAGTCTATTTTTTTTAAATAACCTAACTATTCTTTACCCAATTTTACCTTAATTTGGACAATATTATTAATGACATTAAGGGGGTAATTTATTACTAACTTAATTACATTTAGTAAGTCCAGTGGCGTCTCGAGAGGCACCTTAAGGAATAGTTCCAACAAAAATGGTACGCCACTGACTGTGTAAATGTGTGTAAAATTTTTGTGCTTTCTTTAGATTAAACAAATAAAAATACTGCTTTTATGTCTCCCAATTTTTTTCGTATCTTGTTTAGTTTAAGAGAAAAAAATTACTTAATTGCATATTTTTTGACCATAAAAGAAGCATTGTAGGATCTTTTTCTTTTAAAAATTAGGTTTTAAAATTTTTAATAAGCAATTATGTAACAAAAATAATAAATGCTTATTTAAATAAGGTTTATATCCAGTTTAACAGTTTTTACTAAAATAGGTGATTTCAAAATTTTTGGTTTTTGAAAATTTTAACACCCTGTATCTCAAACACTTAGTACAAGACGTATAGGACATATGTTCATATGAAGTTTTTTTTTCTTATTTTTAATGAAAAATCACCTTCTAAAATTTCTGGCTTTTGTTTAGAAACCCTGTATATTTTTATATCTTAAAGGGTTTTAAAGTTATGATAAGCAAATATTTTTCTTCCTAGAACTTAAACACCCTGTAGCCTAAAAATTAAGAGGTTTAGGACATATGCTTATCTAAACTTTTCTTCCTAAAATATGCTAGGGAAAAAAAAATTAAAGAACAAAAAAAAAGGGCCTCAACTTAAAACTTCCAAATGATTTCCTAGGCCCTGGGCGTCCCATGAAGCCATGAAATACTTTTCAGGGTGAGGTAGAAATTAAAGGGCAAAAAAGTTCTTACTTCTTCTACATAAATCTTCCATCCTAACTCTTTCCGGCCGGCCGCTATATAATTTTTACTGAAAAAAAAAACATCAACACACTCGCGTGCCCAAACTTTTACCCCGCGTGCCATTTATGTCAGGCGTGCCATTGGTTCGCCATCCCTCCATAGTAAGTAAAATATTTATGTTTCAGCATGGGTTGTTCATTACACCAACATGGCCATTCACACAGTGGGGCATCAGATGGGCATTCACACGGCAAAAAAGGAAAAGAAAACATAAATGTTAGAGCAGCATTTATACATGTTTTAGGAGATTTTTGCAAAGTGCAGGAGTGTTTGTAGCAGCCATTGTTATTTATTTTAAGGTAATACATAAAATATACCTACCATATAAAATTTTAAAAGACCTTAAGAATTTAAGTTTTTTACATTGTTAGTCACGAAAGAGGTTTAGCGATGATTTTTCATGAGCGAGTGGTTTAGATGTCTATTTTACAATAACAAAAGAACCGGGATCCTTCGAATTTATTTTCAAACTTTATTGCTTAAAGAAGAAAAAATACCTATGATTTTACCCCATACTGCATTTAGAAAAGTCTTTAAAAAAATTAGGATATTTTGAATTTTTGTCGCGAGCGAGGTTTAGGCACTCTGCACATGGGTCGGTGAAACAGCGACGAGATGTACGCATATATTCGTGTTTGAAGTGGCGACAACCGTACAGAGACAAGCATACGTTTAATGGTTAATTTTTACTATATTCTCAGCCAATAATGTCATATGTCGATCGGAGAGCGCCGATGTTCCCCGAACCTGACCGCGACAGGGCAAAAACTACCCCTTTGGATTATCCCACCGGGTCTAAGACAAGTTTCCAAAAGCCTGAATCCAACCGAACATTATTTTACAGATAAAAAATATGTTTTTACCTGACAGGTTGACTTGTTTTGCTATTTTATTTTAAGCTCTTTCTGTGTAATCTTTTCACAAATACTCTTTTAAAGTACAGGACGTTTTTCAAGCTCATCCACAAATATAATATTAAACAACTTTATCTTTGGTACAAAAATTTCTTGACGTGACACTAATTTTCCCGTGTAAAAACCAGACACAATCACAATATGAATCATACACTGTAAACAAAATACAAAACGGTTCTGTATTGTATTTGTTTACTAAAGGACGCGGATTGCTGAGATCGGACACGCTAGTATGCCTACGTGTTGTCGATGCTTGTAAAAATGGCGCTCTTGTCTATGTGTTACCGACCCATAAGCCTTGATGCGATGATTTTTACATGCGTGACTGGTTTTGACGTCAAATAACAAAAGAACCAAAATTTATGGAAAATGTTTTAAAACCCATTTGTACAGAGGAGAAAAAATACTATTGATTTGAACCCAAAATGCATTTAGAAAAGTACTGCATGCTGGTTTGTTATTTATTTATATAATTATATAATATTTTTTAAACAAAAAAAACTATCCGTAAGTATTTGGTTAAAATTGTAAAATGGCAATACATTTTTTTAAATATTTAACTGAGTTCCTAATAAAATTAACAGGGATGTTTTGTTAAAATATAATTTTAAACACTATTTTCACTAAAATATGTTATTTCTGGTCCATTATAGTAAGTAAATAATTATTTTACGTTTTGGGTACACCTTGTATATCTTTAACTATATTTGTAAAAGAAAACACGTGACTTTTTTCAAGGTAATATTTAAAGTATTGATGTATTTAAACCAAATTTAGTATTATCTCTTACTGTTTATTTTTATTAAGGTTTATTAACGCGAATTTTATAAGTTATACCTAATTGATATTTTATAAACATATTTTAGAATTTATGTGGTATAATTTATACCTCCAGACATAGCAATTACCTTTATGCTGGGGCTTCAGTTGTAAAGTTTTAACCTTTTCACCAGGTCAGTGATGATCCACGCCTTAACAGACTTTCCTCCTACGGTCATACACATAAACATTGCCTTTGTATTTTTTTTCCTTCTTATCAACAAATATCTAATATGGTAGACCTGTTATTTTTCTTTCCACTCTCACCTTTTATATTGGGGTAACCCATGGCGCGGCCATTTACTTTTTTTACGTTAACACCTTATTGTAGATATAATTTTTAATAATATTTCTTGCATAGTGGAACTCACTTTTAATACAAAAAGGTATGTAATATTCTATAAAAAATATTCTATAAAACCATAAAATATAGGAAAAGACGCAGCGACAATAAACACATACATTCAAAAACGTTTATGCTTATATACTACATTATATTTTTGCCAATAAGTTAATTTGTTTTTCTTTGTCTTATTTACTTGTTTTTTAATCCTATTTTTACCAAGTGGTTTTAAAGAATTTTTATAAATACCCTCCGCTAACCACCGCGACCAATGGAGAAACAGTGCAATTGGTCGGCCGTCGAAGTTTTTATAATATACTATAATTTTCTCTTTTTAACATTTTAAAGCGAGCTTATGTTCTTTTTCTTTGAATTTAATGCATTGCCATCAAGGGCGGAGAGATTTAAAAAAGTTGCCCAATGTAAAGCAACCAGTCTCAATTCTTTTTCTTGGCTTGCTTGATCGATTATTCTCGTACGTACGAAACTCCAAAGAAATCACCAATTCCATTCCATCAAAGCTAAATAACTGCTGCGTTTAGCTTTCGTATCTTCCTTACAGAAATGAAAATTGATTTGTTTTACTAATATTATAAATGCGGACTTTGCATCGGTTTTAAAATCGCAAAATTGGGTTACTAGTTACGATATCCGATTCTTAATAGATAAGCCGCAAAGTCAATTATTTTAGGTGTAGCTCATATGAAAGTAATCGAAATCGAAACAGCAAAAAAGTGCTATACCGGCAACTTTTTTATGAAGCATAGACGTGCAGATTATTTTTTCCTGTCTTTTTTTTTTTAATAGCCAGTTTAAAACAAATAAAATATTTACATTATCACTTTTGCTCAGTTATATGATGGCGATTCTCAGATCCAACGTTTTGTCCCTGGCTGACAGTAAAGTTGTCAATTTTATATTTAATGTGCTTTATTGAAGATATGTTCTGTATTTTTTTTTTGTTTTGGATCGGCGGATTTATTTAATTGATGGTAGTTATTTGGGTACAAGCCAGAAAATAAATTTAAACTACAAAAAAAACAAAAAAAAATAAAACAAGTAAATGGAGAACTAAAAATCGACGTTTCGGTTGCAAGTTTGCCATCGTTATCAAGATGAATTTAATAAAAATAAAAAAAAATAAAAATTAACTTTTGTTAAAAAAAACATGACATTTATTGTCAAATATTTTTTAGAATCTCCTAAAAAGAGCTAAAAATTTTAAAATTTTAAACCTAAATAATAGTCAATTATTATGATTTTTTTAAATTTATTCAATTTATCTTGACAACGGTCCGGGACCGTTAATTTTTAGTTATCCATTTACTTGTTTTAATTTTTTGTTTTTTTTTTGTTGTTCTAATTTATTATCTGGCGTGTACCCAAATATCTACCATCAATTTATTGTGCATAACACGAACAGTCTTTTGTATTCGAGATTTGAGAAAGTTGCAATACGGTCAATTAGCTGATAAAAATGGGTATCTAGATCTAATCTGGCAAAAGAATATTAGCAGAAATTACCAGATTTCGGTTTGTGTATCGGCTACAAGCAAGCACTTTTAAAAACAGGGCATAACAGTAACAAAAAAATTATTAGGCATCAATATACAGTGTGTCCCAGAATGGGTGTTACAAGACAACAAATGGACCAAAAATTTTGGAATTTTTAAACGTCCTTTTGGAAAAACTGGTCGCATGGTCCAAAACTGATAATTACCAAATTTTACTCCGATTGGTAATATACAGGGCAAGTTATAATTAAAAATATGAAAAATGACCAAGAGTAAAGTACCCTTATTTTTAAAAATAGGGCATAATTTTATAAGTAAATATTGTAGAGAATTAAATTTTATGTTTAAATTTAAAGTTAAGAAATTAAAGTTAAAACAAAATATTTTTGTTAATTTTTACATTAGGCATTAACAGTTTTGAAAATAGCAAATGTTAAAAAATAAATGACAATTACATTTTTTTATTGTCCTGCTTTAACTTTAAATTTTTACTCAAAATTCAATTCTCTACAACATTTACTTATATAATTTTGTTATATTTTTAAAAATAAAAGCAGTTATATAGTTTTTGGCCGTTTTTCATATTTTTAGTATAACTCGCCCTGTATAATACCAATTGCAGTAAAATTTTGTATTTATTAGTTTTGGGTCCATGCGACCAGTTTTATAAAATTTCATTTTAAAATTCAAAAATTTTTGGTCTATTTGTCCTCTTGTAGCACCTATCCTGGAACACACTGTTTAACAACCTAAATAAAACATAGAATGTTTAAGAGTCAGCGTTCCAAGTAATTTTATAAATCTACAAAACGTAAGTTCTTGGTTATTTAGGCCTGAGCTGCAGGCATAACAAAACCGACTTTATACATTTTCCTTCATTGTACATTTTTAACGTTAACATGATAATAATCACTAAAACACTTAATACAACGCACACTGTATACGTAAAACTCGTACTACAAGTGAAAATCTACATGTGCCCTCGATTTTTCCCACAATTCATACTTTTCTTATTCTCCATATCAACTTGCCCCCCTGGGCCATCGGCTGGCGACGCCCCTGATTGCCATATAAACCTTTTTCATAGCATATGTTTTGCATACCAATATATTTTAATACATCTTACAATGCAAGTTGGTAAGTTATTTTTTTGTGTGTATTTTTTAGCCTGAGCTGGTGATTGTAGATCCAATAATGACTTTTGTATTTTCGATATTTGTATTGATGACAACTTTCGCCATAATAAAAGATGCATTATTGGTTCTAATGGAAGCCTTGCCAAAAGGTATCGATTTTGAATCCGTAATGAATATTTTAGTAAACATTGAAGGAGTAAAACGTGTTCACAATTTGAGAATATGGGCCCTAAGTCTGGATAAAATTGCCATGTCTGCACATGTCGCCATAAGTAAGTAGATTTTTCAGTAATTTGTATACATGCTGTCCGTGTATCGACAAGAAACTATTTTTACAAACCTTCAGGTACATTCCATAGCATGTAAAGGACACCAACGGTCAAAGACTATTCTTTTTTTCTCACTCATTAGTGCTGTCTTTCTTTACCGACTATTTCTCAGTTACTTCAAACATTAATATTTATTAATCAAAAACAAATACCACTTGCTTATGTTTTTTTTTAATAATTGTTATATCTTCAATTAATAATTTTCAGTTTTTGAAAACAATCGTAAAAAAGTATGGTTGTTATTAAATATAATGCTCACTCCAACTACGGCCGGGATAGGGAATACGTGTTAAATGTACGATTTTCGATTGCTAATATTTTAAAATCTAGCACCGCAAGGACTATTAAAAAAATCATCCATATAAAGGGCAAAAATATGTTATTTCCAAAATTGAAAGGTATTGTAAAAACAGTATTTTACCATGGATTGTCCATAAGTCCCCGTTATACATGAGACGTACGAACGCCCTACGCCTAATGCATTAAGAGGTATGTAACCATTTACATGCAGGCGCGGCGCAGGCACGTTAAACTGCTTGCAGACCTGCCACAATTCATCAAACATACGTCCAAACTTTTTGTCAGGCGTAGTCCCGTTACACATGAGAGGTGCGTACAGGGTGGGCAATTAAGCGAGTACCCGGGAAATATTTTTCGTACAATCGCCAACAGAAATTATTTTTAAAATTCGTCCCTAGGGAGCGTAACAATAGACACAAAATATGGCAAACGGTTTTTCTTTAAAATATGTCCTATAAACTTATGTCACATATGACTTTATTACAATTTCGGAAAAATTATGATATTTTTATATAAAGCATTTTTCACTATATTGCGAAATAAGGAGTGGGGGAAAGGACGAATATTGATTGGAAAAAAATTTAACAACTTTCGTGTTACTTAACCGATTTTATTATACTTAGGACGCTTTTAATAAACTATAAATATTACCAGTTTATTGTTGTTTCTGGCCTGTAGGTGGCGCTTCTTGACAAAGGTGCAAATTTTTGTAATATTTTCAAAAATTTTAAATGCATTGATATTTCTTTTTCCGATCATATAATAGAGCGTCAAAAACCATAAAAAATGGGTGAAAACCCCAAATCAATATTGTTATCCGTTTTAGAGATATGAATAACAATATACATATGTTAACTACTAAAAAATGTCGCAGCAATTCTTTCAAGCTTATGACCACTAATTTAAATTACTCTTGAAAGCACTTTTAGGATATTTTTTTATAAATGTCGAGCAGAACCTTTTGTATGGCACTACAAAAAGGTAAAAACATGGCCTAAATTAACTGACATATGTTTGTTTTTATCAATATCAGCCAACAAATAGATGACACAGGCACTTTTTAAACTGACTTATCTATCTAGAACTTAACACGTTCGCTACCAAGCGGCTCATATATGAGCCAGTACAATTTTAAAATAGACCGCCGGCTCAAATGTGAGCCGGCTACATTATAATACTAAATGCGAGTTTAAAAATTCGGGGTTTCCTGTAGCGGTTTTTGTTTTAAAACACGGTCTGTGTAATGCTTCGGCTCGTATGTGTGTCAGGTGGTCTGGGTGTAGCATTTAGTATAAGTATAGTATTTATTTTAGTTCATTTTTTGGATATTTAGAATATATTTTTGTTTAGTTTTTTTATGTCAAAGATATCATAGAAGCAATTTTCTTTTACTTATTCTTTTTAGATATTTAGATAAAAAAATATGTAGTCTTTACCAAAAATTTTGTACAAGAAATATATTTTTTTAGATTTTAGTTTAGTTTTTTAGATTCGTAGAATATTTTTTTATTAACGAATTTTGATATCAAAAATCTACCTATATACTGTTAGTAAATACCTATATGTAGCTAGCCAGGTCTATTAAAAAAAAAAAAAAATAATAAAATGGACCACCGACTCATATATGAGTCGGGTTAAATAAACACTCAAATATGTTAAATTCCAACACCACAACTAATTAACACATCAATAAACATCAAAAGAAAGTAATTTTACAAAAAATAATAAAGTGGTTTATGGGGTCGAAACACAAAATGACCCTCGGTAGCTGAACGTGTTAAATGTTATAAAAACTTAAAGTAATAATTATTTTAAGGGCAGTTTTTAAAGACAGTTTATGTTTTAAATATTTCTTTGTCGGTTTTAATTGTAAAAAAAAATATTTTTAAATTTTGAATAGCAATAAAGGTTTTTATGAACAGGGAATTTTTCTAAAAAATGCCGGCATTTTAAAACTTAAGTAGGCTTAAAAAAACTATATTGGAAAGCAGCGTCAAATGACTTATTATGAGTTTTTTTTTCTGTTTTAAAGTTTAATTTATTTAGTAAAAATGCCTTTTGCGAATGAAGAAGCTGTACGTATGATTGCTGTTTACTTTAAGTGCTGTCAAAATGCACCAATCACTGCAAGGGAGTATGCATTGCGTTATCCAAACCGGCGTTATTACCACAAAAGGGTTTTTTACGCTTGGTGCAACGATTACGTACCACTAGAAGCTTTCGCAGACCTGTATTCCAAAGACCGTGTAATGCTAGAACAAAGAAAATTTAATTAACGGATTAGCATATACAGGGTATTACAGAATAAGATGCTGATCCTTAAGGGTGTTAATCCTAAGGTGATTTTAAGAAGAAAAGTTTAAATAAAGCTATGTCCTAAACCCTTTAAATTTGAGCGACAGGGAGTTAAAATTTTTAGAAAAAATATTGTTTTCTATAATAACTTTTATCCAATTCAGATATTTTTAAAAGTTTGGTGGACGTCTGCTATAAAATAGACATTTTTGGCATAAAAAAAACCAGTGTCCTACATAAGGGGTTTAGGTTAAATATGTATTAAGAAGAAAATGGCACGCCACTGCATTTTTTAAAATATATATATGTTTTGTTAAAATTCCCATTTAGTTTGAAACAAATTTGATGTCTTGACTTCTTTTTATAAAACTTTATTATAAGTATAGTCCGTTTTGTTTAATAGTTATTTAGGTTTTACTAAAAACAATAATATTTTTGAAATTGTTACTTTGCCAACAAGGTTTGTGTTATTTTGTTTAAATCATGTTTCAGGTTCCGTCGACATTTATAAAAACTATCATAAAAGTGCTTTCGAGAGTGTAAGTTTGGAAGAATTTTTTTCGGAAGCCGTACGATAAATAGTTTCCGAGATACATTCGTGGTACTCGCTAAATTGCCCACCCTACGGCTGACAAAAAAATTGTGCATTGAAAGTAATGTAACCCAACACGTACGCTCCGCGCGTCCATGTGAAAGGTTACATTACTTTCAATGCATCAGACGTAGAGCGTAGGCCGTTTGTACCTTTTATGTGTAACGAGACGTGGGGCGTAGGGCATTTGAACGTCTCATGTGTAACGGGATTAATTATAGACCAGTGATGGCGAACCAATGGCACGCGTGCCACAAGTAGCACGCAAGGTAAAATTATAGGCATGCGAAGGTGTAGATGTTTTTTGTTAAAATTGTAATTTTAAGTTGGGGCCCTTTGTTTTTTTTCCTCTTCAAAAATATTTACGTAGAGGAAAAAAGCAATGTCGTGGAATAAAGAAAGGACTGTATGTGAAAGTAGGCACCTTTTTTTGGTCTTTAAAATTTACTGACTAATAATAATTCATGTCACGCGTAGAACATCATTTTACATTTTTGTGCAAAAAAGGTACGTTCATCCGAAAAAATTGGCCATCTCTGCTATGGACTAAAAAGTAGCATATTAAAACAACAAATTTACTTGCATAAAGGCAATAGGTTTTTTAGCATTTTATAATAATGTCGTCTATAGCTTCAATTGACGTTTTCAAGCAAAAAATATTTATTTTTTAGTTAGGAAGATATCAGATACTTTTTATTTTTAATACACATTATTTTTTTATTATTTAGTGTCAAACTTTATGGATTTATTATTGTTTTGTTTTTATTATGCAAGGCAGATATTAATTACCTTTTTATATAAATTATTTTATTTTCGTATTAAGTATCAGATTTATGGATGCCTTATTGTTTTATTTTTTTTAGGCATTTAGGTTACAATCGATATTAATAAATAACTTTCTGCCTACAAAAAAAGCACATAGGTACTTCAATGACGCAAGAACCACAACCAGCAATATAATATTTAAAAAAAAACTTTTTCCTGTCGTACACATTGTTTTAAAAAGTCAAATATTTTATGTCCTAGGCACTTAAAAAGAAATTAAACAAATGTTGCATTATAATTTTATGTTCCCTACTTTTTTCGTATCTTGTTTAGTTAAAGAGAAAAAAGAATAAAATCCACTTAGTTTCATATTTTTAGACAATTAAAGAAGTATTGCGAGAAATTTTTCTTGTAAAAATTAAGTTTTATATTTTTTTATTAGCAATTATATAACAAAAACAATTAATGCTTATTTAAAAGGGATTATATCCAGTTTAACAATTTTATACTAAAATAAGTGTTATAGACATATTTCAGTTTTTTGAAAAGTTTAACACTCTGTATCTCGAAAACAAAAAATTTGCGGACCCATGTTTTTATAAACTTTTTTTATTTTCTATTGTAGAATCTGCTCTCAAATTTTCTTAACAACATTTTGTAACACCCTGCAGGGTGTTTCATTTAGTTATGGTGGGTAAAATTGATTTTTTTTAAAGGAACCTTGGATTCTACGCTACATTTAAAAAAAAATGTATAGGGCGAAAAATATTTTCATGGAAGTTTTCGAATTTTTTAAATTTTTGAATCACCCTGTATTTCTTTTGAGTATTTTAAAATAAATAGTAATTTATATAAGTGTAAAAAGTTATACCTATGTTTTAAAAAATTACTTTGCGCTTGTGTTGTATACTAAATTTTTGTACGACCGTTTAAATTGTATAATTTTAATTTCTAAAACAACAAAATTTATTATTATTGTTATTAATTTTCAATAATGTCCTTTAAAATTATTCGAAAACAGATATATTTGTTTTTTAAATTTAATGGAACGTTAAAGAAGTAATGGCGGAATTTATGGTAACTTGATCTTTGGTTTAGTTGATGTCGCCTTTACTGTTACATTGCATGAATTTATATTAAAATAAATTCTAAAAGGTACTGAAACAAAACACTAATTCAAAATTTAATATGTAAAATTATGTTTAAAAAAGTTTTTTTTAACATTATATGTAATGTACTAAAACAGCCTTGTTTTAAAGGTAATAGAAAACATAGTATAGATTTTGTTTTTAGGTCCCGGCACAAATCCCCAAAACGTTTTAATGGTTGCAACAAAAAACATCCACGATAAATTTAACTTTTTCGAAATGACTTTGCAAATAGAAGAGTTTGAAGAGTTCATGGAAGATTGTAAGCAGTGCCAGAACCCCTAATAATTTTGTTTATTTATTTATTTAGAATTTAATATATTTTATTAATGCTGTTTTATCAATTTTGTTATATTTTAAAAATCAGAAGAACAAAAAATTTTAAAAATCAGAAGAACAAAAAAAGCTTGGATTAATTGTAAAAAATATTTTATTATTTATGGTATATAAAAATATATGATAATAAATAAAATTGTCTTTGATTTATATATATACAAAATACTTATGACTAAAAATAAACTATTTATTGCTACACTGAAACAATGTCTTCGACTAATATTTTAAATATTAAAATATTAGCGTTTTAAGACTAAACAATTCAGATCTAATCTTTTATCAGTCAATTTTTTTATAAAATATTTAAAAACTAGACGGCATTGGTTTTAAATTAGCTACAGAACTCATTCTTCTAACTTTAATTCCTGCTAATTTCCTTTCGATATCAGCTAAACTTTGACCTCTGGTTTCTGGTACGAAGAAAATAGTGAACAATAGTGACATAAAAACAATTCCTCCAAAAATCCAGAAGGTAAAGTGAAAGCCAATCGCGTCAGCAAGTAGCAGGAATATTTTGGTAACAATAAAGGTGCAGGTCCAGTTAAATGCAGTTGCTACTGAAGCAGCCGGGCCCCTAATTTTAGCAGGCAAAATCTCTCCCATCATAAGCCAAGGTACTGGCCCGAACCCTAGGGAGAACCCTAATACGTACACTATAAAGCTGGCTAATGGCAAGAACCCCAGGAACTGTACATCTACATCTGTAGCATCTTTAAGGAAGAAATACGCTCCAAGAACTCCCAGAGATAAAACCATTGATACAGCTGAGATGTAGAGAAGAACTTTTCTTCCAAGCTTGTCTATTAAAGTTGCTGCGATGAAGGTAGATATGAAGTTCACTACGCCTACAATTGTAGTGGAGATCGATTCATCAACAGAAGACCCTGATTCTTTGAAAATTTTTGTCGTGTAGAATATAACGGCGTTGATGCCACTCCATTGCTGAAATCCCATAAGCCCCAACACGATCCCCATCAGTTTTAAGTTGTTACGGGAAAACAGAACTTTTATACTAGTATCTTCATCATCAGCCTCTTGCTGACTCTTCTTCAATTCTTGATATTCTTTATCAATGTTGGTTTTGGGTCCACGCAGCCACTGTAGTGCTTGCTCAGTCTCTTCCTCTTTACCCTTGGAAATTAGGAACCTAGGCGTTTCTCTTATCACCCAAAATACTATCACAAATGGTATGGAAAGAATGACACCTACTAGAGCCAGGGCTTTCCATTCGTAAAAGGTACCAAATAAGTAGCACAATAGTATACCAATGTTGCCAAAAGCAGTAGGCAGTAGTCCTAAGGTACCCCTTACTTCTGGCTGAATGGTTTCAGCCAAGTATACAGGAGTGTTAGGGATAACACCCCAACGCTTACACCAGCAATCACCCTACTGACGTACATATAGATATAGTTTTGTGCAAAAAAGTTTACAAGGAAAGCGATTAGGAAGCAGATGTCGGTAAGTAGAATCGTCCATTTTCTTCCTAGATTTTCAATGAAGGTACCTCCTAGCATTCCACCACCCAATGCTCCCAAAGGCATCAAACTTGTGATCCATGTCACCTGAAACAAGAAAAATACAGTTTAATTAGGGCAATTAAATATTTTAAATCATATTTGGACTGGCATGAAATATCACTAGAATTCACCACAATTGCTGCATTGAATACCGACAAATTTAATAATCTAAAATTAATTTTTATCATAAATAGTATCTTGATATAACACAAAATACAATTTTGCAATGTATTGACTATAATAATAATATATGTCGTGTAAAGCGGGCATAAGTTAAATTGTTTAAATAAATAACAAAACTGTTATTTACGGAAGATAATGTTTCAACTACGATAACTGTTTTGTGTCCAGCGGCTTTGAAGGAATGTTCATATAACAAATTATAATAAATGCATAGTATGACACATTTCAATTTGTTATTATTTAAATTGTAAAAGGAGTTAAGGATAAGAGCTGTTTTACATGTGTAAAAATGATTTTTTTACATGTTCAATTATTCTAAATAAAATTTTCGCAATAATATATTTTCTAGTGAACTAAAATATCTGCCAGTCTCATCAGTGCCATTTTTATCTTTATTTATTTAAAAGTAGAAAGTTTTTAAACAAACGGCGCAAAAAGTCAAAACTTTTATCAACGCTAAAACAGTACCTTGGGTAAGTGCATAAAGTAATACTGTTTTTATGATTGGAAGGTTTAACAGCACAAGCCGTTAGGCGAGTTAACCTATTTAAGAGAAAAAAGCGTTATGTATGTGTTGCATAGTATATGTTTTCTACGACCGTATAATGTAAAATTAAAATGTGAAAAAAACGTATTGGACTGTTAAAAAAAGTTTAGTGTCCTATTCATGATAAAGATAAAAAAACAGCATATTTTTTTAACTGTCGTAGAAAATAAATTTTAAACTTGGTATAAAATGAAACATATAACTTTAAAATAATTATTTTGGACGTGACATTGCACAAGTTATTATTTCTATAATTATACAGAATGTTCCAACATTTGCATTAAACATAAAAAAAATAAAGAAAGCCATTTGGTTTAGAAGTAAGTTAGGGCAAAAGGCCAAATATATTATCTTTACCCAAAATAAAAAAAGAGCTGTAGTTTCGTCAACCAATAAATAAGCTTTGAAATGGTGGACACATTTTTTTAAAAGAGACTGATAGATCCAGAAAAAAAATATCTATCTTTTACCTTATTTTTTCGAAAAGAGACACCCACGGTACGCTAGTATTTAGGGTTTTAGTCTTCGTGATTCAAGGATAAATAATAGTTTAAAAACCAAAACCCATGAGTATGCAACCGAACTAAAAATTAGAAAATAATTTTTCATTAAAAAAAATATTGTCACTTCATAGTAAAAAGCGTGGGGTGCTTAATATATTAAATGTTATAATTATTATATTTGCCAATATCTATGAGGGAAAAGTTATGAAAAATTGTAAAATGCACCCCACGCTTTTTACTATGAAGTGACAATATTTTTTTTAATGAAAAAATTATTTTCTAATTTTTAGTTCGGTTGCATATAAAAGCGTGTTTTTTAGTTTTTTTAAACTATTATTTATTTTTCATTTTTTAGTTCGATATGCATTTATGTATGTATGTATGTTAAAATGCTCCAGTTTATTCACTAAAAAATTCCTTCGCCATTTTGTCAAGAGTAGCTAAACCTGAGAAAAGTTTGGAATGTTGCCAAAAGATGGCAACCCAGGTGTTGTTTTTATAATATAATGGAATTTTTTTTCCTGGCGATCCAAAACCAGGATAACGGGATACTGTTTGCAGATTATTGCATTGTCATGGGTCCTTAATACGTGTGCAAAGTTTCAAAGAAATCGAATAGCTGGAAGTTGGTTAAAATTAGGCTCAAAGATTCCGTTACATAGATAGATAGATAGATGGATAGATAGATAGTTACAACCCAAGCATAAAAGCGTGTTAAAAAGTAAAATATGTCAAAAAATACTGTTATTATTTCGGCTTGTGGAAATCATTTTGGGTCGTATCGGATTATATATCTTTAAATTATTTTCTTCAAAATAAAAAAAAATTGCCACGCACGACAATGTCAAAATTACGTTTTTTTACAACTTTGTAGCCCTCCGCTTTCTTTATGGCACTCTCAAATTGTCAGAGTAGTAAAATACACACTTAAACTTGTTTTACGATCGCCCTGTTATGCTGGGAGCATATTTGGTGGAGGTACTTAACCGGGTACAAGGGTATCCTCCGGTATATTAATCTGCCCCGCGCTGTAGTAAATTCCGAAAACCCTCTTGGGCTCTACCATTATTAAAGACATATTTTTAAAATATTATATGAATTTCTTTACATAATTTTAAAATTAAAAAGTGGGTATAAAACAGAAATTTTAACAGCTGATTATTTTTATACAGAGTATTAGAAATCATAATGTACCTAATATTTATTATGCTTTATTTATTTTATAAAATATACTTCCCAAAAAGTTTTCTTATTACCTCGGGTTTCTAAATGTTTACATGTTTTAATTAATTATCTTATCAACAAAAATCAGAAAGAAAATATTAAGGAATGAGTAAGGGTATAATTTAATCACAAGTATGATGGTTACTCCTTTCAACAGCATCATAAAAATGATTAATTTTCTTTTAACTTTTAATTACCTTGTAGGCTATATTGTTAACAGAAAATAATAACAATTACACGTCGAAGTTATAGCTTGACCTTTTCTTAATATTTTATAATTTTATTGTCTTGATTACTTAATCATTTAAAGATATATAGGCCCATTCAATGATGACTATTTTTATATTTAAACCCATGAAAAAAATATCGAGCATATGCGATAATTTTTGTGAGAGGTAGTAATATTCTATTCAGGTTTGCTAAAATTATGATAAACAACCTACCTTGCCTGGATCAAGTTTAAAATCCCTTTCCAGCGAGAATTGAAGCTGGAGAAGTACCAAGCAGAGCAATATCCAATGATCATGGACACCCAGGAACAGCAATGGCGGTAATCAGCTGTAACAAAATTTAAGGTTAGAAGACACATTTCAAAAGAACCACTTCTATAGAGCGCACCTGAGACCAAGTACATTTGGGCCTCGGTTTCCGATTCCGGCAAAGAAAAGTGACGTGAGTGTCAGCTCGCACTAGAACCCGCATTTTGGAGCTTACGAACTTCCAAAGCTCAGAGGCGAAAGCACGATAGATTTTATTACGAAAAATTAATAGACAGATCGCGACAAATTGACTCGATAATTGATTGAACAACAAGCTTTATAACGTCTCAGATGCCCCCTCCTAACTACCAAACGTCTTACCTTTTATTATTCGCGACACGAGTTGCTTTTGTCCTTATTATTTCCTATCGAAAGTGTCCATAACACCATTGCCTGGGACCTTTATTACTGTGTGTTGCGATCTTTACCGTCTTTTAATTCAATTATTATTCACGCGTTTCAATTTGTTCGATGATACCCAGTAATAAAGTGTTCAGAATGAATTTTAACAGAGTCCGCGATGCACTTGAATGATTTCAGCTATTGTCACCCTTGGAAACAACCCTCAGAATTATTTCTACTTGGTTTTTGTTGTGTGTGAAGTAAAACTGGACGCATTATAATTAAAATTAATTTGTTGGTTTCATCAGGAGACGTGCTTTTACGCACTGATTTTTTCGTTGTTCTGATATTCCACGGTTTTGATGTTCACTTTTAGGATTTTAAAATTATCTTTTGCATGGTTTTTTTTTTTAATAAAAATATTTTTTTTTTCTATCGTATCTAGTTTATAAAATATCCACATTTAAATTGCCAAAAATAGGAAATAGGTATCTGCTGGTATGCAAACCAAAAATTTAATTCATAGTTCAAACCTATCATGTGTGAGTTTAATATGTCTGGTTTGAAAAAATAGATCGATTATTATATACGTTTACCGTAATGCAAGCGTACTAGCTTTGACCCATGTAGCCTAGTTTTACTGTGTCTCCAAAGACTTCTAAATGACATACCAAAAAATAAAAATATTTAACTGTTTTTTATTTTTAATCTCAAATATGAAACTTGTTTTCTAGATTTTTTTAATTTTATTTTTATGTTTGTGCTAATAAGAATAACGTAAGTGTAATATTAAAATATTCAGGTATTTAATTACAAGTTTGTTGATTCTCTACCTAAAAACGGTTTTATAGAAAGTTGCCTCTTTTTGTAGGTGAAATAGGAAAAATAGACAAAACTAAGCCGCAGGGGCAAAATCTCTGAAATCTCAAAACTGTCAATTTCAAAATTCTATATCTCCTGAAATTACAGGTCGAATAAAAAAAATCTTTAAGATGTTGATCAGGGAAGACTGATCTACAGCGCATTAAAATTTGGGGGCATTCCAAACCGAAAGCCATTCGCAATGCTAGCTGTGCGACGTCCATTTACTCCTTGCAAATTTATTTGACGTTAAAGTTACTTTTGGATTCAAATAATCTTTAAGCATCGTGGTAATAAACCGCCTCTTACTTTGCTTAAGACACTCCACGGTACCGTTGGTATTCAGGCTTAAACCCTCCTAGGCCCCAACAAAATAAAAATATTAATGTTGCTTTTAAAAGCTTTTTTAATCCTTGGATTTTTAGTTAGAATTTGTTTCGACCATGAAAAGATAACGATAAACTTGCAATACAACACAAATATGTATGTGTTGTGAATTTTGTATGTGTGATGAAAAAATCTATGACTTTGCGTCAAATCTACTTGTTTATTAAATAAATACTAATACTAGCGCAATAAACATAACTCTTAATAATTACAACAGAGTAACATTTTTTAAACATGACACAATTTTAAAGAAAAACATTATATAGCTACAAAATTTAAAAAACTATAATTATATTAAATAAATTATTAGAAAAAAAAAACAATTTGGATGCATCAAATAATCTTTACATTTATTATTATCCAATTCAGGAAATATCAATATACTAACATTTATTTTTAAGTCCCCGATTAATAAACTTGTTTTTTTTGTTTCATTAAGATCCCCTGAATTATTTAGTGTTTATACCCGCCACCCACACATCAGTTGACATGCACAGGTATACCTGTGCAGGTCGACCGAAGTGTGTGTCTTGCATTAGTCTTCAAGCCTTGTTGGACTGTTCCAAAATAAAAAATAAGCAATTTTGTCAGTCAAGAAAATAAAGTAATTATTTTAGTATATTGTACATTTCATCAAAATATACAGGGTGCTTCCTAACTACAGTACGAAACTTAAAGGGGTACTTACTTATGTCTTTTTATGAAAAAAGTTCATATAGGGAGTTGCTTTAATTCTGAGATACACGGCGTTAAAGTTAATGTGCCCAGTGGCGTCTTAGTGGGCACCACAGCCAATATTATTGTGAAAAAAAGTACGTCACTGACTTTTCATGAAGTTTTAATATTTTTTTCTGAATAAGCAATTAACAATTCTTTTTTTAGTCTCTATATTCTTTTTATCTCCCTTCGTTTTCGAGAAAAAATAATAAATCTACTTTAATTTCTTTTAAAAAGTACCCATAGACAACATAATATCAAAAGCAAAAATAAAAATAAAACAGCTATTTGCCCCAAAATAATTAAGCAGTCGTGTATTTTATCGAAAATTATCATTTTCTCTATTTACTAAGGTCGACATTGTTAATTTTTAATTTTGGCTTTTATTTAATGCTGTTTAGGGCTAGTTTTTAGAATGACTTAAAGGGGTTTTAATTTGTATTTCTCGAAAACGAAGCGGGATACCGAGAAAATACAAGACACTAAAAAGTTGCACCTTTAATTGCTTAATCTGAAAAATGTATAAAAACCTTATAAAAAGTCAGTGGCGTACTTTTCTTTCTTAATAATATTGGCTGCGGTGCCAACTGAGATGCCACTAGGCTCTATTGTCTTAATCTAGGTAGAGCTTAGAGCCTTATTACATTAAATAAGTGTACCGAATTGTATTCAAATCCGTAAAAGATTTTTAAGCTATTTAAAAAAATACCTATTTTTTTTTAACTTTTAAGCCCTGTATCTCAGAAATGTAGCGAGCCTGGACATATGTTTATAGATTTTTTTCATAAAAGACATAAGACATCACCCCTTAAGTTTCGTACCGTAGTTAGAAAACACCCTGTATACTAAAAAAATCAATCAAATATTAAGAGACAATGTGATCAATAAATTTGTTTTTGCGAAAATACTTACTTCCTTAAGTTTCGTCAGATATATTTGGTATATTAAATTAATTCCGTTTTAAAACCAATCTGTGCCATTAAAACTGGTACTACATGTTTTATTTTTCTTAAATATTTGTTTAATGTCCAGAAAATGTTATTTTTAAATGAACTAACAGTTATAATTACTTAAATATGCAGTCTAACTTATATAAAATGGGTGTTATTGTTCAGTTTCTTACAATAAAAAAAACAGAGTATTTGCATTTGATAACACAGTTTAAATAACAGTTTGTTATTAAAATTATTTCAACACGACGAAACGGTGGCTTGGCTTTGGACTTTATTACCGCCTTCTCATTAAAAATCCGATATTTTTAATCGGTAGTGAAGTTCAACAAGTCAAACTATTTTCCCATGAATATTTAGTTAGTGTTTGACTTAATACGTTAAAAAAAAGGGGCTCATTTATCTCATTTAACTAATACATCAAAATAACATAGAACGGAAGCTTTCACGGCCTTGAGGAATCTTAGTTCTTGGGATTGGACAGCGTCAAATTAAATTTGTTGACCGACGTTTCGCCATCAATTGCACGAGGCATCTTTAGGGATCTTTACTCTGTGAGATTGGAACACTTAATGTAAAACACTGAATTCAGTGTTCCAATTTCGCAGAGTAAAGATCCCTGAAGATGCCTCCTGCACCCGATGGCGAAACGTCGGTAAATTATTTTAATTTGACGCGGTCCAAACCCAAGAACCAAGATTGTAAACTTTGAAGCTAGGCCCTAGGCAAATAAAGTATAAAGCTTACCTGTCTTTTAATTTGTCCGAAGGGCACCTTTGGGTCTCCTTTCGTCCCAATTCTGGCAGATCTCCTGTTCCTCATTTTTATCCTTAGCTTGTAGAGGCTCGATTTCAGGTATTGTCATCTTTAGATTGCTCTCCAGATTGATTTTTCGAGAGATTGTGGAATTTGATTGAAAATCCAAGCCAAGAGAGGATAAATTCGTGGCAGTTGTGCACGTTGAGATACACGGACTGTCTTGAGTCTGTAGCCTCTGATGATGTCCATTCTGAAAACAGAAAACAATAAATTCTTGATAAAAGTGTCAGCACGGGTCAAAGAAAACAATCATACATATTCGGAATTGACTGTTTGCCAGCCTCGTGAACAGATAACTCAGTTTACGTCATAATTCTTATTATTTTCAAGAGATCCTTCTTTTTGCACTTTGTGTCCAGCATTTTCTAGTTCAAGCTGACCTTGTTTGGTGCTAAGCTGCTCCAGTTAGCTTATCAAAATTGCTTAATTTTTTAAACCGAAATTTCCAACGCACCATTTATATACGGAATTATATTATGGACAATATTTACGTTCTAATAGTTATTTCACTTTACTATAGATAATTTTATCACTTTCTTATTATAAGAAACACCGGCTAGTTCTAACATATGGAGCACCAAACTATAAAATATTATACAGATGGTCTGAGAACCTATTAAAATACACTTTTCTAAGAAGTATTGTGTTTGTTGGTGTCAGTTTTTAACATATTTACAGTTAACATCTAATTTCTCATTAATAAATCGTTAAGATATACTAACGACAAACTAGGAACTTAAAAAAATTAAACAATTAGAAATCTAAAGACGATATAAGCCCAAAAGGATTTATTGTTAAGAGTTTTAATGTAGGTTAGTGTCAGTCTTTAAAAGAGATCTAAGAATTATCTAATTTTCCATCAGCATCAAGCATAGACTTACAAAAGATTAGTATTTTTAAGATATATACTGTGTCTGCATGTTGTCCAAATTAAAGGACGATATAAAACACATATAGATAGTTAGAAATTTTAATGTAGGTTAGAGTTAGTCTTTAAAAGAGACCCAGGCATTATCTAATTTCTCAACAGCAAAAATAGGTCTTTACGGTTAAAACAGGTTATTAGGTTGGTATCTTTAAGATATATCTTTTGTCCGCATGTAGTCTAAATTTGAAGACGATGTAAGCTCTAATATAATAGTTAAGAATGTTAATCTAGGTTAGTGTCAGTCTTTGAAAAAGTACCAGTTATTATATCTAGTTTCTCATCAATAAAATAATTATTTACGTTTAAGATAGACTTGCAATAGGTACTTTCTAGTACAAAGCTGTTTAAAGCGTTTGTAAGGATACCCTGGGAAACGCTGTAACAATTCATGACCTAAACATATTTTAATTACCATCAAGAGCGAACACCAGCTCTGGCCTCTCCGACTTGTTCATTTCTTTAAACTTTCAAAACAAGGATAGGAAGAAATGATAGTTTAAAGTAAATTTTTGTGTAGGTTACTATAATAATAAGATGATATACGCCATAAAATGATAGTCATGAATTTTTGTGTAGTTTAGTATTAGACTTTAAAAGAGTCCCAGGTATTGTCTGATTTCTCGTCAATAACATATTTATTACAGTTAAGATAGAGTTACGATAGGTTAGTATCTTTAAGATACATTCTTAGTCAACATAAATTTCGAATTTGAAGATGATATAAGCCATAAAATCATACTTATAAATTTATGTGTAGGTTAGTGTCAGTCTTTAAAAGAGTCCCAGGTATTGTCTGATTTTTCGTCAATAAAATAATTATTTACAGTTAAGATAGAGTTACGATAGGTAAGTAAGTATCTTCAAGATACAGCTTTTTTCTGCAAGTATTTAAAAATTTTAAGGCCAAATAAGCCTTAAGGCAATAGTTAGGAATTCTTATGTACTAAATCTATTTCTTTTGCACTTATCTATGCTAGTCGATTTGATACGAATAATATGATGCTTCATCTCTACATCGCATCCTAATTTAAGATGCACATTTGGTAATTATCTTTTAAAACAAAATGTTAATAAAACCGAAACTGCTTTGTTAGTAAAACAATAGACAGCACTTATCGCAAAAACCAATTAAAAATACATTTTAAAAGTAAAAGTATACGACACGCTATTCATTATGTTTGCCTACAGACCATTTACTTCATTAAAATAAAGATAATAAATTTATGGGTTATTTTATAGTAAAAAATACAGTTGAACATTTGTTTATACGGATAAATCAATAAATTATGACTATATTTTATTTTTCAAAAAAAAAACGCAAAAAAAACTTGCAGAACGTTTAAATTAATAATTAGCCTTGACAAAGAATATATTTCGAGAATACTAAACTTCCAAGTCTATCTTAACCATAAAATATTATTTTATCAATGAGAAATCAGATAATAGTTGGCACACTTCAGAGGAATAGGTTGGACTAATATAGATGTGGGCAAAGTCGCATCAACGTTCATCTACATAATAAATCAATCTTATTAAATATGCTTTGACACAACATACCCTCTCATGATAGTAGTCCCTGGGCCAGTAATGAAATGAATCTCATGATAAAAACACTTTTAAAACCATTTTGACGAGTCTACCACGAATATTCATACCGCCATACATGGAAGCGGCGATTTAACCCAGCCGGTCAATTTCAAATGTTTCGGGTGTCGGACAGGGCAAATGCGTCACTTTTTGTCGGACAAGTTTAGCACAATGTTTTACATGCAATTTTTAAACATTGTGCCAAAAATGGTAAGGGTTGCACTCACGAAAATCCGTCTAGTCTGATACCCGAAACATGTGTTTGAGTCTTATGGTTTCATAACTGTAACCCTTTATCATTTTTGGCACAATGTTTAAAAATTGCTTATAAAACATTTTGTTAAACTTGTCCGACAAAAAAGCGACGTGTTTGCCCAGTCCGAAACCCAAAACATTTGACACTGACAGACTGGGTAAAGCGCTGCTTCTATATAGTGTGTCCGCTAAGTTCTCTACTTATGGAAAACTTTTTATTATTAATTTTACGAAAAAAGTCTTTTTATAAAAAGTTCGAAAAAAACTTAAATTTGTACATTTTTAAATACTTATTTTGAAATGTAATATCTAAAAAAGCTTAAGAACTGTCAAAATAGTGAAAAGTCACAGAAACGCTCGTTATCGCATAAAAAATTTAAAAAAAAACATTTTTCTTGTAAATGAACGAGCTGGCATATTTAGGAGTTATATTAATTCTAAACATTTTTCCTTAATAATAATTTTCGATATTTTCAAAAATAAGGGTACGTGTTTTTTCTTTTCCTCTTAAACAAAATTCACAATTTTTGAGTAACTCGTATACTACTGACAAAAATGAATATCTAATGATTGCATTTTAGGTTTTACATTATGCAGAACTTTTTATAAAGAATAAATTTTGTTCGTAAAATTAGTAATAAAAAAGTTTCCCATGTATATTTACATATATATATATATATATATATATATATATATATATATATATATATATAATATTTTTTTTAATTGGTTCACATTTGACGGAGTAATCGCGTAATATAAAGCCGATTCCCACTTAGGGGTGTTCACCCGTGACGCATGAGTCGGCACCCATCAGCTGATTGTCGGGGTTTTTCAAGAACACGGGTAAAATCATATCCATGCACATTTGAATCGAATCACAACTTTTGGTAGTACCAACCGTTAATTAATGTAGGGAATTTAACAAAAGTCGTCACCCATAGGGGAATATTAGAACCAGTCCTAATTTGGCGGGTGGAAACGCACGAGTTTTAACCCCTTACCCATGACTCGCAGGTGTGAGTCGTCAGGAGTTAAAGACTTTATACCCGGGGCGAAAACCCCGGGTTAAAACCCTAGGTGGGAATCGGCTATTAGGCGGACACACTGTATGTGGTGGTATGAATATTCGTGGTTCGTCAAAAGAAACTTCCTCGAAAAAGGTTTTAAAAGTGTTCTTATCAAGAAGTCCATTTTATTACTGGCTCCGAAATGAATATAGTTTTAGAAAAAGGTTTTTTAAAGTAATTATCTGGTTAATTCTGGTTACACACACTTAAGTTAAAGAGAAGCGCAGCCACAAAATGTCGGGTTTATGTGAAAACCAAAATGTAATTTCAGCTAAGTAAAATCGAAAGAAAATGTGTCGTTTGTATGTATATATGTATATATACTCTTGCATGAAAAGTCAATGCATTTTGTATACGCACTACCATATTTGCGCGGTAGCATTGGCTTTTCATACAAATGTGACAGTTTTGCATGACCGTGTATTCCGGTATAGAAATTGACCAAGAAGATACACTTTTTAATAAGGAGTGCTCGATTCCATTTAAGCATACGTCACTAAATTTAGTGACGTAATCGTTTCCGTAATTCTTTGTTTACAATTGTACTGGGAATTTTTTTCGTGATTTTGGTGTTATTTTTTGGCTTTTTAGTCATTGGACTTTAATGTTAGTTTAGTTTTTACTGTTCATGGAGTTAAAATAAGTAGTTATTAGTAGTGCTGTTAAAGATAAATTATACCTGTAAAGGGGTCACTGACCCTTGAATATTTTTTAAAGGGAATTTACGTATTAAATGCTTATTAAGGGTTAGATACTATGTTTTAATATTTTTTTTAAGTGATTCTATTTTATTTTATGCAAGTATTTGTTTATTTTGTCGTATAAAAAAATATTATGGAAAAAAGGTGACGTCACTAATATTACCTATATTTTTGGACAAATATTAAAAACTAAGCACTCCTTATTAAAAGGTTTATCACCTTGGAAATTGACCACATTTTATAAGAAGTAATAAAGCATTATGTGGTTCCTCGATAATACCACAGTTTTGCAAACTGTTCCAGCTGACCTTAATTGTTAATTTTGCAAGGATAATTAAAATAAAAAGTCATTTATTTTCTGAGTATAAATTTACGATCTACTTCACAAACGGAAGCTTAGTACCAAGGTCTGCATTAGTGCAAAATTAGGTATGCAATTCTTTTAAATTAAATTTTTGCGAACAATGTTTCAGTGGACATTTTTAAACACCCAAATTTTATTTTAAGCAAATAATTGTTATTTTAATTCCTAATCGAATTGTTCCAAGAAATATTTTCATAGTTGTCACTGTGGAGAAAAAAATATACATAAATTAATGTACCAGGTGCCAAGTTATAAATTTACACCCCCTTTTTTACCGTGCAAAATAAATAAAAATATCACTTTGGTTGACTTTATAGATTCCAAATCACTGAGCAGATTTTTATTATCTCTTAAATTATTGAAGTTAACAACAAAAAGGTTAGTTTATAAATTTATTTCATTTTTAATATATATTTTTTTAAATATTAAAAATTTTAATGTTTTTTGCCGTTTTTATTAATCACCCCTGATAAAGTTTATTACGCACAGATTTACATATACAGGGTGTTCATTTGAAAACTTCCCACCACGGATTTATCGAAAACCACTGATTAAAAGAAAAACGCCGAAATACGTCAAAAGGTTTGTCAAGGGGGACAACTGTCTAACCTAAAATTACTTCACCCCCTTTCACCCTCTGCCCCCAGGGTCATCCCCTTAAAATTTTAAATGGCAAGAGGTATCGAGTAATAGCTTGTTTAAAAGGCCCTTCGAAGTCTTTTATTTTGACGTTTGATTTTTTTAAATCGGTCGATTCGTTTTCGAGTATGTATTAAAAAATAATAATAAAAAATATCAATTAAAGTTGAGGGAACCCATAAGATAGTGTAAGGGAAAAAATAGCCAATAAATTTTTGTTTCTTTTAAAATGTAAGTGTATATATCTGGCACTTTTTGTAATTTTTTAAAGACATTCCGATAAAGAATATTTGAAATAATTAATAATTGTTTCTACTTAATTAAACATTTTTTTGCTATTAATACTTAAAAAGAAAAATTGGACTTTTATACCATTGTAAAGTAAAAAACAGCGGTAATCCAATAATTAAATGAAAAAAGGTATTTTATTTAATTTTTTTACCTTGAAGTACCGAATGTCGTCCAGTTTGGTTTAAAATTCTCTAATATATTTAAGCGATTCCACATTTTTAGACACACTGTATGTCGATCTAATAATTTCAGAAATATTGCACTAATATTGTTTTAAAGAAATATTAAGAAAATGATCATTTTTTTGACACACCCTGTATATGATACATAAAATTTCCGCAGTCACTCTGTTGGCTAGTGGGTACTATAAAAATAAACAAAAATAACAAACACTATGCTTTGTTATTGAATTTTAATTACTCGTGGGTTATCTATTAATAGTTGTCGATTTTTGTGGGAGTGTGTTCCTTTTTCCTATTTAAATTAGTTCATTATGTGAGACATCAAAATAACAAAATGGCGAATGCGGAAGTAAATGAAATTTTAGTTATTCCGGTTTTTCTCATATCATGATGTCCCTGGTTTTTCGTAAGGTGTTACATAAACAACCACAAAATCAGGAAGCTGCAGTATGTCAAATTTGAGTACAGAAAAAAATAACCAAATAAAAACGTCCTAAAAAAGTGAAACAGTTAAAAAAATAAAAATAATTATATTTTCCGTTTCACTAAGTAAAAATTTAATTGAGGTGACAATTATTTGACGTTGTAAAGTTAATTCTAATTTGACCTTAGGTAAAAATTTAAAATAAAGATGCATTGTTACTTGTAGGTTTAACATAACTAAATTTCACATTTAATTACGTTAAGTGCTGATTAAGAAAGAATTGTAATCGTATTTTTTCTATAATTCATTTTTTTATCTAAATTTAGACTTTTAATTTTAAATTATAGACTTATTTTTCTAAATTCGGGACGAACATTTCGACTTCTTCTCTAAATTTAGTCCTTAAATCCTGACTTTAGAATTTTTCCATTGAATTCAGACTTAAAATTCGAATTTAGACTTTTTTCTCTAAAAGATCTTAGAGCTTAAAGTCCCAATTTAAAGAAAAAGGTCTAAATTTAAACTTTTAATTCTATGTTCAAAAAAATGTCTTAATTTGAAGAGAAAATACTCTAAACGGAGACTTTAAAGCTTGAGTTTAAAAAAAGCTAAATTTATGGAAAATGTATAAACTGAGATTTTGAAGTCTGGATTTAGACTAAAAAATGAAATCAGACTTTAGATCCTAATTACAGACTTTAAAGTCCAAATTAAAAAAATATATATATTTTATTTCAAAGAGCAATATTATCTAAATTCAAAGAAAATACCCTAAACTAAGACTTTAAAGCCTGAATTCAAAGAAAAATGTCTTAATTTAAAGAAAAAAGGCTGAATTTATAGAACAAGATCTGAACTGGAACTTTAAAGTCTGGATTTAGAGAAAAATCTAAAATCATACATGAAATCCTAATTATAGACTTCACAGTCCGAATTTAGGCGCTTTTTTCTCCAAAAACGTCTTTAGCCTGTATGGTCTAAGTTTAAAGAAATAGGTCTGAATTTAGACTTTAAAGTCTGGGTTCAAAGAAAATGTGAATTCAAAGAAAAAAGTCTGAATTTGGGAAAAGTGTCTAAATTCATCCTTTAAACTATAAAAAGAAGACAAATATAGGTTCGAATTTTAAGCTTTGGCTTTAAACAACAAAAAATAAATTTAAACTTTATAGTCGAATTTTAGAGAAAAAGGCTGAATTAGAGAAGAGTGAAATTAGAACGTAGCTCTTCTATAAAAGAGCAAATTGGGAATTCTAGGACGTAGTACCTGTTATTCTATTTCATTCGTTTAATGACTGAGGATACTCTGTTGGTGTTGCGGGTTTATTTTTAAAGTTAAAAAGACGAATCCAGAATCCGATGGCCATGAGCCAAAGATCGCGTATTTGTTAATTTTTTTAATTAAATATATTTGTTATAAAAAAAATGCGTTGGTTGAATAAAATTTCCTGCATATGAACCTGATAATAAGCAGTCATATATAATAATTAATTTAATAAATAATTAATTAAGTGTTTCGCAAGGTACTTGTAATTTATACATTTTTAACAGTTAAGGAAACAAGTAAATCTTTTAAACAACATTTAACATTATATTACTCTACTGAGAGATGCTAGATAAGGTGAGCAAAAAAGAGAGTTTAATTGTAGAAGTGGGATCATTAATAGGACAAACGGCTCTTCTTTTAATGAAATCAAGAATATTAAGACTTCAGAGAGACACATTGAGACTTGGGCTTATTATAAAGTGTGATCCAATAGTTCATATATTTACAACCAAGCGACCAGTACAAAAGAGCGAGGAAGAGAAGGGTAGTTTATGAGATGTTCTGAGTTCCTTTTTGAGCCTCAGAACCCATAAAGCATAAAGCAGAATGTGCATAAAGCTTAGATGGATATATTCTAGCAAAATATGCAGAGAAGAACATAAATGTTATTGCAATTTTCAAAAAAAATATGATTAATACACATTTTTTAAAAATATTAAATAAACTGGCTGTTATTTGCTCACCGTTTTTGTAGGTACGCTGGGGTTTTTATCTACTCTGATTATACAGAACAAAAAAAAAAACATATGTTGGTAGTCATATCCAAAATACAAAAAACGTTTTGCTCACGTGACGATGCAGGAATTATTTTTAAAACTAAGCTGGGAATTATTTACCTCACTTACGGAAATTTTTTCGACAGGTTATGTATTCTTGAAATTGATTTTTGTTTATCGCAGTCAAACATAACAGTACATTTACGCGACCATCGCTAAACGATACTGCTGGAAATAGTACGTGGTACCTATGTTGCATTTTTTTTCACAAAACATAAATCTTTTTACTGATAAGAGTGGATTTACGTAATTTTGCCCGTGCTGTGGTAAATAGTGATTTGCAGCGTTCAAGTAAGAAACTGCGAAAAAGAGGGCGCTTGTAATCGTTATTTAAATTACGTCAATACGGGAATTAGCGCAGAAAGCTAAATAAATACTTCTTAAATTAACATAGCCATCCTTTAAGTTTTAAAAAATAATAATAATAAAAATTTATTTTTCGCGGAAAATTATAATTCACTAACTAGAAGTATGCTCTACAAAAGACCTAATTATACTTGCAAGCGCATGGTCTGTGGAATGTTGCGCGCAGCTAAGCTTATTAAGGTTTCGGTTTGGCATTAGGTAGCAGAAGATGCGCTTATTTGGGTTAAACCTAAATATAGGCGTGCGCAGTCTGCTGATTATACCTTTAGTCTATCAGGAGATCAAAACGATGCGCAACCTTGGATTTAAATTAAGTCCAATTTATGTATTTACACAGATAAAAAAAGTTGTTAATTCTGGGTACTACAACAATTTGGGTGTTTCTTAGTGTTGTGTTTGCAAAAACAATGTTAGATAATAAAAAAGACCATGTTTATAGACTGAATCGCGATTTTTTTCTTGTGACAGTCCACAAAGGCTATAAAATAGTTTTTTTTAGAGAAGTAAGGGATAATATATCCACACGAGAATAAATATTTAAAGATTTGAAGGAGACAGATATCGTTGCATGATTGCAGGAGGCAAGTTCCACAGCCTAGAAACCCAGGGATGACGAAACAAACAAAGTGAGAAGTTGGGGGCCCATTCAGTGGCATTGTAAAGAGATGCATGAAAGTGTAAACCATGTCATGTGCAGCTAGGGGAGCAATAATATTTTTTTAATATCCTTGTTAAGAATATAGAACATACATATAATTTTTTTTGTAATAATTTTAGTGAAAAATATAAAATTTTTGACCAAAGTATGAATATCATTTTATAAATAATTCTTGCATTTGGTATTTGGGTTTTAATTATTTTCTATTAGGTACTAGGGTTTAAACTTAGAACCATTACGTTTCCGAACTTTCGTGAAAAGTCAAGAAATCCTGTTAGCGTTATGGTAGAGTAAATTTTGTAGCAGCTCTCTATTCGGTAGGGTTATTGATGCCAAATATTCGGCAAATATTGATTAGCCCTCCTATAATCGCACCGTTTAAAGCTAGAAAGCGCGTGACATTTTCAAAAATCGAAGTCAAATAAACAATAAATATTTTTATATTCCGACCTTGCCACTTAGAACGACTGGCATGCAATAAAATTAAGATTTTAACATACAGAAATATAGTAAGCGTTAATAAAATTGTGAACAGAGAAAAGCTCTAGGAAGTAACTCCATCATCAGTAAAGATAACTAACTACAAATTTGAAATCGAATATAGCGCTACTGGCCGAATTTCTCGCAGACAGTACACTGTGTTATGCAGTCAGTCAGCGGAACGAATATTCTAGAAGAGCCCCGACTTTCATTCCTAAACAATAATTGTCGTATGTTTAAACCTCTTATTAGTGTTTAATTAAAACGAGTTAGACATTTTAAACACGTTTTGCCTTTTATGCACTTGTCATCAGATGTCTACACTTTACTCTGCCGATATAGTCGAATTCCTTGCCACCAGAGAGCGCGTATTTTTTAAAAAATTCAAATTTACCATCAAGTATCTTATCAGTCTTATCAATTAAAACCAAAATATCCAAATAGTAAATATCTATTAGGATAATACACATATGCGAGGATTGTAAATAACTTTAAAGTAGGCTATGTTATGTCTAGTCTGTTATGTAAATGCCATACAATGTTGTTAAAAGAGAAAAAAATGTAAAAACTTACCATTTTTCTTGCACCCCATTGTTCAAAAATTGTTGTAGCCCACGTAGGTTGGATTCGATGAGGGTTTCTATAGCCACTCGGTACCCTGGAATATTGCCTGTTATCAGATTTGGTCATAATCACAGTTTTTCATAAAAATCACTTATTTTCAAGTCGATCACAACAAATTTTTATTTAATCCAAACGCCGGTTTGTTTACTTTCTTTGACTTTGACAACTTACGCGGTTTTTTAACAACTATATTCGAGACTATATTTTAAGATACGGCTGTATATAGTGGAATGAAGTAAGATTTAGCGGCTTGCTAGTTATATTATGGTAGAAGGTATACACCTGCGCGCGAGTCTCGAGCAGTGCAAAAACTAAAATTCGTTTCTTAACAATTTTTCTTTTAGCAATAATATCATCATCCTTTTTTGGTAGTTTCTGCAAATAAACTTTTTTATTATTGCAAAATCCATTTAAAAAATTCATTGTCAAAACATAAGTCCCATCATAAAACAAATTTTGTTTAAAAAATCTGTAGTTCAAAAAATTAATTTAGTATCTCTGTTAAACAGTTTTTCTTTAACTAGTTTTTTTTTATATTTACGACAAAAAAAACTTTTTTATTGCAGCATTATTGTTTAAAGTTATAAAAAATGCATTGTCCCCATGTGGGTGTTTTAAAGTAAATTCGTTTAAAAAATCTGTAAGGTCGTAAATTAATTTAAAAGATCCGTTTTGCGTTGGCATTTTAATAAACTTTGACAACGCAATATAATAAATTTAATTCAGCTTTATTAAGTCAATTGTTGAAAATTACTTTATTTGTTTGTCAAAACGTTTCTAAAACTCTAAAAAATAGACGTAAAATAAAATAATTTAAAAAGTTTAATAATAATATGTTTATGACTGTTGCTTTAATTGATCTTCTAATTATAATACCCATTACATTCAAAAAAATTAAAATATACAAGGTGTTTGTGAACTTTGGTGTCAAACTGCTATGGTAAAATCCTTTTATTAAAATAAAAAAATAATATTCAAGCAGGGTTGTTTCGTTTTAAACATATTTAAACCACCTTAATTAAACAAGCGTTTTTTCATTTTCTTTATTAATATAATAAATAAAGAATAAACATAGGAAAAATTTTCAAATACATTATACAAACTTTTTAACATACATATTATATATTTAATAATAAAAGGAACACAAGAAAAATTAAAAGGCTTAAATTATTGTTTGAAGATACTTGTTTAGGAAAATATGATTTAAACAATGTTTTTTTAAAGTTTTATTTGTTTAAAACATAAAATTTAAAAACAAAAAAAAACAAATTTAAAAAAAAACCCGTTTAAAACAAAAAAAAAACATGTGTTTTGTATAAAATTATCTTAAATACCATTTACATAAATGTTGTAATTTGAAAATATATTTATGGTAGGTATTAAGAGGCTAACTTAGCACTAACTTAATTTAATTAAATAAGTCCATTGGCTCCTCGAATGGAACTTATACAAAAAAAAGACACACATAAAAAGCCACTAACTTTAAAATTTTTATACTTGCTTTTAGAATGATCAAATTAAAACATAGATTTCATGTCTCTTAATTTTTCTTATCTTGTTAAGGTTAGGAGAAGAAATTATTATAATCCTCTTAATTGTATATTCCTACACCGTAAAAGAAACAATAAAGAATTATCTTGCTTTAAAAATTAGGCTTTATAATTTAGCAATCATGTGAAAACAATTACCGAAAATACTTAATTATATCAGGTAATGCGTCGCTATAAGTGGAACATAGGAAATCCCATGTAAATTTTAAGAGGGTTAGTTTTTGGCTCCACTGTACATTTCCACAAAAAAATGTAAGATAACTTTTCGAAGAGATCAATATGACAAACCCCTCGTGCCAAGTCTCAAAAATTCTAATAACGAATCTTGAATTATTTAATTGAATATAATTTCAAAATTACCAAATTTTCGGTTCAGGTAAAACCAAACAGGCATCTCTAAAATGAATGTTGACACTACTTTGCGGAAGCCAATCTGACAAACCATCGTGTCAAGTTTAAAAAAAATAATAATAATAAGCGAATTTTGATTTATTTAATAATTAAATGTAATTGCAAAATTACCAAATTTTCGGTTCAGGTAAAACCAAACAGACAGCAGCCACCAGAAAACAATTTGTTATACTTAAGACTTGTCACTGATTTCTTGACACTTTTCCTCATGTTAGTGTCAAAATTCATTTTACAGATGCCTGTTTGGTTTTACCTGAACCGAAAATTTGGTAATTTTAAAATTATATTTAATTAAATAATTCAAGATTTGTTATTAGAATTTTTTGAGACTTGGCACGAGGGTTTGTCATATTGATCTCTTCGAAAAGTTATCTTACATTTTGTTTGTAAAATGTACAGGGGAACCAATAATTAACCCCCTTAAAATTTACATAGGATTTCTTATGTTCCGCTCAGCGACGCAACACCCGGTATAACGTTGATATCTAGTCTAACAAATGTTACCAACATAAGTGTTTTCGAAAATTTATAGTTTTGAAAAGTTTAACTCCCTGTATCTTAAAAACGAAAATTTTTTTGTGGATCCATGTCAATGTATATGATTTTTTTTCTCTTTTTTTTCTACAATAGAGTTTGATGCCACAGTTTACGATTACCCTGCAAATTTTTATTTTTAAAACTATTCAACAAAAAGCTGTTTTTTTTTTTTTAATGTGACATTGTTTTGATTATTATCTTTCTTTATTCTTTAAATCTAAAGTAAAAAATTGTTGTAACAACTAAAGAGAATAATTATTCTTATTTTTTTTGGGGTAATACAAAAAATTATTGCAAAACTTAAATCCAGTATGATGATTCACTTGGATATTTCTGTTAATTTCAGACTATAATAATTGCCCAATTCTTTAAATACAATGCTGTGTGAACGTGATCATGGACATGTGTTGCACTAAGCAAAAGAAAGGTTTTAAAGAATTTTAGAACTATCTTAAAGAGATATACTGCGATATATTTTTAATTAAAGTAAATCCAGAAAATGCAATAATTTTTGTCTTTGCTGTATTACACAGAGTGCAAAAATGCTTATTATAACATAAAATGCATATTGTGCTTCTAAAAGCTAATTACTACAGTATAACATGACTAAATATGAACTTAAAATTAATTCTTTCTCGAATTTATCTCTTGGAGACTTTCATGATTACATGATTTTTAATGTTTTAAGTTTTTGGTAGATATCAGATATAATAAACTTAAAAAAAAACATACCTAATTTTAAAGAATATGCTACAAATGTGAACATTTGCGTATTAAAAAGCTTATTATTATTTTAAGGAATAAATTTATTAACGTATTAATTATACATACATATGTACATACATGTTTTCTCAAATACTAATTTTAAACTAAACCCGACTTTAGCAAGTGGAATTTTCCACTCGAAGTGGACCTCGCGATATAACAGACAAAAGATAGACATAATATGTACCCAGTAGTACCTACCTTATCTTTAAAACTAAAAATATCCTAAGGTTTATACTTTACAAGTTAAAATTTATTAAATATTTTTTAATATTATGGATAGTTTACAAAATAACAAGCTACCGCTATAACAATCTATGGCCTTGGCCCTTGGTCTAGGTGCTATCGTGAAGGGTTGAGCCGTACTGTTCACATAATCGAGTGCCAAAAGTATACACTTTGTCAACTTTCATAATCAATTTTCGTCAATGCGTAGAAAGAAGGCGGTCTAAAGCAATCAGGAATTGTTGACAGGCAAGGGTCCTTTAGTTCTGTTTTTATTATTTTTTACCTTGTTTTAAAAAATATTAAATAATATAATTTATTACTGGTTAACAAACTTTGAAGATCCTAATTTTTACCGATTTATTTCGAAAAATCTAGATCAATTTAACAGACCATTAATCTAACAGCGTTTTCGACCTTATCAATACAAACAATTTAAGTAAACATTATTACATATCTACAATTTTATTATTATTTGGTTTAATTTCGAGAATTACGAGGAAACTCTAGAATCATTCATTATTATTCCTCGGTTTTATGCTAGAATTTTATAAATAAATACCCAAGTCAATTATTTTTTTCGCACATTTTGAGCAACATCTTTGACTTCAATGCACCAAAAATTGTAGAAAAAAATGTTTTTTAACTGACTTCAGAAAGGAGGGGGTTCTTAATTTGCCTGTATGTTTTTTTGTGTGTATGTTAAGCGATAATTGAATATTGAATATTTGAAAGAGTGCATTTTTGCATATACTAGACTAGTATATGCTCAGATATCAGGGGTGGCATTCAGAATCGACAAGCTTGGGGTAAAAATTTCCCTTTTACCGAACTAAAGAGGTACTGGTAGTGTTTGTTGCACCATTAGTTCAAGGATTAAATAATAAAAATTACATTATGTGTAATGTATACATAATACATAATGTGCAATTAATAAAAATTAACATTCTTTTTTTGGATCGCCAGGAAAAAAAATTTTCCTTTATATTATAAAAATATAAAAACAACACCTAGGTTGCCACCTGTTGGCAACATTTCAAACTTTGCTATTAAATGAAGAAGAAATTTTTTAGTGGGTTGCAATATATTGGCAACGGTCCAAACATTGCCTGGATTGCCATCTGTTGGCAAAATTTCAAACTTTGCTACTTAATGAAGAAGAAATTTTTAGTGAGTTGCAATCTGTTGGAAAAATTTTAAAATTTGCCACTCTTGTTCATTAAAAAATTTTTCGCCATTTTGTCAAGAGTAGCAGAAACTAAAAAATGAAAAATAATTAATAGTTTAAAAACTAAAAAACACGCTTTTATATGCAACCGAACTAAAAATTAGAAAATAATTTTTCATTAAAAAAATATTGTCATTTCATAGTAAAAGCGTGGGGTGATAAATATATTAAATGTTATAATTATTATATTTGCAAATATCTATGATGGAAAAGTTATGAAAAAATAGTAAAATGCACCCCACGCTTTTTACTATGAAATGACAATATTTTAATTTTAGTGTATGTTTACCGATTTAATAGTAATATAATTAAATTAGAAAGAAAAATAAACTAAAGACCAAAAAAAAACTTTAAAAAAATTAGTTTTATTCATGTTTTTGAAGTCGATTTAATTATTTTAAAAAAGTGTTTTTTAACGAACCTATTTTTATTTTTTCTATCTTTGTCTTTGGGGGCGTCTATAAATATACGTGAGGCATTTACGGGGGGAGGAGGTAATCCAGTTAAATCCTATCAAATCCCACTGTGGAGGAAGGGAGGTGTATGCAAATATCATATAGAAATCTTACGTAAGATTGGGGGTCAGGGGATGGAGGGTTGAATTAAATCTCACCAGTGGGGGAGGGGCCACTGGTGAGATTTAATTCAACTCCACTGATTTGAACATGCGTAAATCAAATTTTTACAATGGACACCAAAATCTCCTGACTTTAATTTCTAGCTTAGGATGGGCCTCCTCAACATATTACTAGAGTATTTTTTAAAGGTGGTGTCTGTATCTCGGAGGAGGTGCATTTTAAGGAAAATACGTTTAAAAAATATTTTTACTAACTTTTAAATCACCCAGTATATTTGGTCTCTACAGCACCGAATTATGTTTTCAGAGACGGAAATTAACAACTCAAAAGGTAAATAAATAAAACATACTGTATTGATTTTTAGAAAGGTCGCGATTACCATTTCATAATCACAAAATCTATTTTGCTTGAACAAATAAATTATTTTATTAATAATTCATAAGAACGAGTGGAAAATTTTACCGTTTAAAATGGCAACTTTGCAAATAGGCGTAATTGTAATGACTATAAAAATAGCAAAATAAAACTAGTCAGGTTAGAAGTAAAACAAAATAATGAGGATTATAAATAATTATAAATAAAGCAATACGTTGCATATATTTCTGTTTTTGTTAAGCCACTTCACAAATCATTCTTCGGAGCAGAAGTCGAGAAATATTTACAAACGACGGACAGGTTTCCTAAAGGTCGGGCCACATATCACCGCACCGTGCCCGATTTCACGGTGATAGAGGAAAGTGGGGCAAATTAATTCGGAAAAATTCAAAAGCACTTTTGTTACCCGTTTGTCCTTAAAAATATAAAAACATTTTTGTCAAGCTAAGTCTACTGTTTTATGTATATATATATATATATATATATAATATTTTCCTATTTATCTCTGTTCCCTTTACTCAAACTTTAAGTGTAGTATAGGTAGAAAGTCTAACACACAATACCGCACCGTAGCAAAACCGTGTCTTGTATGGTCTAAAACATGCCCAGCAAATGGAACTATACGTGGATCGGATAGCGCCGATTTTCCCCAAATTAAGTTTTAAGTGTACGGGCGTCACTTTTTATTTCAGCTCATTACGTAAAATTTAAACTTCGTATTTAAAGGTTAGTCGTTGTAAACAAACACTACAAGAAAAAGTGATTTAATAAGTATTAAAAAGTGTAAAATTAATTTTGTTCCAATTGTGCATAACGTTTGTTAACCTTTTAAAAATGTGGTGCGGGGTATGTGGTCGGGGCACGAAGCGGTGAATTCTAAGCCTTCGGCGTTTGATTAGAACGGTACATTTTAAAACCGAGACACGGTCGTGCTACGGAGCAGGACTGGTGTATATGTGGCCAAACCTTAAAACTGTGTTACCTTATTTGAAAGATTTAATTAATGATCAGGTGGTTTAAAGCGTGGTATAATTGACTTATATTATTGCAGTTTGATTTCAAATACAAAATTTTTGCACCGCATTCCCTACATTTCACCAGGGAAATGCATGGCACACGGGCTCGTTGGGTGTTATGTAAGGCCCAACCTTAAAGCGTTAAGCTTTGCAAACAAAATGAAAAGTTTTTAAAAGAACCGACGGCAGCAACCTTAAATTATTACGATTTATTTGTACATCTTTATGGTACATAAGTTTATTGCAGTTTCTTCCATTATTGTCCATGCAAACGTTAGAAGTTTCTTCTCCAGATTAAATAAAAAGGGATGCTTAAGAATGGCAGATAGTATTGCCCTGTTGAAAATATTGTGGGAGGAAGGGTAAGGGAACAAAAGAAGAATACTTTCTTGTGATAGTTGTGTTATTAATAACATCAACAAATATGTTTTTAATGAATTAAGGAAGTTAAGAAAAAGGTGGTATTCCATAAAAAAAGGTATTCTAGCTGGTTTAGCTATAAATTTAAAGTATTTATGTATTTATGACCTTTTTTGTAAGTATGATTTTTTTTTCGGCAGGTATTTTCCTCTTATAAGTAAGATATACATATTAACAGAATTTTTACACAATAGCGAACATGATTGTTTCTTTAAAAATAAAAACCGCTTTAAAGTGGCAAAGCAGAAAAACTATAATGCGCACATTGGTTTGTTAAATTGGACTTTAATCTTTTGTTGGCTATTAAAAGTATTAAAAACTAATTCAAAAAAGTATTAATATAAATAAATAAAAATACACCTACTGTTATTAATATGTATATTTTGCGGTGCTGGTATTTATATCAAAACGACATTAACATTTAAACTACTGAAGCATGTTTTTATACTAAAAAGTTTTTTCATACATTATTTATGTAACCTTTTGGTCGATAACTATTTTTTTCTTTGGAGGAGTGGTGAGTAAGGAGATACAAATTATAATACCCAACAAATTCTCTATATTAGCAATTTTATTTTATTTTCTTAAGCTATAAACCATCATTTATTCACCAATTATTTTTTATTGCATTCTATGCATTGACTTTGAAAATGCACTCAGAAAAAGTAATATTTACGCAAGTACAGTGTTTAAGTGTCAGAATGTTTACAAGAAGGTCGTTATTCCTTGCGCCAGCGCAGTTGTCGAATAAGGAAATCAGTAAAAGAGCTGTCGGGGCCTGTGTTCCGATTTCTTGCAATGCGCACCTATCTGCGTTTTTTGCTGCGCACTAGTGCAAAATTGTCATTTAGGTATATTAGTCGTAAGTGCATCTGCTTGTTCATAGTCTAAAGGCTGCTTTGCCCCATTATATTTCTATAGGTACGTTATTTAAAAAAAAACTTTACTAATAGGTACATCTACATACATATGAATTGTTAGCAATTTTTGCCAATGCAGAAAATAAGGAAAAGAAATATTAATAAAATTAAAAAAAAAAACTGTGATTTTTGGCAAAAATATGAATTTTTCAATTTTTTTTTGCCGATTTCCAAGAGTCGTAGAATAAGCCTTAAGAATGCTTTTGAAATGCAATTAAATGGTTAGTTCTGGTTAGTGTGCATAATTTCTCTGTTTTCTTAAAGGTAAATGCAAACAATTACAATCAAATTCCACTTTTGTATTATAAAATTCAAAAATTCGTATCTCCAAAAGTATAGATTGTCGCCTGTGTTTTCTTTTATAAATTTAATTCAAAAATCCACACATCTTTTTTTTCGTTTCTTCAGAAGTTCTTACCAAATGAAAATCTTTTAATTATTAACTTTACAAAAAAAAGGGTCCTTTCATAAAAAGTCCTGCTTGATGAGAAATTACATTTCCACAAAAATATTTAAAGGTTTAAATATGACTTGTTCCAAATTAAAATAAAGGTTATTTCACACGCTGTATTTTTAAAATTAGTTATTCAAAAACTAAAAATTTGACAATTTGAGTTGCCTTTCCCTACAACTACTACCGACTTTATTATTTATTCTCCAAGTTATAAAAAATGACTTATAACAAGCGATTATTTTATAAATAAAATGCCAATCGCTAAAAACAAAAATTCGCGAGGCTTGGCTATTTTTGTTAATAGTCTGGTGCTGATGCAATACCGACTACGTCACAATGATATGGCGGAATGCGGCTCCGCGCTGTCGGAGGTGTGTGAACCGTCAGCCAATTAGAGCTCAGCATTTGGCGAGCCCCTACACGTCACGTAGCCTTGCTTCAAACTTAATTTACAGCAATAATTATTACTTTTTCCATGACAACAGTTGTTATTTGATTGTAATAAACTTCAATATAGTTTAATTGAATGTTTACGTCAATTTGATGCCAAACAAATAACATTGGTGGCCATTAGCCCATCATCAGGCTAGCGCCTTGAACCACGAAATTAATCTATAATTTTAATTTGTTAAATTGAACAGTTTGTATATAAAGAACTCTCTACAAGTTTGCTCTGACGTCACGAGACACACCTCCTTGACTTGACCGCTGTTGGGTCTTGTGAAATCGTGTTTCATTCTTCCTTTTTGCACAGTGGCGTAGTTACGTAACCAAGGGCCCTGGGTAGGGGCGCAACTAGGTTTTTCAAATTTTAAAAAGTTGGTGTTTTGGTTAGCCTTCCCCAGAGAAAATCAAAACTTTTAAAACCATTCTCTATTTGTATTTTTTCGTATATTTAATCAAATTTTATCGACAAATCTCGAAATTCGCAAAAATATCTAATTTTTTTGTAAACAAGGGCATTTGAAAGTCGCATAAAAAAATTGTGAAGTGAAAACATTTCACCTGACTATTTTGAAAAATATGGATAATTTTATAAAATTTAATATTTGTCGATAAAATTTGATGTAAATAAACAAAAAAATATAAATGGAGGATATGCTTTTAAAAGTTTTAATTTAGTCCGGGGAGGCTAACCAAAAAAACTAACTTATTTTCGCAAATTTGAAAATAAAAATTTTCGTAAACAAGGTGTTCCTATTAAGGTCAATAGTATCAGGTATAGTTTGGTGTTGGTCCCGTGTTTCATTTTTTAGATAAAACAGGAATTAAAATCCTGGTTGCGCGCCTGACCATGAGGCGAGGAAATGAAGTGGGGCCCCAAGTAAACTAAAGCTATTTAAACATTCGACGTACTCCAACAACCAAAAAAAAGTCTTTGCCTTCTTCAACTGAAACACATCAACAAGTTCAGTTAGTAAGATAATAAGCAAAAACCCTGTTGCAAAAAAAGGAGGGTCTCAACTACACTAATTAAAAATTGTACCCAATTCGACTTACTGCAACAAAAAAAAAAAAAAGAAAAAAAGAAGCAAAAAAGGCTTCCAAAAAAAGGACTTATCTTTTTACCTTCTTAAAATTTAAGTTTATATTTCTAATTTTGTTATTTAAACTTACTAGTCTGAGGACCCCTGGGCTTGTGGGCCCCAGGGCGCTGCCCCGCACCCGCCTAGCACCATAATCAGCTTACGCCACTGTTTTGGCATGTGTTTTTTCTCTTAACACGACATTTCTGGCTATTTTATTTTTAGATCGTTAATTGCACAATTTTGCGATATTTAGGCCAAATTTATTAAGAAGTCCAAAGACTGTGAATAATGCAAAAAAATAGTACTACGTGGCACATAACATGTTTCTTTTATGCTTACTAATGCAATGTTATTTAGCAACTTTATACTATATACAGGGTATCCCAGAGAGGGGTGTGCGGTAAAATTTTAAATAAGGGAAGCAATGTATTCAATTTTTCGATAACTTTTCGTAAATTTGTCAATGACGTCATCATAGAAAGGTTAATACTCCGACATGTTTTGGAGAACTTTATTTTCAAAGATATCAGCTATATTTGTGAAAGTCTTTTTTCCGTTTAATATCTTACGACATTTGGCCAACAAAATAATTTACTAACTTTACACCCTGTAATCCATTTCAATTCTTGTAATGTTCTTCCGGATTAAAATACCTAATCTAGTTTTTACTTTAAAATGTTTAAAATTTTATAGTTGGTTTTTCCCTTTTTTTTAGTAATTAATTAAAGCTTGTCATCCAACTTAACTGATAAAAATCCCGTCATTAGTAGGACATACACTACACATTCACACACTTTTTTCTGCTTATTTGTCCAACATTTTTTCCGACAGCCGAAGTTGACGCTATTTGCATGTCCACGTAATATCGTCCTCCATTTCATATGCGACACGACACAGGGATAGCCGTTAAAAGCTACAACAGCTTCTTACATTTTCTATAGTGTAGCTCGGTCAGAGTCAGTGCCGAAATTTTTAAAGGCTTAATATCTAGGATATTTTTAGTGTTTTAAAATGGCTAATTGAATGTTTTCGATCTTAAAATTACATTTAAGGATAATGTTTTGTATTTTTATTTTAAGGGAGCTACTGCTCCATTGCTTCCATGGACTGAACGCCACTGGTTCCAGAATATAAGGGCGATCTTCCAGAATCATAAAGAACACATAAAAATAATATGACTAGTTCTTATCCATTTTTCTGCTTAAACTCTGCTTAAATTTTTGTAGAAGTTAAACAGTAATAAAAATATGTTGTAGGTAAACGTATTTCAATTTATGTAATAAAAAAAACCTTATTGTAGTGAGTTTAATTAAATTAGACTTCACCTAGTGTGTGGTTGTTATAGGGGATTTGACCTTTTATTACAATTTCTCAAACACATCTTTATTGTATGGTACAAATCAAAACCACACCCTCTTACAAAAGTTTTACGTGACTTTATACATGAACTCTAACATATTCATCCACTGGAAATTTGTCTATTTTTTGTTCTTAAAAACATTTAAAATCAATAATAACTAACATATGTCAAAGTCAAATATCGATTATTAATTATACAGAGTGCCTCAAAATACCACACAAAATGCTACTACAAATTCTTAAAACTTAAATGAGGCGATAAACTGATATTAGTCCAAATAGTTGTATTATCGAAACTACAAAGCGTTAAAATTACTGTTTTATTATATTTTTCTTAAATATCACAAAGAATGTTCAAATATGACCCCTAACCACACAAATAATCCTATTTACATTTCCATCAGATTTTTTTTTGTAATGTCCTCTAATAGACATTTATTATCATGTGATTTACATGCACCTCACGAAGCAGCAAAATTTCCAGAATAATAAAAGTGAATGGACTTATAGGTAACATACATGGAAAAAGTAGCCTCCCTGGCCACCTATGAATATTTGGAAGATTAACAACTTTTTTATGCGATCCTGTATATTGCATCCTTTAACACGACATTTTCTTTGTGCCACAGTGTATAATGATTTTAATAATAACTTTTTATTCCTTATATTTTGCGTGAATATTTTACAGACCCTTTGCTTTAAAATGGGTAAAAATACATATGTTTTAAAATTAAATATTAAAAAAAAATAAATGCTGAATATTCAGCATTATTAAAAAAATAAATTTATTTTAATTTGGAATTCTATAGTAACCTTAACCCTATTAATTGATTTGTAAGTTAAATAGAATTATCGCGTTTTTTATAATTAATTCTATATTTAAAATATAGGTTTATTAATTAATTTAATAATACGTCATTGGTTGCTTTTTAAAGGTATTTTTGCGGCTTCTACCTCGACGAACTAGCCAAAAATGCTCCACTTTCGCGGCTTATAATGAGAATAAAAATAGCATCAAATGCTACAAACCGTGATGTCCAAAAAGTCTAAAAGCGACTTAAATATCTCGGAGAATTTTAAATCAAACTGGGTATCGAAATTTAGTAACCCCAGGGTAAAACCATACTCTGAATCTCTAGTGTTGATATTGGCGATGTTGCCAGATCTTTAGTTTCGCAGAAATCAGTTCAAAGTTTTAAAATTAATTAAGATATACATTTTTTTTTTTGCATATTAAATTCCAGCTTTTAACTATACAAGGGTATGCAAGAAAACATTTCTCTTTAAGTATGTTTACCATAAACAATATTTAATTTAGTAAAAATAATAGGTGTAAAGTCGTATTACCGTTTACACCTTGCAAACTAGTGAACTGGTGGCTTGACAGTTTTGACATAAGTCAAGTTCCTAGATAAAATATAATAATTATACTCATTAATAACAAAATACTAGGAGACATGCAAGATTATAAACAAAAAATCCTAAGGTACACTAATATGTTCATTTTATTTAAACGGAGCATTTTGATATTCAAACGCAAATTAAACTTGAAATGTCTTAAGTCAAGAGTGCAGAGGCGCATTTACATGTTTGCCGCCAGTGGCTGTGGTTAGCCGCCCCTAATATTTTTCCTTTTTCATTGAAACTACAATTTGAGCAAAAAAAAAAAAACAGGTCATCATTTGCAGTTCTACGTACTAATGATCACCTAACAGTTGGTACCGCCACCTAAAATAATCTGCCGCCCTAGACCCAGCCACCTCAGCCTTCTGGTAAATGCGCCACTGCAAGTGACAGAGGCATTAGTTTGAAGAGTTGCAAGGTGGAAACAGTAGGTGTAATACATACGCAGTTTACACCTATTATTTTTACTTAATTAAACATCTTTACTGTTATTAATAATTAAAGAGAAAAATTGGAGTTTCATACCATTGAATAGTTAAAAACAGGTGGAATCAATAATAAAAACAAAAAGGTATCTGTATTTAAATTTAAAACCTTTGAACTGATTTCTGTGAAACCGAAAATCTGGCAATATCGCTGATGTCAACACTAAATTCAGACTAATGGTTCTACCTGGTTACCAGTTTCGTCCAAATTAGTTCAAACTCTCTGAGATATTTGAGCGTGTCCAGACTTTTAGACACACTGTATATGGATCACATCGCAATTCAATTGAGCAGACCCCCAATTGCTTCATTTATTTTGTCTTCCAGAGTGTTTATCTTCGTGGTTCCTTGATGATCACCCCACTCATAGCTTTGCTTTTAGTCCGATTGCAAATACATGGGTATGTACTGCTGAAAAGTGCTTGTCCAAAACAAAATTGTTGCTTTTTAAAAAATAATAGTTAGACACGAAAATGTCAATTTGCCAAATTGTTTTGATTCTTATCTTTTATATTAGTCACTTAAACCTTCATGATGAAGATTGTATTTTTCTAACATCTGCCTAATTTATGTGGGCAAGATACATTGTGCGGACCCTCTGCTCGCCAGTGAGGAAAATTAAGAGCAAAGTCGTATTCAAAATCTATGGCGCGAGGCTCCTCGGACTGTGAGGCCGTGGGCTGTAGCCCACGTCGCCCACGCCGATCCGCACGCACTCTGTCCGAGGTCACTAAGATTAATTTTGCTTTCAATCATGGCCACCTAGATAATGCAATGTTACAAAAATGCCTCCCTAAAAAATCAAGCAGGCCCAAAAACTTTTCAACAATGCATATTCTGACTTAGAATTGTCTCGGATATCCAACAATTGTAAAATATACAGGGTGTTCTATTAAAAAATAAAAATTTAAGTCGTTTCCGGTTAAACCGGAAGTGAGGTGGAATGTTGAAATATGCAAAAACTCTTCACTGCTTTTACTATTTACCTATGCCAAGTCTAATTTTGATATGTCGGGTATCTCTGCGAGGTTATGGCTTGTCTAAAATTCGTTTACACCCGGTATACATAGTGCGTAGTAGTAATTTTCTTATTATGTTTGCCAAATACATTATTGTTGCATTCATTTAAACCTGTTTTATATAATTTTTTAGTTAAGAAGGTGCCAACTTATGTAAATCAAGGAAACTAATAACGGAAAAGTACCCAGGGTTGTTGGTTTTGTCGCTATCGTACTGCTAGCGGATGTGCTACAACTTAATTTTTAATAAAAACACGCAAATTTATTTTCTTGGTGGTAAAGCTATTAACTTTACAAAAAAACAAGTGTATACATTTGGGTGATTTTTTTGCAACTATTTCTTTTTCGGTCCCATCGTAAAGGTTTTGTTGGAAATACCTTCAAAAAAAATCCTTGACGAAGTTTAGCCCTTTATATTAATATTAATATTAAGTACTCGCCGAAAGCCTGTAAGGATCTTCCAATTTAAAAAAAACACAGTAACTTTGATCTTTTTTTATTTTTTTTATAATTCAGCAAAAATTTATGTGATCGTCTCGCACAAAGACGGGATTTTTTAAAATTGAATGCTCTACGAAAGTGTCCATTGCGGCAAAGTCGTAACTTACACTGGCGAGGTAGTACGCGTCACTAAACCTATTTTTTCATAAAATTTTCGTTTTTCTGTTATTTTCTCATAAATGATAAGATCTAAACAAAAAGATAAATAAAAAGTTTTTGGAAATTTGATTTCCTACAAAAAGGTCCTGATAATCGAATCGCTAAGATATTTGGCCTTTGATTAATTTTACCATGAAATTTTCACGGATTCCCTTAAACTGTTTAAAATATTTTATTTTTTGTTTCATTACGTTTTCCATTAATTATCTCAATTGACCTTGATAGATCAAATTGGAAACACTTGGATAAGATCAATAATCTGCTAATATTATAAGCAAATATTTATCTTTCTTCTATTCTGCAGACTACTTAAGCATTTTTAACTTCACATAATTAAGGTGGAATTTTTACTGACAAAGTAAAAATTTGTTAAACATGGCCACCCAAATATAAAAAAAAACAGTACCCGCCAATGTTTACTTTCATTGACAACCTATGCCATTTAATAACCTTCAACAAAAATCAGTCGAAAAAGTCAATTTTACCTCTCTTTTTAATATTTGTACGACTTTTTTATGAATATGTACAGGGTTTTCACTTATATTTTTCCACCAAAAAGGATAAAAAACGTCCTCCATAAAAAATCTTATACTTTTTTATCTGCTCTCTTTTGAGCATAAAAAAGAAACAAATGAACATCAAAAACGCAATAAACATAAAGAGGTAAACTTTTTCTAAATAAATAAATATCTTCAATAGTTTTTCGAAATATGACCACCTAAATCTGAAAAATAGTAGTTATAATTTCCATTATACCTACTACCTACAGCACCAAGGTAAGACTGTAGATGTAATGAAAATCATACTCAGATTTAAATGGCCTTATTTCGAAAACTATTAAAGATAGATGTATCAAATGTGATATTTTTGTAAAGCTTTTAAAAATACATTTTTGATGGTGACATTATACAGTGCATTCCAACAAAAACGAGCCACCCCCTATAATTACGTTATTTGTACTACTTGAAAAAAATCCTAAAACACGTCAATTCTTTCTTTTAAGGGGACACATTTTAGTGTCAAAATTTACTTGTTTAAGGTTATCCCCTCCCTCCTCCAACACAAACGACAACAAGTTTAAATGGTAAAAGGGGTTAAGTGATACTTGATCTTAAAGGGTTTTAAATTCTTTTTTAACACACTTTAGTTTTTCAAAATCGGTTCAGTAGTTTGCAGAAAATATACTTTAAATACCTAGAGTCTTTAGCCCCTGTAACTTTTCATTTTAAAGATTATCAAAATAACATTTGATACGTAGGTGTACTATCTAAATGTGCAATATTTTATGGATTCAGTTGTTTTTTGTTACTTCCAGTTTAGCTGGAAACGACCCTAACTTTATTATTTAACGTGGGACACCCGGTATATTTTTATTTATTTGAATAGGAAACGTAATTTCGAGTACTATGACACTACTACTTTTTGATATCTTACCTATAAATATGTTTAACTTTTAATTTAGAGTGCCAATAAAACTGTTAATTTTGGCCCGAAGGGTCACGGAAAAATAGATGTAAAGCTACGGTTTCTCAGGACTTTCGGTCGACAGAAACCGACGCGATGTACGTTCGCCCAAATCAAATATTCACTTGAATGTGTTTCATTTAAAAGTGTACATTTAATTTGGGCGAAGGTAAAACTAAAAATATTTAGAGGTTAGGTGTTAAAAAAGAGCAAACAAAGTGTCATTGTTCTCGGAATGTTGCCTATTAAAATAAATAAAAATATACCGGTTATCCCATTTTAAATATTACAGTTGAGATTGTTTCCGGCTAAACCGGAAGTAACAGAAAAGAACTGAATTTATGAAATATTGCACATTTAAGTGATATACCTACATACCAAATTTAATTTAATTATTTTACAAAATTAAAAAGTTGCAGGAGCTAGAGACACCAGGTATATAAAATTCATTTTCTCAGGAAACTACTTAACCAATTTTGAAAAACTAAAGTTTGTTAAAAAAATATAAAACCCTTAAAAACAAGGTACCACTTGACCCCCTTTACCATTTAAACTTTTTGACGTTTGTGTTGTTGAGGGAGGGGATAACCTTGAACAAGTAAATTTTGACACAAAATGTGCCCCCTTAAAATAAAAATTGACTTGTTTTAGGATTTTTTATAACTCTACAAATAACCTAATTATAGGGGTGGCTCGTTTTATTTGGAATGCACTGCATATAGAGTGTCCCATTTAAAAAACTTTACCTCTTTATTTTTCTTGAGTTTTTATTGTTCATTTGTTCCTTTTTTATGCTCAAAAGATAATACATAAAAAGTATGAAACTTTATACAGGTGTTTTTTTCTATTCTATTGTTAAAAGTAGGTGGCAAAATATAAATGAAAACCCTGTATTTTTGGTTAATTAACGAACACACACACACACACCATGTGTTGAACACTAACAGGACGGTCGAACAAATAACGCCTACAATTACCCCTTTGTTATAGGATGACGCGCCATGTCTACCTTAGTCGGTGCTTCATACTGTCTCCTTTTCACGCTTGGCAAAAATTGCCCATGAAAATTTTAAAGTGAGGCTTTGAGGTGGTAGGCAATTGTTATTGACTTAAACACAAGAATTAAAGGGTATGCCGGAACAAAGGTTCTATCCGCAAAAAGTTTAATTTAAGAAAAACGAAAAAAAAGCGCTTTTAAACTTTTTCGGTTTATTTAAGAAAAACCACAACACTTGGGTTGCTTACTTATGGGTATTTTAATGTATTTAGAAGAAACTTTTAAAAAACGAAGGGGGCTTTGTTTTATGAAAATTAGGGGGTGCGGGAATACTTTTGAACTTACGAATTATTCGTATCGAATCGAATATCAATATTCGATTCGAAACTCAAATCGAACAATTCGTAAACTCGAATGTTCAGTTCCCAGAATAATTCGAATAATTCGAGAAATTTCAAATAATTTAAATTTTCAAATAATTCAAAATTTTCTTTAAATTATTACGAATTATTGTGATAATTACAAATTTTCTAGGATATTGACTTTAGGGTTTGTTTTGTTGGATATTTAAATATAAATTTGACATATATTATACATTTTATTTAAACCATAAAATTTAACTACATATATAAAATAATTATTGAAATAATTTTTGGAGCCAAGAGAATTAATTCTTAATTCTTGAGCTAAAAAAAAAACTATTACTTGTTCTCAAATATTTTAGATCAAGAATTTTATTCTTTTCTTTTGATTCAAGAAAAATATTTTTCCCGAATGGTGTCCTTAAGTTAAGATCTTGGCTCTTGAATAAAAGTTAATTTTTTTATCAGTGTGTATAAACCTTTTTACTTATAGATTTGTTTTCAAAAGTAAATTAAAAAGAGTATAAAAGGTAAAATAAATTGAAAAAAGATCAAATATCTCTTGCTAGTATAATAGTATTAATAGTATCTAGAATTTTTTTGTTACTATTGAGATAAATATATATTAAAATTGAGGATTTGTCTCCTTTGAATTAATTAATTTTTAATCAAAAGAGTCAGTAGAATATTTTGATGCCCGATGTTATGGAATCTTAATTGGATAAAATAGGAAGCCATTCATATTTTGATAATTAGTGAATTAATTGCATTATTCGTGAATTATTTAAAAAATTTCAAATTATTTAAAATTTTTCGAATTATTCAGGAAATGTTTCGAAATATTCAAATGTTTTCGAATTATTCGGTAAATTTTGAATATTGAAATTCCGAATTATTACACTCAATTTTGAATCGAATATTAATATTCAGTTCGATTCAGGCTGATATTCACACGCCCTAATGAAATCCAACGGATGAAGCTGTGGAGTTAGAACGTTGTTCCAGCATACCCTTGGAAATTCTATGGTTCAAAATATCATAATAATACACTCTCGACAAAAATTGTTGCAGCCTTGCCCGATTTCTTCCATAAGCTTCAATACAAAAATGCTTTAATTTAAATATTCATATCTCATTTAATAATAAGGTTATCAGGACAATTAAAGAAAAAAATAATATGCAAGGGAAAAGCGATAATTTTGTCATACCCGTTGTTATTATTTAATTGTTTACAGTACATCCTACAATTCCTAATCGCCCTGTATTATGTGCTGTTGAAAGGGAGTAAGCAACTTTGTGATTTAAAACATCAGAAATTAGTAAGGGGGCGTCCATAAATTACGTAAGGTGTTTTTTTTTCATAGTTTGTATCCCCCTTCCCCTTGGTGAGATTTTCTTTAACCCCTTTTCCCCCATCTAATCTCACGTCAGATTTATAATGGGAATACAAAAGTCTTAATTTCTCGAACAAAAATTGATTTTGTCTTTTAAAAATTTTTAAAGAGCAAAAAAAAAGGTCCTCCATCCAAAAGCAATACATTGCCTTGTCGACCTACACAACAATTACGTGAAATTTTGGGAGAGGGGGCTCCCCCATCGTAACATTTTTCTCGACCCCTCCCCCTAAAATGTCTCACATAATTTAGGGACGACCTCTAGGGGTATAACTTATTTACAAATAAGATAACTCTCTTTCTCTTTTAACAGCACATCATACAGAGCGAATAAATATTAAAAATTTTTTCAAAAATTTTGATTACCCTGTAGGATCAATTGTTAACAGTATATAACAACGGATCTGTAAAAGTTATAACTTCACTTTTTTTTATTTTTTTCTAAATTGTCTTGATAATTAAATTATTTTTTAAAAAATATGGCCATTTAAATTAAAGCATTTTTGGAAAAATTGAATATATATGCAATATTTTTGTAGGGAGTAAATTAATAATAAGATTACGTGAGACATTAAGGGGGAAGGAGGTCGAAATTAATCTCACCAAATTTTACCATGGGAGGAGAGGGGTCTGTGCAAATATCACTTAATTTTTGTGCAGCTAGAAATAGGTAAAAATTAACGAATTTTGAGGCAAGTCCCCCAGGAAAAAGTTACTTTTTGGGTGAAGGACCTCGTTTCTGCTCTTCAAAATTATTTTTGTTACAAAATCAATTTTGATTTGAGAAATGGTGTCCTTTGCATTCCCATAATTCTCAAGCGAGATTAGAGGATAGGAGGGAGGTTGAAAAAATCTCACAAATCTCACTAGGGGGAGGGGGTCCAAAAATGTGAAAAAACGCCTCACGTAATTTGTGGACGCTCTCTAATAGATATGTATATGTATTTACTTACTTGAGGTGATGAGACACTACAGTAGTGGGCCTATAGGGGTTTCCAAGAAGATTGGTTCTTGACGACACATCAGATATATCCATGACGAAACAATAAACTAAATGAGAACGTCTAGTAAGAGGCACCTTATTATAAATGATTCGTACCAAAAAATCACGAACTGTTTTTTTACAAACCACAGGTATTAAGAGATAAAAGATAAGGGAATTATACTGTATACTGAGATAATTTTTTTCTGTCCGTGTTTGGTCGAGTAGTAGTAAAGAGGTTAGAAGAACGGTATTATCGGGTAAGTATACTGTATAAGCAATAGGTAAAGGTATATCGGCCAATAAAGCAACAATAAAGGATGTACAATGAGTCATCCAATCCGAAATGTTTACATACCGGTATTCACGTTAGACTATTATTTAGCTAATTCGGTATTTTACCTAGAAAAGAATAACACCTATTGGTAAATCTATAGGCTTCTTAAGGTTTTTGCTCCGCGTATTTTACCTTTTGTACTTTTATAAGTAGGTGTGTAGTGCTAAAACATGTTTTGGTAAGATATATTTATTGATTAGATCTGGCAACGAAAAAAAAGAGGTTTTGCTGATGCGACTTCGACCACGTCTATATTAGTTTACGTTACGCCACTGGTAGAGATTCTGGATCATGTTTCTTTTAAAAAGTGCTAAAAGTAAAAAATAGAACGCCCTTTGGTTCTTACTTAAAATTGGCTCATTATACAGGGTTTCTGTAAAGGTGAGGTCATAAATGATGAGGGTGAGCCAAAACAATGTTGGTACTTCATATAATAAAGTTCTATTGCGCTTCGTCAGGGAGATTTTGAAGTTACCAGTACCAATAATATTTGGCCAACTAAATAACCTTATACTAATGCTTCTTTCCATAAGTAATCGGCTGTTCAGTAAGTCGGCATTATACAGGGTGAAACGTTTTTTCCTCTTTTTTTTTTAATTTTATGCATGCATTTTTGACACATGTAACAAATTGGACACAGTTTAATTCCTTCATCTTTTCTCTACAAAAAGGTATACTTTATTTGAATCAATATCTTGAACCATTTTTCATAAAATTGCATTTTAAATCCAGACATTCTAGCATTTTGTATGCAATAAAAAAAAATCTAGAAAAATAATAAGAATGTGTTAAAATTAATAAAAATGGTGTTTGTAAGCCTCTTAAACTTTATAATGCAGATAAAGACTGTTTTACTTTTTATAATTTTGCCATATTTTAATAATTTTCTGTAAAAAATTGAATTTAAAAATGCATTCAATAAATAAAAAATAAATCGTCTTAATTTGTATCATTTCGACTAACCAAACAGCCGTTTGCCTATGGAAAGAAGCATTAGTATACGGTTATTTGGTTGTCCAGATATCATTGGTACTGTGGCAACAGTTCCAAAGTTAAAATTGATTTTTTCTTTTTAATTTTAACTTTTAAGGTCAAATCTTCCTAACAAAGCGCGATAGAACTTTTTTCATATAAAATACTAATATTATTTTGGCTCACTCTCTCACTTCTATTATTTATGACCTCACCATTCTGGACACTCTGATTTAGACTAAAAAGTCCCTTTCTTCTTTTTTGATTTTTTATCAAATATACTAGTTTTTAAGGCCAACAAACCTGAAGATTAAAGAACCAACAAAGTGAAGAGTTCGGGACCTGTTCAGTTGGACTGTAAAGAAATAAAGTGACACAATGATTAAGGCTACAGGCGAGCATATGCCAGTAATGTTTCCGACTCCAATTCTAGAAGATCGCCAATTATTCATCCATTATTATTAAAAACTAATTTCTGCCATTTTTTAAATAAATGATAAAAAAACTTGTACTTTAAATTTGCGATAAGTATAAATTACTTATCATTGTATTTATTTATTTTATCTTTTGGTTTTTTCCACTAAACCCAATAATTACGTCAAAAAGGTGCTAATCGTATATTATCGCACAGATATTAAAAAATTATGCATATCGCAAAAGCTTTTAAGTCGACCAGATAGAAGCACAGTTCTTTTTATTGCCGTAGGTAAAGTTGCTGCAAAGAAGCCACAAAAGTTTCAAAATTAATTCGTAATTCATCCAAAATATACCGGTTCAGCCAAGTGAAAAGGTATATTGTATCGGCTTTTTTAAAGGTATATTGGCTAGTAATGCAATAACAAAGCAAGCACTATTAGTCATCCAATTTGAAATGTCTGCATGGCGGCATTCGCGTTAGACTTCTTCCTTTTCACGCATTGCCTGTTTACATTTCTGACTGGCTGATTCTGTATGGGCTAGTAAATCAACAACAAAGCGGGACCTATGCACAGTGCGTTCAGCGATAGGAATTTCGGTACAAAAATCGTATTAGCCTTATTGCAATAAAATAGTTCTGTTGTTATTAGAGTATGGTACAATGTTGCTAATACAGAAAGTAATACTCTAATAATATTATACATTTAATACATTATAACACATATTATACATTTAGGTTGTTATTGAAATAATAATTGTTGGCATGCCGGAATTAATTATTTAATCTTTACCTGTTGGTATGCTACAGGAGTTAGACCGTCTCTTTTCCACGCATTGCCAGTAAATCTTTCGATATAGCTGATTATGTATTTGCTGTTGGGTAGACCGAGATGACTATCGTTAATATTTTTAAAACGCGTATGAATGGAATGCCTGGAATAAAAATTAAAGGTTTATCTGCAAAACAAAGAGACTGGTATTGTATTTATTGCGCAAAAAAATTATTAAACCACCATCAGAGGATTGGATTCAGTGTGTGGCATGCGAAGATTGGTGCCACGAAAAATGTGCTGATATGGGAAGAAAAGAAAGCCAGTATATATGTGATTTATGTGTTACAAATGAAAGTTAATGTCAATATTTATTATCTAAATATTTTCAGTGATTCCAAAGTTTATAGTACCTAATAGGAATAGGAATAGGTTGTGTATGGTCCCATTTGCCCCAAGAATTGGGGCAAATCGGATATTTCTGTCCGTCATGTTTTTGTTATTATTTTAAAGAATTTATAACCAATTTATGTTTTGAAACGTATATTGGATAGCTGAATAGTTACTGATTACTATTTCGTCAATTAGAGTTACATTTAATACAATTAAGTATGATTTTTATTTTCTCAAACAAACATTGATCGGATTCGCCTCGGCCTACCCTTTACATATGTACATACATATTCTATTAAATATTTTTTTTAGGGCGTTCTGACTTCAGAGTACAAATTTCTGCGTTCTGACGGTGTTGTCGGTTGTTATGTTAAAAGTTCGTATTACAAAGACTGCGCAATTCCTACAATGTCCAGTTGTGCGCAGTATGAAAAGAATGAAAAAAAAATCATCCAAACTAATTTTTAAACAAGTAGGTATTTAGACAAATATTTAGAGCAATTTTAAATAGGCTATTACATTTTAACATAGTACTTTTATGTGAGCAAGCAAATTAGTTGGCTGTAAAACGTGCAAAATTGTTTTATTTTCTCCATAAACTTTAGGTTTGCCTTATTTTATTACTGCATTCTCATAAACATGAAAATTGTTTATACCAAATTAGGAGGATGCTAAAATAAATACATAATATTTCTTATGCAAGTCTACGAAAAATAAAAAATATATATAATTTGGTAAATGTTCAATGGGTGAAACGTTTGGTAACCAAGGAAGCTACGTTAAACCTTTATCAACCTTACCAAGTTCCCTACAATTTACTTTTCTTGGTACTCTTAGCATTCATTGTAGTAATTAAATAAACACCAAAAACTACATTAAAGTACAAAAACTTTTTAGATTATTAGCCATATTAAAAACAAAAATATTTTGGAGGAGACTGTAATAAAAAGTATTTAAATTAATAAATCAGGTTCGCAAATTCTTTTTGCCCGTCTGTAAGCATTTTGCTTATATCGAGCTTTTGGCAAGGATGGTGGTTAGAGTCTCTGTGTAAATATCTGTTAGTATGAGTCGGTTTTCTGTAGACTGTGTGCCCGAGCCGCTTGCCACTTCTTGTAAGTAAAACATCTAAAAAAGCTATTTTGTTATTTTCTTCAATTTCCATTGTAAATTGGATATTTAAATGTATATTGTTTATGTGGTTCAAGAATTCTTGAAGTTTTTCGGATCCGTGGTTCTAAACTACAAAGGTATCATCGACATACCGGAACCATACGTTTGGTTTCTAGGGGGCAGTACTTAGGGCTTGCTGTTCAAACTTTTCCATAAAAAAATTTGCTACTACTGGGCTTAGTGGGCTTCCCATTGCTACTTCTTCAGTTTGTTCATAGTTCTTTTGGTCCCACGTAAAGTATGTGGTCGTCAGGCAATGTTAAAAACCCCAGATATGTCCTTTGAAAATAACTAATATGATTCATTGCGTCGTTTAGAGGTACCTATGTAAAGAGCGATACCACATCAAAACTTACAAATATGTCTCCATCTTCAAGTTTTAGGTCTTTGATTTTAGCAATAAAGTGACTTGAGTCTTTAACGTACGTCTCAGTTTGCCCAATGTATGGCTGCAGGAGCGATGTTAAATGCTTGACCAAGTTGTACGTCGGCGATCCGATAGCACTGACTATGAGACGGAAGGGAACGTTGGCCCTGTGAATTTTGGGAAGATCGAATATTTCTAAAAGACATATCTGATCTTTGTAAACATTACCTGACGACCACATACTTTACATGGGACCTATGAACAAACTGAAGGAGTAGCAATGGGTAGCCCACTAAGCCCAGTACTAGCAATTTTTTTTTTATGGAAAAGTTTGAACAGCAAGTCTCAAGTATTGCCCCCTATAAACCAAACGTATAGTTCCGGTATGTCGATGATACCTTTGTAATTTGGAACCACGGATTCAAAAAACTTCAAGTATTCTTGAACCACATACGCAATATACATTTAAAAACAACCAAGAGATCGATCAACACAAGAATTAAAATACATAAAGCTAACTGCCGCCCGGGACAGACTGACAAATCCGCCGTAGCGGAGCACACTTTTTCAGGCACAGAGCACCACAAAAATTTGAAAATACCCAAGTTCTTGCTAATACCTCATCCTACCATGCCAGACAGAACAGGGAAGCCATAGATATGCACAAACATACCAATAACTTCAACAAAACAGAAGAATCAATAAAGATCAATAAAACGTGGATACCAATTCTCAAAACCACAAAAATAGCACCACGGCAGGAACAGCAACTGCGCAACGACCAACCGGAACAGGCCCCGCCCACCCTAGCTGCTTATAAATACTCGCTGCGTCCGCGCCGGGACACAGTAGTACGCAAGTAGTCTACTAGGAGCCTTCTGAGGATGCCAACCACTCTCGCTGGCGAAACGTCAAGGATACAAAATCTACAACGACGGCCGAGTAGCCCAAAAAAGTTTAGCAGAAGATGGCTGCAAAAGCCTTACACAGTATATTTATTATCATTTATTAACATATATTTTGACAGTAGAAATTTTAAGGTAAAAATATTCTGTTGAACATAAGTTACAGCGTTCTAAACAATCCCTCCTCGAATAAATGAGCTCTCCCTCCTCCACGATTCCGGCTGATTGGCTTATCTAAACGAAACAAAATTTGCGAATTTTGCGTTGTTTCTTTTGTTTTTTGTTATAAAAAAATTGAAATTTTGGAAATTTTTGATCGATAAAAGTTCATTCCATGCGTTTACATGTGTTGAGTGTACCCTACAAATTTCAAGTCAGTCGGTCAAGAGGCTATGATGGAGGCCAGTTTTAAAAACACAGTTTTGAGAAAAACCTGTTTAAAGTTTCAAGTCCGCTTGAAACTATGAAAATCTCAAGTTACACTTAATCGGCGATGCCTAATTCATAGGGTATGCCTTTTAATTAATTAATTTTTAATGAATTCCTTTTTAAGTCTGTAGAAACTTGTATAAACGTATATTTGTATAAAAGGTGCCAGGTATAAAGCAGACTGTACACAATAGGGTTGACTCCGACTACCAAGTCAGCGCTCTGAACTCCTTCTTCTAACTGCTGTATTATTTAAAACGACTTCGATTTTTTTAAAAATCACACCACCACCGTATTCCAGACATGTTACGAAAGCAATTTATAAAGTAAAAAGGAAAAATCGATTTTTTGACACCATCACATAGGAAAACCCCCTTAATTAAATTATACAGGGTGCCCTGTATGTTTGACGCCTATGGCACAGATAATTACTACGCTTTATCGAATAGTTCAAGCTGGCTTAAAAACAAAGCGGCTTTGAAGAAATTTCCAAGTCTACGTGTTTATTTCGGTGGCTTGAAAGTCGTTTGAAAATCGAGGTCAAGCATATTTCAGGCCAACGTACGCATGCGGCAGTTTTGCATCCAACTCCACAGACATCAAATGAAAAACAAACCTCACTTTTAATTTGTCCCGTTTTGTGTGCTGTTGTTGGTGTGAGCGTGTTTTAAAGTTTTTTCACCTGTTTTTCCACTCATATTTTGTATAAAAATGTCAAAATCATATATGAAATTGACACTGATAACGTTCGAGAAAGCATTCATCTGAAGTTAGGCAGTTATTAAGCCCGCTTAAATCGTTTATATCATGTTTCTAATCGGCTTCAGTGAAGTCAACCCTACTTATTTTCAGGCTTGACTTGAACGATTCAAATCACTTTCAAGCGCGTTTATATAGCTTTTTTTTAAGCCACTTTTAAAACGCATAGATTTTAGGTTTTAGTATGTCTGTGAGTTTGTATGTCTCTCTATTGGTACCATAGCTTTTAACCTAACCATATACACGTCCAGCCAAATCAAAAGGTTCATATACAATGCGTGGAAAAGAGACGGTCCAAGTGGTCCAACGCATGTAGAACACTATCAGGTAGAGATCAGACAAAGAATGCCGGTATGTGAATGCATCATGCTTTCTGTATTAGCAGAGCATTGTACCCTACTTTATTATTATTAACAGAACTATTTTAGTGCAATAAGACTAATACGATTTTTGTCCCGAAATTTCTATCGCTCAACGCACTGCAGCATAGTTCCCGCTTTGTTGTTGCTTTATTTGCATATAAACATTTTGATTTGGCTGAATATGTATAATTTGGCATTAATAATGGGTTTTATTCCTCCAAGATATGAGGGTGAGGGGGTGTAGGTTAATATGTTGTTATTAATATTTTTTTTTCAATTTGTTTATTTTAAAATGTATTTATATTTTTAATTACTTTCAAAATTGTGTAAATTAAAATTACTTAAATATTTTTACTTGCAATATTTTATGTAAAAGATGATTGGTTTTTTGGTTGGTCCAAGAACCTTGGTATTTTTATAACCCATCAAAATATTGTAAACAATGTTTGCAAATCTATGATGTAATAGGTTACACAAGTTGGATTTATAGATATCCAACCCTCAACTTAGATTACAAGTATAAATATGTGTATGTGAACTACCTTAATTACCTTGAATCCTTTTAGCCAAATTTTGTAAGTTGTATTAAAACAAAAACATGACTTTGTTAATAACATAATAAAAGTATTAAAAAAATTAGAACGTACACAAAGTTTCGGTTGGTATGTATCTGCAACCGTTTTCAATTGATAACTAAAAACTATTATTTTTTACGAACAAGACATAAATGTTTAGTCTTGTTTTAGTCTGAGTTTTTGGCTATTTCTTGAGTATGTCAATTTTTCAAGAGCGCCTCTCATATTGGCTATTTGAAAATTATGTCAAGAAACTTCTACTAATTTAGTTACAGTACAATAGAAAAGCACTAACTAAAAATGTCACATGGCATTGCTGAAACTGTAAACAATTTGGAATGAGTACCAAGAAGTTAAAAACATTGTTATGGATATTTCTATTACTTTGCATTGCAAAAATTTATGACAAATAACAATATACCCTAAATTAAAATATTTAAAAATAGACCATTGACGTATGTAGCCTTGAAAAAAATGAACAACATTGCAAAATTGTAAATTAATTAAGTAGTGATGAAATACGCACACCTCCTTTATATCTTTTGAAAAGTGATGTAACATTGTGTTTGTTATTTAATAAAACAATTTATCACATCAAATTTGGTCTTATGACATTGTAAAAACAGTTATAAGTCTTGTAACGGAAGTATAACATTCAAAAAATAAAGGCATAAATCTAACTTTTTGTTTTTTGAAAGAAATCTTATTGTTTTTGAAATTTTGATTTTTTTCTGCTTTTTATACTGAAACCCTCTGGTGAATTCCTTAGAGCAGATGTCGGGAAAATATCTGTAAAAGTCATAAATCCCCTACAGTTTGGTAATAAAGAAAAAGTGTAAGCCTTGCTGTAAGCGAAGATCACTATTAGGGCGAACACCTCTTCTTTGGATGGCATCAATTAAGAATTGCGAAATACAGAGTGTTTCACAACTTATCCGACAAACGCCTAAACTTCTTAGTCTTTAAACTACAGGGTGCTAAAAATTTTAAAAATATATTATTTTTTATAACTTTTAAACCAATTTAGATATTTTTAAAAATATTTATGCACCAAGAGACATTTTTTGGCATACAAGAAAATATTATTTATTTTATTATATAAAATTTGACCATTGACGTATGTAGCCTTGAATAAGAAATTTAACAATATTGCAAAAATTGTAAATAAATTAGAGTAGTGATGAAATACTATTTCATTCAAAAATGGTACGCAAGCGAAGTTTTCTAAAATAAAAATATTTTTTAAAATACCCACTTAGTTTAACACAAATTTGATCTCTTAACTTTTTGTTTATTTGATGCACGAGCTTCGCGTAAATAAATAAAAACCATTTCTCGGCATGGTTAAATCCCTATTCTATTAAAAAAGAAATAACAAAGGTTATTTTTTACAGTAGAATTTGACATTGTCGATACGAAATAACCATGCCGAGAAATGGTTTTTATTTATTTACTCAAAAACCGTGCATCAAATAAAAAAATAAAGAGATTAAACTTGTTCCAAACCTAATGCGAATTAAAAAAATTATTTGAGAAACATGCAGTGACGTACCAAAAATTATTTTTTCTTGTATACCAAAAATATCTTTTGGTGCACAGGAGGCGCTCCCAATTTTTTTTTAATAATATTTAAACTGATATAAAAGTTATTATAAAAAAACAATATTTTTTTAAATTTCTTAACACCTTGTACTTCAAAAACTAAGACGTTTAGGACATGTGATCATATGAAGTTTTTTTCATATTTTTTAATTTAGAATTAGTTCTTAAATTTTGTCGAATAAGTTGTGAAACACTCTGTATAATGTGATTGTTTGAACAAAAAGGTGTATCACACACACATTTCTTTATCCAACAATGAAACGTTGCGTTTTATTGCACAACATCATTTTCAATAATAAGTTTCTTTAAAATAAACACATTTCTTTAAGAAAGTACTGAGAAATATTTACTAGTCAGAATTCTAAAGTTCAACACGTCATGACTTTAAACTTTGCGGTAACGTGCGTAATAAAATTCACCATGGAACCACTGGATTCGGGGGCAAAAACCCAAATTTTAAGTATGATTTCCTGGTTCATTATCATTAATCCATGTGTTTTAATCTTTACTTTAAAATAATCGTTCGTGTGCAAACAGGAAACAAGCTTTAATTGATGATACGTGAGATGTGTGGCACACACACTTTTTGCGCCAATTATATTCTACTGCATTCGTTCTTCCGCAGTACTCGAACGATCCCCTTAAAAGATCACATTTTTAAAAATAAACATTTTTAAATACAGGTTGTTGTTCAGTGTGCGTCAGCAGTATTGTGCCCTCTGTATACATTGTCACCATTGTTAAATGTCTTGACTAGATAGTCAATAAGTAAATGCCAGTAAAAGTATGCAACAAAAAAACTTTGTCTTAGATGATAAAAGAACAGAAATTTTTAATTCTTAAAAACAGGTGTTTATCGCACAGGTGTATTTTGTATTTTCCATTGAAACTGTTCTTTTCTTTGCGATAACCTTATGCAACAGAAGTGACCAATTCTGAAATTATTTTGATGAATAAACTTTCTGTGCAAAGTCTTACCTCACACTTTCAACTTAAACGAACTTTTGTACTTTTTACTACATGATGCAACGAAATTTATTAAAAACAATAGCAAATGTCATAATCAATTATTACTTGAGATTCAATGTTTAAAGTTTACAAAAGAAAAACATTTGAATGATGTACTTACAATTTTTCAAAAGTTATCTGGATGAAACCAATCTAATTTAATATAATTCTGTCAAGGTGCTTAATAATTTAAGCAGTAGTCAAAAAGTAGGCTTTGGAAAATTTTCAAAATTTGGCAACATTATAAGATCAGTAGGAGGAATTCGGACTAAAATTTTACGGCTCAATTTTACTATTTTAAATAGGATACCATGTATATTATTTACTTTTTAGAATTCCACAAAGAATTGTGGAATTCTAAAAATATTTGATGTAAAAATGTTCTATTTATACCTAAGAGTGACGAGTTTTTAACTAATTTTAAATTTTATGTCAAAAATGACGTTTGCAGGCAAATCCATAATATTTCTTTCTAAACAAATGTGTTTATTAAAAATCGAGGTTGGATTTCCTGTACAGGGTGGCTCGAATTCGACGCTCATCATTGGGATTTCGGAAACCGTAAGAGATACAGGATCGGTTAAATGGAGGCAAAGTTGCGCAATTTGATGCTCAATAAAATGCCGTTTTGCGTTTTAAAAAATTCCGAGTACTTCCGAAGATATTCGAAAAAACCGGAATTTTCAATTTTGGTTTCTATTGTTTCCTGGCTATATTTGTTAAGATAACTCAAAATGAAAAACACGTTTTCATGGCCACTTTTCTGCTCTATAATTCAGTGTGATTAAATATTGAGTCTGACGTTTCGGCTTCTGGCGACCATCATCAACTTAATTTTTTAAATACGGACCTGATATTTTTTCAATTTAATTAAATCCTTTCATCACTCTTAAAACACTATATATCGCCACTTTGATATTTTCCGACGTTTCGTACAGACAATTCCATCACCAGAATATTGCATATTTATTTAACCATAATACGGCCCTGAACTACATTTTTAGGTAAAATGGTAAAAAAGAATAAACTTATTACATATTCATAATGTTTTATTGCAACTCATTGATATCTAACAGCGGAAATTACTTTATGAACAGAACCAGCAGGTACGAATTCAAGGAGAACTTCATTTAATGTATGGATTGGTATGTGGAGGAACAAAATTATTGGACCTTTCGTTTACGAAGGGATCCGAACAATATCTAAATTTGATTAGAAATGATGTCTTAGACGCCTAGATAATTGATTTTTTTAATATGGGCATCAAGATAGTATTACAAATTGTTTATGTAAGCTGATTTGTTGTCTACCTTTTTGTATCTTATGTCTAATATTCATGAAATTTTCGGTTAATAAAGTAATTTCCGCTGTTAGATATCAATGAGTTGCAATAAAAAAGATTACGAATATGTAATAAGTTTATTCTTTTTTTACCTTCTTACCTAAAAATGTAGTTCAGGGCCGTATTATGGTTAAATAAATATGCAATATTCTGGTGATGGAATTTTTTGTACGAAACGTCGGAAAATATCAAAGTGGCGATATATAGTGTTTGAAGAGTGATGAAAGGATTTACTTAAATTGAAAAAATATCAGGTCCGTATTTAAAAAAATTAAGTTGATGATGGTCGCCAGAAGCCGAAACGTCAGATTCAATATTTAATCACACTGAATTATAGAGCAGAAAAGTTGCCATGAAAACGTGTTTTCCATTTTAAGTTATCTTAACAAATATAGCCAGGAAACAATAGAAACCAAAATTGAAAATTCCGGTTTTTTTCGAATATCTTCGGAAGTACTCGGAATTTTTTAAAAAGCAAAACGGCATTTTATTGAGCATCAAATTGCGCAACTTTGCCTCCATTTAACCGATCCTGTATCTCTTACGGTTTCCGAAATCCCAATGATGAGCGTCGAATTCGAGATATCAAATCCCTACCCAATCAAAGAATAAATACCAAAGGTGATTTTTTTATTGTAGAATTTGATATCAGCGATAACAAATGACCATGCCGAAAAATAGTTTATACTTACAGCGTGTCTTTAGAAGTTTTTACAAAATGGGAAACTTTTTAATTATTAACTTAACGAAAAAAGTGTCTCCTCAGAAAAAGTCCTGCTTAATTTAAAAATACATTTCCAAAAAATAATTATATCTTAGATAGAAATTAATATACAGTGGTGATTTTTTAATGTAATTTTATAAAGAAAAGTTTTTATAAACATATATACATACGTTCGAGGTTGCTTCGTTTCCAAGATGCTGGGCGTGAAAGTTTTTTAAAAAGTCGGTATTTTATAAATATCTTAAATAACCTTAAGCCCATTTGGTTAGAATTCAGTACGTTTGTTTGATGTAATAAAGCTCTTGTAAAGTTCTTACTAGATTGACTTTTTGGCGTCTCAGGGGGCACCACATCCAATATTATTGTGCAACTAAAAATGAAGCTTTTTAGTATTGTAGGTTTTTCATATGACGCTCATATTATTAAAAGAATTATAAAATACCGACTCTAAAAAAATAATGCCCTGTATCTTAAAAACAAGGCAGCATCGGACATATGTTTATAAAAAAAAATCTTTATAAAATGACATAAGATATCACTCTTGAAAGTTTCGTACCATAGTTACAAAATACCCTGTATTTTAATTTGGAAACCAGTCTTTTTAGGCCACCCTATACATCAAGCATACAATTTTTTTATGGAAATGTATTTTTTATTAAGCAGGGATTTTTATGAAGAGACACTTTTTTGCGTATAGTTAATAATTAAAAGTTTCCCATTTGGTAAGAACGTCCTATGACACGCGGTATTTATTTACGCGAAAACCGTACATTAAAAAAAAGCTTAAGAGATTAAATTTGTTTTAAATTAAATGGGAATTTTAAAAAATATTTCTATTTAAAAAAAATAAAGGGGTCTTTTTCTTAGAAAAATATTAACCTCAAAACCCCTATGGACGAAAAATTTCAAAATTCCTATACAACATAATATTTTAATCATGCATAATAAAATACAAACAACCATCTTCAATTTAATATAATAATGATGCAAATTATTACTTACATCCTATTATTTATCATACATACGTTTAAATTTCACAGAAGAAAAATTACATCAAATTGCAACCAAAAACCTTTTTCGACGACTTAAAGATTAAAAGCGGTTTCGCGGAGCTGCAAATTAGCAAAGTTAGTATTTTATCTTTGTACTGAATGATAGATATCGGACCGATTAGAGGTTGCCTTTAGAAATTAGTTGCTGGCGGGGCTTCCCGGACCTCAGTGTCGAATTAACACACTTGTCGCCCGTAGGCCATTAATTTTTGCCGCCCCTAATTATTGATACATTATTCCACAATCTCATATATGACCTTAAAAAATACAGCGTAGCGTGTCTTCGAAAGTTTTTTTATCTTTGGACAAACCACGAAGGCTAAAAGTCTAAATACTAACTTACCGTGGTTGTCTTAAGGGAGTTTGTTGACACGGGACTAAAATACTTGAAGATTTGGGGGAAGGAAAGACCTCCGCGGGCAGCAGGTTCCACCAAATGGAATTTTTTAAATTATTTACTTTAAAAAAAGTGCCTCTCTATAAGGGGTCCTGCTTGACGAGAAAATAGCTTTAAAAAAATGTATGTTGGATGTACAGGGTGACTTAAAAAAGACTTATTTCCAAATTAATATACAGGGTATTAAAAAGTAATTTCTTATGTCATTTAATAAAGAAAAGGTAAAATATTTTAAAAAGTCGATATTTTATCAATATCTAAAATACCCTTAAACCAATTTGGTAAAAATTTGTTACGTTTGTTTGATATATTAAGGCACTTGTGAAGCTCTAACTGCATTGACTTTATTAGGTCCAGTGGCGTCTCAGTGGGTCCCACAGCCGATATTATTAAGACAAAAATGTACGTTTTCCGTATATAGCTTCGTATTTAAGATATTTATAAAATACCGAGTTTAAAAAAAAATTACGCCCTGTATCTTAGAAACGAAGCAACTCCGGGCATATAATATTAGAAACTATTTTTTATAAAATGAAATAAGAAATTATTCTTAAAAGTTTCGTACCGTAGTTAGGAAATAACGTGTATTTTAATTTGAAAACAAGTCTTTTTAGGCCACCCTGTACAACCAACATACAAATATTTCTGTGGAAATGTATTTTCTCATTAAGAAGGACGTTTTATAAAAGGTACTTTTTTTCGTAAAGTTAATAATTAAAAAGTTTCCCATTTGGCAAGAACTTCCGAAGACACCCGCTGCATTTTGAGGATTAAGTTTAAAAAAACTAAAAAAAAACACGCTTTTATATGCAACCGAACTAAAAATTAGAAAATAATTTTTCATTAAAAAAAATATTGTCATTTCATAGTAAAAAGCGTGGGGTGCATTTTACTATTTTTCATAACTTTTCCATCATAGATATTTGCAAATATAATAATTATAACATTTAATATTTTTATCACCCCACGCTTTTTACTATGAAATGACAATATTTTTTTAATGAAAAATTATTTTCTAATTTTTAGTTCGGTTGCATATAAAAGCGTGTTTTTAGTTTTTAAACTATTAATTATTTTTCATTTTTAGTTTCTGCTACTCTTGACAAAATGGCGAAAAATTTTTTTAATGAACAAGAGTGGCAAATTTTAAAATTTTTCCAACAGATTGCAACTCACTAAAAAATTTCTTCTTCATTAAGTAGCAAAGTTTGAAATTTTGCCAACAGATGGCAATCCAGGCAATGTTTGGACCGTTGCCAATATATTGCAACCCACTAAAAAATTTCTTCTTCATTTAATAGCAAAGTTTGAAATGTTGCCAACAGGTGGCAACCTAGGTGTTGTTTTTATATTTTATAATATAAAGGAAAATTTTTTCCTGGCGATCCAAAAAAAAGAATGTTAATTTTTATTAATTGCACATTATGTATTATGTATACATTACACATAATGTAATTTTTATTATGGAATCCTTGAACTCATGGTGCAACTAACCCTATATTTTTATTGTTCATAAAATTGAACACCCATGGTGCAACTAACCAAATTGTTGTAAAAACTAAAAAATTTCTTCTTCATTTAATAGCAAAGTTTGAAATGTTGCCAACAGATGGCATCCTAGGTGTTGTTTTTATAATATAATGGAATTTTTTTCCTGGCGATTCAAAAAGATAACGGGATACTGTTTTTAAATTATTGCATCTTCATCGGTCCTTGACACGTGTGCAAAGTTTCAAAGAAATCGAATAGCTGGAAGTTGGTTAAAATTAGGCTCAAAGATTCCGTTACATAGATAGATAGATAGATAGAAAAAAGCCTTTTTACTAAAAAAAAAATTATTAACTTACCCTAATTCTTATAAATTATTTTGTTATTATTTTTTCTCTTTTAAATCGAAATAAACAATTTTTTCAAGGAAATCTGCTGCCCCCTACAAATTTGCAACTTTCAAAATCCGGTTCTTTAATAATTAATTTGTTTACTTGCTCCAAGAATATATTTATTTAAGGTGTTGTTACAGTAACACTGACGTAGTGACACACCTCTCATTCAATGTTATAAGTAGGTAAATATAATTATGATTGGATACAGGTACGATTGGCTTGGTACATGCAATTTATTTTAATTTCTTGGAACAACGTTACTTTTGAAGCTAGGTGCATAACACTACCAGTGCAGCTAAATAAATATTTTTATGTACATCTTGAGATGAAGTACAAAATGAAGTGGAAAGTTGGGGGGTCTCTCTGGTTGGACTTTATAGGGATGCATAAGTGCGGCACTATGTGTTGCTCTTTTGTTGCTAGCTGTGGAAATACCTATAAAAGGTGATAGATACTGTACAGCTCGACGGTGAGCAGAAGAAGACAGCTTTTCTGTAGACGAGGGATCATTAAAAGGCAAGTCTCTTCTTATCATAAAAATCAATAATGCTTAGAGTTGTGGTAGATGCCATTCCTCAGACAAATCTATATTAATAATTCTGGTAAGTGCTTACAAACCGGACGCATCGCCGGTTTTAATGAAATTTGGTATACGAAGAATTTTTTGGGGCGCTGATCACGAATCTGAAAGAATTTTTATTCGGACACGTTTTGTTTTATTTTGCCCATTTTGTAAAGCTTCGTTTTTAATGATTGAAGTGATTGAAGGTGAAGTTTGCAATTTTATGGAAAAAATGGGTAAAATAAATAAAAAAATGGGTTTTTAAGAGGTGAAAGTTAAACATTAAGTGACAATTTAGGGGAAAATTAAAAATTGTGTGCAAAAATAAGAGGGAAAATAGTGAATTTAGGTTAGTTTTCTAATCAACTCTAATGATGAATATCTTGGAAAGAAAACATGTCCGAAAAAAATTCTTTCAGATTGGTAATCAGCGCCCCAAAAAACCCCCGTACACCAAATTTCATTAAAATCGGCGATGCGTCCGGTTTTTAAACAATTACCATAATTCTTCTTCTTCCAACATATAAACACGTAGTTCCACACTTATACATTCCTATAAGGTCAAATTTAAGAGGTCTCGAACTTTCCACATTATTTTTGTCTTTATCCTTTAACTGCCTAAATCTCCTGCTAAAACAAGGGAACTGCAAAAGTTTTCTTATTCAGGAAAAACAAAAAATATTCCAGAAAGTTTATGTTGATGGTGAGTCAAGTTCAAAATATGTTTTTGGAAGTCAGCTGGCAGCTTTACAGCAGTCGTGGCGTCATCATGTTTGTAAATGAAAGATCTGGAATCTTGGCAAAAGAAAATTCCGTTGACACCTCGTGGAATGAATAAAATGATTTTGGGTTTCAGCCAATACGCACTATGTTATGGTTTAATAAAACCTTTTATAACACGGAAAGTATTTATTTATTGATATTCTCTAAGTTTATTTTCTGTTTCTTGGCAAAAATACAAATATTATTGAATAATACGGTAAAGAAATTGCAAGTTCATATAAAAATATTTTTTAAATACCAATGATGCAACTAAATTGTAAATAAAAGGATCATAATTAAAAAAATCAGAAATAAAAGCTCGTATGTACTCGAATACATTATTGTTTAAGATTTTTTTTTGCATTTGTATATTAAATTTTTAATAGGAAAATGCTTCAAGATAATTGTGTGAAAATTTGAAATGAATTAAAGCAGATACAACAGTTTAAGTAGCTACGACGCATTAATGTGTCGGTGTCACGTCAATACGTCGCTGAAAATTCGACGCAGTTAATTCGAAGTACGACAATTCGTCGCATGAGACAATCCGTCGCATCGCAAGCTGATGTAGCAGAATTCGACGCTGACAATGACAAATATTATTGTAAAATTCAGTATAGTTTTTAATATTTGACATAAGGTTACATCCACGGTTTTATCTAGGATATTCGTTAAAGTCACTAAATTTTTGGCAATCCCAACCTCTATTTCCGTGTCTGTTTGCACATTATTAGTTTTTCACCGTGGCTGTTACTTAATCCACGGATATCTGTAAAGTAAGACTACACTAAAAAGCAAAAGGACGTGCAGCAGAACTAACCAGAACTGATTTTTCTATTTTGTGCGTGTAATTTCATTGGTTTGAAGCGCTACCTACAGACGGTCATGCAAAACTGTTACATTTGGAGCAATTGGTTAGTTATCGTTAGTTATTTTTTTGTTTTTTAATTCCTTAATAAAGTGAATTAAAAATTGTAAGCCAGATGAGGCTATACTTTTGTCTCTATTATAGTCACGGATGAAACGACCAATTTCGGCCAAAATATAATGATTATTTTATTTTTTTACAAATATATTGTTTTATTGCATTGGTTAATTTTTACGACCAATTGTGTCTGCTTCAAATTCTAAATGCCTCGTCGAATTGTCGCTGCGACAAATTGCCGTCGCGGCATATTTGTCGCGTCGATTTGTCGTGCCACGAATTGTCTGCGTCGAATTGTCGTAGATCCTCATGGGTCTTATGATCGATTCATTCTAATTTTTTTAGTGCTCAGAGCTTTAAAGCGCGTTTCCTACAACTCCACCTTTTTCAAGTCGGTGACCTTTAAAACTGCTGCACCGATCCTTTTAAAATTTTTACCAGTATTTGCCAAGTAGGGCTGGAGGTTTTTTTATTTGTTAGTATTTCTTATTTTCATAAAAAGAAATAAGCCAATTTTTTCTCAAAAATTGCATTTTTTACTAAAATTGTTTCCAAAAGGTAAAAAAGCCTTTCGGCCTTATATCTAGGTAAAACGATTATACAGGGTGTCCAATAACCAACCGATAAACTTAAAGGTGATTCTAAAATGAAAATTAGGAAAAACTTTATATGAACATAATGTGCTAAACGTCCTAGTTTTTGAACTACCGGGTGTTAATAATTTGAAAAAATGTCTTTTTAAAATAACTTTTATACCAATTTAGATATTATTCAAAAAATTGGTATATGGTTGACGCCCGCTTTACATCAGAAGATATTTGTGTGCATACAAGGAAAAAATACCAGTGTCGCCCATGAGGGTTTAAGGTACATATTTTATTGGGAAAAAATCGTACGCCACTGCATCTCACATTTTTTATTTGATGTATGGTGTTCGCGTAAATAAATAAAAACTATGTTTCGGCATGAGATTTCGTATTTCTTTTATCGTATTTCACAGTAAAAAACCACCTTTATTGTTTATTCTTTTATTACATGGGGATTCGACCATGCCGGGAAATGGTTTTTATTTATTTACTCAAAAACCGTACATCAAATAAAAAAGTCAAGGAAAAAAGTGGTTTCAAACTAAATGGGGATTTTAAAAAACATTTTTATTTTATAAAAATGCAATGGCGTACCTTTTTTAAAGCTTTACCTTAAACCCTTCATATACGACACTGGTTTTTTTCTTGTATGCCAGAAAATGTCTTCTGATGTATAGGAGGCGTTCACAGTTTTTTAAAACATACCTATTTGGTATAAAAGTTATTATAAATATACAATCAAAAAAATTAACACCCCGTAGTTCAAAGACTAAGACGTTTAGGACATATGTTCACGTGAAGTTTTTTTCCTAATTTTCATTTTAGAATCAACCCTCAAATTTTGTCGGTTGAGTTACTGTACACCCTGTATAACGAACAAAGTAAGTTTTTTTATTTCAAATGATCCAGAACCGGGATGAGTTCCGTAATTTTTAGAGTTTCTTAATTAAAATTATACACAATATTATTCTAAATTCTATTATTCTTATGTTATATTTTAATGAACCATCGAGTTAAATACCCAAATTTTAACTATGTCGTAAAAAAATCATTAAAATGTAACTTCTTGACTAAGATTTAACCATCCTAATAAACTTTTCCAGTGGTGTAACTCAATAAAATTCGCAAAAATAAAGAATTTGTACTAATACTAAACTATAATTTAAAGAATAAACAGGATGTCCAAGAATATGTGGGCAATATCTCGGATTAATATAGAACACATAAAAATAATGTGACAAGTTTTTATAAAATATTTTTCTAAAGTCGCTCTTTACAGAGATATGTGCCCTTAAAGGACGCCACTGAAAATCGGTTTTTCTTGTAAAACTTTTATATCACATGGTATAATGAAATAATTTTTTAATATGCTAAATACCAGTTACGACTTCTTAAATTTTATGCTTGTAAAACATTTGTCTTCCTTAGTTCGCCAGTGGTAAATTAACCCTTGCACACAGGGCCGTATTAACCCTATGAGGCGCCCTAGGGTACAAGTCCCAGAGCGCCTTTTTGCGTAACAAAAAATTTTGGAGAGCAAAAAAAAAGAAGTCCTTACCTCCGTTGTGCCTATTTTCTTTTCAGACGCCTTACTTCACCACCCGAAATGAAATTTGATGACCAAAAACGAAAACAAAAAGTAATTCCCTCCTTTTCGCGCCTATTTCATTTATTTCAAAGCACCTTATTCACAGAGGTACCTAAACTTTTTTAAAAACTCCTCTGTCTAGCGCCTATTACTCCCCTGTCTGGCGCCTATTTTTTCATGGCGCCCTAGGCTGTAGCCTAGTCAGCCTAATGGATAATACGGCACTGCTTGCACAATAGTACTAAATATTTGTACACTCTGTATAAAAAAATAAAAATATTACTTTTAAATAACTTTTATACCCTTAGCTAAAAAAAAAGGTCCGATATCGATAAAGTGAACCGTTTTCGAGAAAAACAACATTTTGATTAAATAAGGTTGTATTTAATAATTTTGTTTGTCGCTTCGACATAGACTTCCTTTTATTTTATGCATTTCCTAGTTTTATTTATCGAAGATTATGGGACCCTTTACAATGTTGCATCATTGTTTTTAAGTTTTGTGAAATTAAATAAAAGTTTTTTAGTATCATTTTAACACAATAACCTATTGTTTTTAGATGTGTTTTAGAAAAGAACTTTTTTGTAGAAAACGCTTTATCTTATTAACATCTAACAGGAGTACCTTTTTTAAGCTAAGAATTTAAGCTACCCAAAAATAATTGTTTTATTTTTTTTATTATACAGGGTGTAAAAATAATTAACACTATTGTCTAAGAGTTAGTCCGCCCCTGGCGAACTAATAAAGGCATTTTTTACAAGGATACCATTTTAAAGAGTCCTTACTTGTATTCAGTAGCATACCTAGGCGTAGGCGGTGTAGGCGGTCGCCTATGACCTCGCGCCAGGGGAGCGTCGCGGCAAGATGTAGGTATGGAATGTGATATAGGAAAAATACCGACATGAAAGATGCGGAAGGTCTTGGGAGGCCCGAAATCGTAAATCAGGGGATCCGCAAAACTGTAGAACGTGGTAAAAAGTAAAAAAACAAATGGGGGAGGACTTTTTTAGCTCCTCAAATTTTTCCACAGGATACAAGGGGCCTCACGGATAACTTCGCCCACGCCTAAAGGGCCTCGCAAGAAAGGTGAGGACCATTTTTTTCTTTTTGATAATGTTTTGTCATGAAAGGGGACTCGCGGACACGACTTCGCCTACGCCAATGCTTGTATTTATCATATTAAAAAATGATTTCATTATAACAAGTACTATAAAAGTTATTAAAAAAACGATTTCCAGCGGCGTCCTTTAAGGGCCCATATCTAGGTAAAGAGGGGCCTTGGGAAAATAATAAAGGAACTTGTCACATTATTTTAACGTGTTCTATATGAATCTGAGAGATTGTCCACATATTTTTGGACACCCTGTATATTTCGGTAGGTTTTTAACTGAACCTTATTAAGTTAAAACCTGACAATTCTTACATTAATCGTCTTTCAGACAAGAAGCATTTAATGACAATGTATGGGAATAAAAGTGGATTTCGATAACAAAAAAGCAAATAATGGAGGTATTTGTCTCGTTATTTTTTATTGAGATAATTGCAGCTACAAGGCAAACAGGACTTGAAACTGCGTTTTTCACTGGACAATATTTTGTTTCTATGGCAAAATATACCTAAATTTATATACAGGGTGTCCAAAAAGTCTGGAAACGCTCAAAATATCTCATTGGATGATATTCGGTACTCCAATAAGTAAACCATATTTAAATTTACTTTTGATAAGGGCGATATTGCCAGATCTACAGTTTCGTAGAAATTAACTCCAAGTTTTTAAATTAAAATGATATACCTTTTTTACTTTATTATTGGGTTCCCGCTGTTTTTTGCTATCCATACAGTATTATGACAGTACAATTTTTCTCTTTATTATTAATAGCAGAAAAATAGTTTAATTTAGTAAAAATAATAGGTGTAAACTTCGTAGGTATTATCATTACCTACCGTATATACCTTGCAATTTTCAAAATGGTGGCTCGTCAGTTTTGACATATGGAAAACTAGTTCAATTTCAGTTTTTGAATATCAAATCGCCTCGTTTAAAAATAAATTAGTTTTATTGTTTATTTTATCTAGGAATTCGATTTATGCCAGAACTGTCAAGCCACCAGTTAAAAACTTGCAAGGTGTAAACGGTAATACCTACGCATTTTACACCTCTTATTTTTACTAATATAAACATCTTTTTGTTGTTATTACCTAAAGAGAAAAATTGGACTTTTATATCATTTTAAAGCAAAAAACAGTGGGAATCCAATAATAAAATTTAAAAAATTGGTATATCCTTAAAATTTAAAAACTTTAAATTGATTTCTGCGAAACTGTAGATCTGGCAACATCACCGATATCAACACTGGATTCAGAGTATGATCTTTGAATGGAGTATCGAATTTCGTCCAGTTTGTTTTAAAACTCTCTAAGATATTTGAGCGTTTCCAGACTTTTGGACATCCTGTATATAGGGTGTCCTGCAACTCATTTTGACAATTTAATTAATATTTTGCCAAATCCACCAAGATTTCCTGACCTTAGTCCCATAGAATATAAAACGAAAAAAAAATACCCACCTTTATTACACACATCTGAAAAACTTTGTTTTAATTACTAAATTGCTGTCATGCCCATTCTTTCTAATCGATAAATGCCAATATTTTAAAATTTCACCAACTTAATGCAATTTTGCTGATTTTTAAAGCAAGCAATGCAGATATCTCTTAACTAATTTTTTATTGTGGCACTAGAACCAGAAATCATGTCCATTTTAATATCTCAAAAGCACAATTATGTTCGTTTCTTCACAAAAAGTTTCCAATATTTATACTGTTATAAGCGTTATAACTAAGTTTTTCAGAAATAAAAAATTATATAATCTTTTAAGCCTCACGATTAATGCCCCAAGGAATTAATCAATAATATACATTCCCGGAGGCTTCTAAAAATTATGCATTTCTTTATTATCATCTAACTGAATAAGCCCTGAACTTCCCACTTTGTTCATTCCTTCATTCTCCGAATCTTGAATTTCCTTTCAATGCACTACGTTTAAATTCACGGTTTACTAGTACGTTCGCTTTTTTTTAAATTTAGGTGTTTAATGGTACTTCCGAATTTATTAAGTGTTTTGTATATACTACAGAATCAGTCATTTTTCTTATCTGTCTAGACTTCAATCATTTAAGATTAAATGCTCGTAAAATCTTTAGAATTATTTTGCACAAAAAAACACAACTTTGAAGCAGATTAACTACGGGTATTGAATTTCTAGCTTTTTTATATTTAGATCCTAAAACGGCCCATACACTATACAACTTGTACAACAGATCGTACAACTCAAGTTGATTCGACCGTGAAAACGATTATCCCAAAATGTGATGCCTCACCGTTAAACAAGTTGTACAACAGATTAAATCTGTCTGTGAGCAAAAGTCTATGCACCTTGTTGCAGCGATTGTCTGTAATATTGTCTATACAATCTGCCGTTCAATAAGTTGCATAGTCTGTTGGTCATTTGAGTAAAACATTCAATTTGAAAAACCCAGCACATAATGACATATACAGGGTGTCTCTAAAAGTTGCGGAAAATCACACCACATTCCCGAAGCTAAAATATGACGACGTAACCCAACTTACTTAAGTCCAAAAGTGATTTTGTGATAATGTCACAATATACGGCTATAGGGGGTTTTGGGAGGTAAGAAAGTAAAATATGCTATCTGTTTTATTGTAATAAGTTATATATCTTGCACAAATTAATAATGAAATAACTTTTTTGGGCCACTGTGTATATAACTTTTAGATAAACATTCTTATTCTTAAACATATTTACCATTAAAAAGGTATACCTGGTAAAATATTATTTAAGCAGCCGATTTTGAAATATCTAAATTTAAAAAAAATCACTTTCTGTATGGACAGGTCTAAGCTATATAGAGTGTTTTAGAATTAGATGGTAATCTTTAGGGATGTGAATCCTTATGTAATTTTAAGAAACAAAGTTTAAACAATTTTCTTACTTTTAAGAGACAGAGTTGTAAGAGAAAATAATAATTTTTATCTAAAAATGACTTACAAAGGGCTCAAAGAAGTTAAGTCGTTTTTAAATTAGGCAAGATACCGCAGGAGGCGCCCTCTATAATTTACCATAAAATTAATAGCAGATTCTTATTTCTCACCTTTCAAAACCCCCTTTAGCCAAACATAGTGACAATACACCTATTATTAACAAAATTATTTACAAAAAACTAAAACCAGAATAAATTTTTAAAACCCTGTATCTACGAAATCGTCCACTTTAATACTAAGTTAGGTAAGTTGGATTAGATCGTTATATTTTAGCGTCAGAAAATTGTGGTAGCATTTATTCCGCACCTTTTAGAGACACCGTGTATATCTTTTTTAACGTAATTTGCAACAAGACGCCACACAAACAAAAAACCTACGAATTATATGGTTTGAAAGAGCCACATCTCTCAAGGAAGTCCAAAGTCGCTTAATTATTATAAGTAAATCAAAACGTTAAACTTTTAAGCTACTCACAATTCCACGAGACCATTAGTTTGCAAAAAATTTACTGCACGACCTTCACTTAGCAATTAATATGTTAATAAAATAAAACAAAATATACTTTGTTCATAGTCACTTTAAAGTGACTATGAACAAAGTATATTTTTTGTTTTATTTTATTAATTTAAAATGTACGGTCACAAAGTAACGGACGAAACCATAAATTCTTTAATTAATATGTTATTTCAATGTTTATGATTTTTTCGCATAAAAAAATCCTTTAAAAAAATGCGATTTTCTATTTGGACCTTGATTCCTTATATAAGTCGAATTAAAAAAAAAGATGTTTGCTTAAAAATCATACGTAGGTCGGTAAAAACAGTGGCTTGAAGTCCATAGAAGCTAGGGAAGCAGTGCTTTTCCTAAAACAAAAATACAAAACATCATTCTCTAAAATGTAATTTTTAATATAGAAAACATATAATTAAGCTATATAAAAACGCTAAAAACATCCTAATTTTATCAAGATTTTAACAATTCCGGCCTTGACTCCGACCGAGCAACAATAGAAACCAAATAAAAGCTGAACCCCGGCAGCTTCTAAATCACATTATCTTCGCGTGTTTTTTGGTGCTTATCGATGTGCGGTAGATTATTGAACTCTTCGTCCCACTTGCAGCCTGCTGGCTGATCAGACGCTTGCTTTAATCGGTGCCGTTTGTATGGGGCTGTCACGCTTACTCACGTATCACGTCTTAAGCGCCTGTATTCTAATACGAATCTTGAATACCGTATTCTAAAAAGTATTTGAATACTGTGGATTTGAATACATACTAAGAAAAAAAGGATTCGAAAACCATGGGACCTATTTTTTTTAATGAGCATAAAAAGGTCCTTACCTAAAAAAAAATACTTTTTTATTTTTTTGTTGTTACCTAACAAAAAACTGACTTCCTATTAACATTCCGGTATTCGAAAACAACTTTTAGTATTCGAATACTTGAAATTCCGGTATTCGGATACTTAAAACCTGTATTCAAATACTATGATTCAAAAACGGTATTCACAATTCTGAATCTCAAGTACTGACCAAAAAGTATTTAGTCCAATACCGAATACCGAACACACAGATGTATTTGAATAGTATTTGAAGACCAGCCAAATGTATTCTAAATAGGATTCAGAATACTGAGTATTCGAATACTACCCAACTCTGATTTATGCAATACTGGCCGACCCGTTGGGCGTTAATTATATTTTTCTCTGAACTTCATCATAATTAAATATAGCCTATAACACTCCTGCATAGCGTAGTTTTCTGATTGTAAAAGAGTTTTTATTATGGGTTCAGTATTTCCGAAGATTAGCCCTACAAACAAGCAAAGTTACAAACTTTAGTATATATTTGCTTAGAACATTGAAAGAATGTGATGATATTCCAGACAAAAAAATTATTTTTAAAAACATTTATTTGATTTGTCATTAAAGTTATCTAAATAAATGCAATAGATCAGTAATTTTATATAATATTGCATCAAATAATCGAATATATTTAAATAGTTCAAATAGTTGGTTTAATCAAAAAAAAAACTAGTTTTTTTTTAATATGCTATTGACATAATAAACTATGAACACATTTGTTATTATGATTGCTATATTTTTGTACAACAATTGTTTTATGCGATTTTTGTAGGTAGTAGGTAAATTAATTTAATGGCAGAACTTGAGTATTTTTTTTTATTTGTTGTTGACTAGTTCCTATATTTTTTAATAAGAAATTAAATACTGGGCGGTAATATTTAAAAGTGGTATTATTAGTCAATATTTTGGGTAAATTTTGCAATTTACAAAAACTTGCCGCTTTGTAGAAAGGAGAAAGTAGATCTTGTGCATATTTCATCATTATGAATGAGACTTGATACTATGTACCACCATGTACAGTATTTTCCAGGATAGGTGTTACAAAAGGACAAATGAACCAAAAATTTGGAAATTTTTAAACGTCTTCATAAGAAAACTGGTCGCATCGTTCAAAACTTATAAATGCAAAATTTTACTTTGATTGACAATATACAGAGCGAGTTATAACTACAAATTTAAAAATGACCAAGAATAAAGTACCTTTATTTGTAAAAATAGTATAAAATTGTAAAAGTAAATGTTGTAGTAAATTAATTTTTATGTCTAAATTGAATGGTAAAAAATTAAAGTAAAAGAAAAAAATGACAATTTTTACATTATGCATTAAGAGTTTTTAAAATACTTGACTTAAGGCATCGAATTTTAAAACAATATTTAAAATTTATAAATTTAATTTTACATTTTGTTCCCTTTTGCCCATTATTTAAGTTGTAATGCGTAATGTAAAAAAATGAAAATTATTTTTTTTTTACTTTCATGCTTTAACTTCAAATTTTGACATAAAATGTAATTGAGATTTAAATGAGACCAGTATTGCCAAAATCTCGTTTTAAAATTTAAAAATTTCCATTTGTCTTTTTGTAACACCTATCCTGGGACACATTGTATAATAAATCAAGAGAAGGTACAAAAGGTAGTGTAAATTCAGTCAGGGTCGCCGAAAGCCGTGCCGGGCCCCGGTACAAGTAAAAGTGACGGGCCTCCCTTAACAATAAAAACAAGGTCCTCACAAATGTTATTTTTATTTGTTTTTAAAATAACCCAAAAAAAAGTCCTCACCTACTGCAAACTAATATTGTTTGCATTTTATTGTGATTTTTTTAAAATTACCCTAAAAGAAGGGTGGAAGACCAAAAAACCATACCTAAATTTTTATGTCCATTGCTCCATTCACGTTTTTCATCCCGCGAAAGACGACACCCCTTCAGTCCCCCAATCAGTCCGGGCCCCGGTAATTTGTACCGCCTTAAACGCCCTCTCGTCGTCCCAAAATTTAGTACCTTAGCTTTAAAGTGATTATAAGACCCAGCGACGTGTTTTCAAAAGTTTTTTTAAATCCGCCGTATTTTCCGAATTAAGGTTTTGGTGACTTTTTCTGGTTTTCTTATATCCCATAAAATGTTTACGTGAAAAACGATTTTCATAAAAAAAAACACGGTATTAGGTAGGTAACTTTGCGTTTTTATCTTGGGACAGGCGAAGAAGAGCTAAATACTTAAATGCGGTTGATGTCTGCCCTTATAACACAAGTTGGTTTTATAAACGTTTATAAAACGTTCGAGTAGATTTTAGATAACATACGATAAACGTTCTCAAACGTTCGTAAATGATCTTTAAACGTGTTTTAAAAGATTTGTGTCAGCAAAAACAACGTTTTAAAAACGTTTTTTGTTACGATTACTAAACGTTTTTTTATAGTACCTAAAACGTTCTAGGAACAGGCCTTGGCGCCCCCAAGGAAGGAAAGTGAGGCTTTACAATTTTATGGAAAAATGGGTAAAATAAATAGAAAAATGGGGTTTTAAGAGGTGGAAATCAAATATTAAGTACCAATTTAGCTTTAAACCAAGAATTGTTTGCAAAAAAGGGAAAAACTAGTAAATTTGGGTTAGTTCTGGGTATCAATAAGTCTGATGATGAATATCTCGAGAACGAAAAGTGTCCGAAAAAAATGCTTTCAGATCAGACCCTTATAATATACCAAATTTCATTAAAATTGGCGATGCGTCCGGTATGTAAACAATTATGTTTTAGGTGAATGTTTTTGAAATGTTAATAAAAAACAACTTTTATTTTAGATTAAGCAAAAATAACCTTATTTAATAAAATTATATTAAAAAACACACACATTTAACTTATATATGTATATTATACAGTTATGGTTAAAAAAATAAGACTGTATTTACACTCAAGAGTACAGAAATAACAAGCACTCCGCCAGCACTAGCACAATTATCAGTTAGTAGGGTTTGATAATATTACTGAAAGAAGAGAAAAAAACAGCACATTACAAAATACTGAAGGAAAGCAACACATAAAGGAATACTAATCGTATTAAATTCACTAAAATGCATTTTTGCAAGTTGTAAAATTGCCACACCAATACTAACACCAAAAATGATAAAATGTTATTAATGGCATTCACTAATCACAGATTTGAGGGTGCGTTCCTAGCCAAAAGGATTCCCTGGGTACGGTCCTAACTAATAATGTTTCGCGATTTTTTTTCCAAAGAACAAATTTATGCGATAAAAAGCTTCAACTTATCCTTAAAAGTACAATCAAAGAATTTTTAATCAGTAAAAAAAAATAGTTGAGACTTTTCTTATTCATTTCATTTCATTATTAATTTAGGTTTAGAATACGATCAATACTAACGTTTTATGTAGGTTCTAAAGAAACGTTTTTAATACGTTTATAAAAAACGTTTTCTAAACGCTTTTTTAGTCTTGAACGTTCAAACCTACAGTGTACCTAAAACGTACGTTTTCTAAACATTGTATGTTATTAGGGTGGAATGAAGGAACGAACAGAGTTAAAAGTTTGGGGCATGTCAAGTTGGCCTATAGAGGGATGCGTAAGTGTAGCACTACATGTTATCTGCCGAAAGCTTTTCTAAAAGCAAGGAATCAGTAACTAAAAATTGTTATAAACAGCTAACAATCATAGATATTTATTGAATAACAACTGAACACATGTTATTACTGAATTAATAGGATTAGGATTAAGATTAAAATCGCTCATAAAAATAACGATGGAAAACAAGAATCTAACAAGAAAAACAATATAACGGTATGACGCATTTGAGGACAAACACAAAAGGGGTGCAGGCGTTTATATATAACTTTTATATTTAGTCTATCAATATTTGCACCCACTGCTTCTTTAAACATTTATACGAAATTGAGCTACTGGTATTATGTGATATTTAATTAAAATTTATGGAGAATGTGGCTTTTTAAAAGATATTTTTGCAGCTACCTTTAAACGACAAACAAAAAAGATAAAGCTGCAAACTTTTTTTGAAATTATAATGATATTTAAGAACTAGGGTGGGACAATAATTTTCTCAGTCCCGTACATACAAATTTACATCTTACCATTCGTTAATCATACAGCAAAACTCTAAAATAGCTTTTTTGTAGAAAATTTAACTATCTACAAAAAGGGTCTCTTATACTTTTTCGAAAAATTCAACCATTAAAAAGATATTCACGATGAAATAATTTTTGTTTTGAATTTTGTAACTAAGAGTATAAGAGGTCTTTCTGGTAGAGCGTTTAATTTCCGCTATAAATAGTGCAACTCAATTGTCAATAAATATTTATAAGTTACAACATTTAAAACAAAAAAGATATTTTTTTACTTTTTTTTCTTTAACTTTAAATATATTTTTAATGGCTACATTCATCAATAAAATATAAGAGACCTTTTTGTAAAGCGTTTAATTTTCTACAAAAAAACTTTTCTAGAGTTTTGCTGTATGATGGTTGGTTGGTTTAAGGCGGGGTTGGTCATACGACCATGTTTGCACTAAAACCTATTGGCTTAATATGCGCCCCTCTCTTGTTTGTCTTGTCGCAGGTTTAGTAGATTTCTGCCAACATGATCATGCAGGAGAGGGTTCTTGCAATGTATGTTCTCAAATAGACTGTTTTTTGCGTGTCAGTGCATTGCAGTGTGTGAGGCTGTTTCGTCCTCTTCCCCGCAAAGCCTGCATGGTATGGGTCCACTGTAAATGCCCATTTTTTGCAAGTGTTTTCTTAAATGACAGTTTCCTGTCAAAAGTCCTACTACTTGCCTTAACTGAGTGCGTTCTAGCTGAAGGACTTCCGTTTTAAGATCCTTCGCAGGATCGCCTAATGTCTCCTTCGCATGTCTTTGTCAAGGTGATGTATGCCAGCGAGCGAGATGTTGTTGTTGAGACCATTTGCTTATCGTTGTTATTATCACCTTTTTGGACAGTCCGAGTACTGTGTCTGGACCGTTAAATCTTCTGGCAGACCCAGCTTTTGCTAGTTCATTCGCTTTTGCTAGTTCATTCGCTTTTTCTTTGCCTTTTACTCCCGAGTTTCCAGAAACCCACAGAAGTTCTATCCTGTAGTTCCTGGCGGCAAGCTCCTTTATGTTGTTTTTTTGTGATTTTGGACGTTATGCGATGGGCATCCAAGGCTTTTAGAGCAGCCTGACTGTCTGAGAGAATGTAAATGGTCTGGTTGTGATGCCCTCTTCTCATATTCTCTTGAACACATGCTAGAATAGCATAGCCTGGTACACAGTGCCTTGCCTTTCTAATGAAAGGTTAAAAGTCACTTTAGGCCTTGCCCCAAAATACACTAGCACCCACTCCATCATCCGTCTTTGAGCCATCGGTGTACCAAACCAAGCCTCTGTCAAGTGATGGAAGTGTTTTCCATTTATCCATATGTCAGGATTGCAGCTGACCCTACATACTTTTTTAAAGTTGTAGACCCCATCATTCTATACGCGCTATTAATGGCCTCCGTCTTTATAAAGATGTCCAAAGGCGTTAGGCCCAGAATCATTTCCATAGCCATAGAAGGTGTACTTCTTAGGGCACCGGTAATGCAGAGACAGGCCAGTTTCTGTTCTGTGTGATTGTCGTTATTGTCCACCATACGACAGCGCCGTAGATCACTATTGGCCTGATGACTGTGATATACAACTAAAGCATCATCTTTAGTTTAAGTCCCCAGGTTTTCCAATTCTGCTCCTGCATCTCATAATGCACATTTTGGCTTTGTTCAGATTCTTTGTTATCTGTTGTTTCCATGTTAATTTAGTGTTCAGGATCAGACCTAGATATTTTACCTCCTTAACAGTTTTTATTCGCTTACCAAAGATTTCTATGTTGTTATAATTCCCTACATTTTTCATCCTTGTGCACGGCAGGATAGCGGATTTCTCAGCGTTGACTTTTAGGTTTATGCCCTGGCACCAACGCTGTTCGATGTTCAAAGCTCCTTGCATGAGCTCTGCTATAATAGTAGGATGTTTGCCTTGTATGAGGATTACCACGTCGTCAGCATATCCCTGGGCGTAAACTCCCGCGTCATTGATACGACACAGCAACTCATCCACAACAAGGGTCCATAGAAGAGGAAAGCTGCTCACTCCGCCCTGAAGACATCCCTGTATCATCTCCACTTCCAAAGTGTCGCCATGTAGGCTGGCTTTGTATTTGCAGACTTTGCAGCATGTTGTGTATCCACCTACTTGTAGTGTCGTCTATTCCATGTCTGCGAGCAACTTTTAGCTTGGAGTGGAAGGAGGCGTATGATGAAGGAATGGTAAGATATTATTTTTTTTTGTATGACTTAGAAAAATATGCAAAACTGTAATAAGGCGCATTTTCCCATCAAAATTAAAAGCTCATCGTTGCCGAGCATTCTCTAAAGGTGGCTACGAACCTAATCTTAGTGCCAGTAGTCAAAATAAAAACAGTCGTTTTTTGCCCACCCTATTGAAAACATTATTTCTTTAAGAAAAAACTAATATTGCTAAAATGTTAAAATAATGCTGACCCAATTCCAAGAATTTGTTTTATATCGGGGTAGAAATTTAAGTTGCTGGAGTAAATATTTTTTAAGAAAAGAATTTTTGAATTTAACTTTACAAGTGCCGAATTTTGTTTGGATTTTCGCTTTACTCACAAAAATTTGAGAAAATCTTGAATAGTTTGTTATAACCATTTTTTTTCCAAAAGCCACAATACAACGCTTTGACTCGTTCTGTCTTAAAAAGTGAAATGATTACCGCAATGTTTGTACCGTATTTGAGGTAAATTTTAAACGTTTTAAAGTCTGGAACGGCTGGTCCGATTTTCGAAAACAAAGCGGCGCTAAGTAAAAATCAAAGGACATTTAAAACAAGAAGTAAACATGTCTCCGATTTTCATTTAAAAAACTTTCAACTTTCCCGTCGGCACTACGGCACGTGACTGAAATTATTTTTATGCCAAAAAGTAGTTTAAGTGACCCTTCTATCCAAATTTGGCCGATCTTGATATCCTGTCCCATTTAAAATATAAAGAGGGGGCAGGACTTTTAATATTTTCTCTCTGTGTTATTGTCAAACTATTTTCTTATACATCCTTGTACAAAAGCCCAAAAATTGACGCTAAAAAAAGGATTATCGTTGATAAATTAGTACTTAGATAATAAGTTCACAAATAACGTACATAATATCATATTTTTTTGTATTTAGTGTTTACATTGTAATTGATCTGACTGTTTTGTTATTTTAGCCAAAGTGCTTCAATAACTCTGGTATTTTTCCATGCCGTCGATGGCATTTTAAATAAAAACTGTACTATGTATACATGCTTACATAGTACATAGCAAATAAAATTAGTCTTTTTTAAATTATACATCCTTATGTAAGTAAGTAAATATTGTAAAAGCGAAACAAAAAATGTACATTAAGGCCTACGGAGCACTTGGCAGCCTGTTGTACCAGCTTGGCTGCAGAAGCCAATATGTGGCATAGCCAGTTAACGCCAGTCAAATTTAGCAGCTAGTGTAGGGTAGTCTTTTTATGCTGAGTGCCTGAGATAGACATAGAAGACGCAATAATTATCTACTTTTAAGTCGAATAAAACAAAAAAATTAGAAGCGCTACTGGAATCATCCTCTTCTACGGCTGACTAGTGAGTTTGCCCAACTCAAATTCTGAATTCGAGTTGGTAGGCTCTAGGCCTGCCGTGCACTAAGCAGCTCGGCTGTAGCAGCTTGGCTGCGCAAGCCTGCTCGAATTCAGAATTTAAGTTGGGCAAACGCACTAGGTAGCCAACTATTCCCGGCTGTGGCAGCCAATAAAATCGAGTCGATTGCGCAGACAGCTGTAGAAGAGGATGAAGAAATAGCTCCTTATTTCTTTTTCGTTTATTTTGACCAAAGCACCCTATTCACAGAGCAATTAGTCACCAAAAATCCCCCTCAACCTAAACTTTTTAAAACCTCCCCTGTCTAGCGCCTATTGCTCCCCTGTCTGGCGCCTATTTTTTTCATGGCGCCCTAGGCTATAGCCTAGTCAGCCTAATGGATAATACGGCCCTGGTTCTGGTTAGTTACTACAAAAAACCTGACGCAATGCACTGCAAGAAAAAAAACTTTTAACCAAACCAATGTTTTATTTTTTTAGCATATAAAATCGTTTAAACATAAACCGAAATGCCAAAAGCCCCATCTAACCAGTGCAGTGCATACGTATTTACTTTTAAAGGTCAATATGAAAGTGTTTTTTTTTGTTTTGTAGCATGATTTGGAAATTATGTTTTGTATAAAAAAAATAGTTTTTATTAGTACAATCAAAACAGTTGTTAAACAAACTGCAATAACAAATCACGTGTTTTATCCAAAACACTAGTACTCTATATTTGATGCGCAATTTGCGAATTTAAAATGTCAACAACCGATCCAAAAACAAATTCCTAGCTACATAATAACCAAACATTGCAAACATCAATGTAAATTTCAATTAGTTTTAGCAAATAGCCGCAAGTATCACGTATATCACAAATTACGTAAATCAAAAATAAAATATAGGGGAAACTGGCCTAAAATGGCATACTCAGGTAAAATGACACAGCACCGACTTTTTAAACGTGTTGGAGCGTGTAATATGATCACTGCAATTAGTATCAAAATTACCGTACAGGTGCATGTCCTGATTTTTTTGCACGACATTTAAGTTTAATTTCCAATTCACCAACCGCAAAATAATTCTAATTAATTTAGAATTTGTTACATAGTTTTGTTACACATTTTGTTATTTTTTAATTAAAACACAATAAGTTGGCTATGTTTAATTATAAGTGGGATTGCTATAGGTATATTTGTACTCTCACAATTTCAGCATGTTTGCTAAATTGTCGTTTTTGGGTAAAAATGACATATATGTAATAAGTGCAAAATGACCCACTATTTTAACGTGTTCGTTAACGTCATATTTTTTTCTTGATGATTGGTAAATATATAAACGAAATCTATACCCCAAGGTTGTTCAAAGTGGGCTTATACTGAATGCTCTTAGTCTCCCCTAGAACGAAGATATTTTTAGTGAACTTTGTTGTTAAATTTAAAAAAAGTCAAGAATATTTACATACCTTATCATATTAGAAATGTTAAATGTTTTTAATACAAATGAGTTTTAAATTTATTTAATGTATATGTTTTTACTTCATAAAATCCTTAAAACAGTCTGTTGAAGGTTTATGCCATTTTAGCCTAAGCTATTGTGTCATTTTATCTGACACCATGCCTAAAATGACATACTTTAAGACAGTTATGAAAAATAGTCGTTATATTGTTTCTATGCTGGATTAGGTGAACCTTGGTTTAAGTAATGACTAAGAATAAGTTATAAAGGCACTTTACAATTTGTTATAATAAATCGCAATATTATTTTATGGATTATAGGCAAAAATTTAGTATGTCATTTTAGGCCATTTTCCCCTACATGATGTAATCAAAAAATAAGATCCAACTATAATTTTATTGCAAAAACCTTTATTAGTTACCTACCCCCAAAAATATCAGGTTGTTCAATAACTAATTTTAAAAAGATACATACGAATTTTGGCAAGTTCACCTTACTCGCCAGATCTTGCCCCTTCTGATTTCTGGCTGTTAAGATTTCTAAAAAGGAAACATGTATTAAAAACAATTTTGCATGGTCCAAATATTTATAACTAAACAGCTGAATCTAGGCAATAAAAGAAACATTTGATATTTAGCCAAAAAAGAATGGTTTTAATTGAGTGACTGGGTTTGACGTCATTAAAGGTGTTAAAATTAGGTGCTATATATACATTCAGACGCTCGATAATACGCACTATAGAATTCTATAGCACACAGAAGAAAGTTGGATTCTTCTATCGGTTTTTGCATGGAAGCAAGGGAAGCAATGCTTTCGCAATTTTAAAAACTTACCTATTTATAGTGTAGTTGGATTCTTTTATCAGTTTTTGCATGGAAGCAAGGGAAGCAATGCTTCCCTTGCTTCCATGCACCGCACGCCCCTGAAATTGCATAGTACAAAACATTAACCGTCAATACACTACTCTAAAGTAGGTAAACATAATAAGTCATTTGTGCACTATAGTATTCTATTGTGCACAAAAGGGCCATCTGTGCATTATAGTATTGCAGAGTACAAAACAATAACCCTCTGTGCACTATATATAGTACTCTAAAGTAAACATAATAAGCCATTTGTTCACTATAGTATTATAGAGTGATTGGTTGGATAAGTTTGCTTTTTGTGCACTATAATATTCAAGAGTGCACATAATAAGTCATTCGTGTAAAAATGTAACTATTACTTTATGAAAATTCCAAATGTTTCTTTATTTTTATTATGATTTTTTTATAACTAAATATAAATTTTAAGGACTTCCTTGTGTAAATATTATGCAATATGGTACCTATAAAGGGGCAGAAAATATTTTTAAAAACTACCTAATCACGCTCCGATCAACAATTTTTTCAAGGTAGTTTGGTTAGCTACTATGTACGGTACAAGAATATATTTACACAGCCAGACAGGCAGATTTTAAAACACAATTAGGCTTTATACACGTTCAGCCAAAGAAAAGGGTTATAGGCAATGCGTGAAAAGGAGACGGTCTGACGCGTGTAGAACACTAACGGGTAGAGACTAGACAAAGAAAGCCGGCATGTAAACATGGTGAGGCATCGGTCCTGCTTTGTTGTTAATTTATTTTTCTATGGACCTTTGATTTGGCTGAACGTGTAGACCTAGATTTATTATACATATAACTTCTATTGCTTTTAAAATTGATTTATGACATAGCAAATCAAGAGCGTTACCAAACGAAATGTCTAAATGAAGTTTACAACACATTCCTATTATCATTTGAAATCGAAAAATAATCAATAATAACCAAGAAATAAATGACTGAGCACGTTTACCGGCGCATTCTCCAAACATTTTGTTAATGACTGATTTGATGTGCCATCTATTGAGTAATAGCTAAACTACGGAAAAAGTTACAAATTACAATAATGTCAAAGAATACAAATCCATAGAACGCCACAAGTGAGATTTCAGCGTACCCTAAAAATTTTAGTACCTAGCCTGCCCACCAGATGGCAAAAGTAGTACGATGTCACTTTGCTAATTGATTTTACCATCAGAAATTGGTCAAAACGTGGCATTTAATACAAAAACCATTTTTGAGCAAAAACTCGGTAATACATGTTTTTATACAAAAAACATACCAACGCGTTATTTCCCCCATAAATAAACCCTGTAACTTAGTTTTACACAGCGCAGCAGCTCAACAAACAAATGATTTGCTACTTGTTAGTACGTGTATACAGAAATTGACGAATTTTGTCACGAATGTTTCTGTGGTTGTAAATTTTTCGTACGCCCTTTAACACATCGGTATAATTATGGATTTAGTAGCTTCTAGTAAGTACTTTTAAATTCTTAATATCCTATTTTTGTGTTTTGATTTATGTCTTAGATATGGTATATTAAATATGTCTATGCAAATAGTTTTAGAATTTTCAATATTTTATGAAAACCATGAAGTTTTAGTTTATTGTCACAAGTTTACACACTTTAATTTTTGTGTGGTATTATAGAACAACTACTCTAGGTTTTAGCTATAAATATTTTTTTGCGCAAATTTGCGCTTTTCAGTCTATATCGCTTTTTGCATAGCCAGGCGTATTCCCCAAAAAGGTATCTTTACTATGTCACCTTTATTATTGTTGCAGACTCACGTTCAAATGTATTGCCTATTAAAAAAATTGAGTTATTTAATATTATGAGAAACACTGGATATAAAAGAATGGAAGATAAATTTACTTTTTAAAAAAAACACATGGTGGAACGCACTAATTGCCCTGAACTAAAATTAAACGAAGTTTACCACCAAATTTTCTTGTTCACATATCGTTTTAAGGAAAAATGGAACAAAGCGGGTCGTAAAGAATCTAAATTTTTATCGGATAATAAAGAGTGGTTAGAATCTTCTGTTGAATTTCCCCTGTATGATGTTACATCTACTTCTGTAAGAAACCCAGGCCGCCCGGAGAAAACTTTTGATGCTTGTTCTGAGAGAACCAAGCGACAAAAAACAGAAGATCTTCGCAAAAATAAATCACTTTTAGAACTGGGATATGCAACATCAATGAGTTTAAGAGCATCTGGAGAAGTCGTGGCCTCAAAATTAGTTGCGGATATTATCCGCTCTCCCACGGAAGCATCTAAATATAAAGAAGCCGTTATGTCCGTTAAAAAAATAGTGTAAATAAGATGTCTAAAGAAGAAGCGTTGTCAACTATGGTAGAAGCAAAATTAACTAGGCATCAATATAACATAATAAGGTCGAAAGATCCGGAAAAGTTTCCATCTTATAAACAAATACAAGAAGCAAAGAAAACTTGCTATCCAAATAAAAATACTATAACGATTACACCTACATCTGCTCAGGTAACGCTTCAAGGCCTATTAAATCATACCGTTGAACGTTTGATAATTGTACAAAATGCTGTTTTATGCAGTATAGGTTGGGAAAAATTAAATAACTTATGTTTAATTTCTAAGTGGGGCTTTGATGGCAGCTCGGGACATTCAGCATACAAACAAAAATGTTTAGGGCCTGATGCGGATGATTTAAGTGTTTTTATATCTTGTATTGTTCCTATCTAACTAATATGTGAGACAGCTAAAAATAAAACTGTACTTTGGCAGAATCCACGTCCGTCATCCACTAGATATTGCCGTCCAATAAAACTAATATTTCAAAAAGAATCAACAAAGGTTTCAACTGATGAAAAGAACCGAATGGATTTGGAAATAAAAAATCTTGTAAATTCATCTCTAACATTCGAAAACAAAATTTTGTCAGTCTCACAAAAGCTTTTTTTACTATGGTGGACGGTAAAGTATGTAACGCAGTGACAGATACTACATCTACGCAACGTTGTTATATTTGTGGGGCTAGTGCTAAAGATATGAACAATATAGATAAAATATTAAAATCGATCTTACAATCCGTCAACTTTGGACTTTGGCATATCAGTATTACACTGTTGGATAAGATCTTTTGAATGTGAGCTACAAATTACCAGTAAAGAAATGGCGATTTCAAAACGAAGACAAAGAAATTATTGCTTAAATTAAAATACGCATTCAAAAAGAATTTAAAGATCAAATGGGGTTAATTGTCGATAGACCAAAGCAGTTTTGGAAACTCCAATGATGGAAATACCGCAAGAAGACTTTTTAGCAACTCAGATATGACCTCCCAAATTACAGGTTTAGATAAAAATTTGATAAAAAGGATGCACGTCATCTAGTGGATATAACATCAATATCCGTAATTTTAAAAAATGATACCGCCAAGTGTTTTGTGCAATTGTATTCTTGGTATTACATGCCACCCACTGTACATAAACTACTAATTCAGGGACCAGATATTATTTCCAACTTTATAGTACGGATTGGCCAGCTATCAGAAGAGGCTTAGGAAGCTCAAAATAAAAATTTTAAAAGGTATAGAGAAAATTTCTCCAGAAAATCTTCCCGTGAGAAATGTAATGACGACGTATTTAATTTATTATTAGTGTCATCTGATCCAGTAATTACTAGTTTTAGACTAGTTTTTACAAAAACCACTAAAACATTATCCAAAGGAAGTTTTTGAACTAATTGTTTCCCCCGACATAACAAACATTTCATCTTCAGATGCGTTATTAACAGATAGTGAGAACTCTTTATCCGATTCCGATTAATATTTTAGATTTTAATTGGTTAGTTCAAGAAGCTATTTATTTTAAAACAGTTTTATTTATTTATGCTGGGTAATAGAGTTAATAATAATACTTTAATAAAATATGTATATTTCCATGTAGACAAGAAAATTTTAAAAAGTGAAAAAAAAGTATGTATATTTTTTTCGAAAAAATATAATTTAATTTTTTATAACAAGTCTCCCTGAAGTAAAAAAATCACCTGAACCCCCAATTTTTATTAGTTGAATTAATGCCAACTTTCTTGCAAATCTTCGTAACGTATCGAGACGCTACCGAATGGTGATTCTTAACTTATTTGAGAGTCGATATCTTCCGAGTTCGTATGTCATTTAATTTCGGTAGCTATATAGGGTGCTGTCGAGAAGCATAGAGAATTATTGCAAGTTACCATATTAGGGGAGAGATACCTGTAAATGCTTAAATTTTCATTGATTTTCATGAAAGAGCCATTATATATTTTCAAAAATTGGTATGTAGTTTACTAATATATTAAAATAATGGAAGTTTTTTTTCATTTTAATTTTTCAAAATGAGGGCTGTACACTTAAATTCTTCTAAAAAGGTTAAAGAGAGACTTATTCTTAATCGGCGGACACTGTAGTATCGGTTCTAGTGATTTGAAAATTAAAAAATAACATTTTTGTAATTATTTACAAACCGCCGGACGCATCGCTGATTTTAATGAAATTTGGTATACGGGAGTTTTTGGGGCGCTGATTACGAATCTAAAAGAATTTTTAGTCGGACACGTTTCGTTTTTGACACATTCATCATCAGACTTGATAACCAAAACTAACCTGAATTTACTATTTCCCCTCCTCTTTTTGCACTCAATTCTTGACTGAAAGCTAAATTGGTACTTAGTATTTGATTTGCAGTGCTACAAATCCCATTTTTCTATTTATTTCCAGTTTTCCATAAAAGCTCAAATCCGCCAAGTTAGCATTTTAGTTTTAATGGGCACATTCAGGAGTACTCAGCCGCTTAAACCGCTGGGTAAGCAGAGTGTCAAAACTGTCAAAATAAAAGCCATCCTATTGGTTAAATTTGAAAGTTTTGACACTCCGCATACTCAGCGGCTAAGCAGCCTGAGTACTCCTGAATGCGCGCCATTGTTTGTCTTAAGTGATACAACAATTCTTGTGGCCGACAGACGTTTCGGTTACACGAACAATTTCGAAGTTAAAATAAGACACTGCTAAGATCCAAATAATGCACGACCTAAATCCGACATGCATAAAAGCAAGCACCATCCTTATTAAGGCAGTCTTTATCCTATTATTCATCTACGTAAAATCAAATGACAAAATAGGGCCGGTATTATTAGCGCTTAGCCTTATTTCGCTGTGCAATATTTCTCCAACTACAGCAGGCCGATTCTCGACGACCATCTCGGCACGTTAGATGCTACGAAATGGTTTTTTTTTTTTTATCTTTGGACAAACCACGAAGGCTGAAAGCCTAAATACTAACGCAGCCGTGGAATTGTCTAAGGCGAGGGTAAGAGGGAAGTTTGTTGACACGGGACTTGGGTACTTGAAGATCTGGGGGAAGGGGAAGAAGACCTCACGCGGGCAGCAGGTTCCACAGTCACAGAAACTCTAGGGATAAAAGAACGAACGAAAGTGGGAAGTTCGGGGCCTGTCCAGTTGGACCGTATAGGGATGCATACGCGCGGAACCACGAGTTTCTCTGTTGGGAGCCGTGAGATGGAGGAACTATACTGGACAATTCGTCAGAGCAGAAGCCATAAGAAGTACCTATAGAAGAGCGATAAATCCCCCACAGCTCGACGATGGGCAAGAGAGGGAAGTCTTTCTGTAAGTAAAGGATCAGTAATGAGACGAATAGCTCTTCTTTGAATAGAATCAAGAATGCTTAGGGTTGTGGGAGACGCCATTACCCCAGATATGAGAACAATATTCCAAGGGAGGTCGGATTTGGGACACATACAAAGTGTATAAATTAGAAGGGGAAAAATACTTTTTGGCTCGAAAGAGAAATCCAAGCTTTTTTAAAGCCGCCGTGGCTATAGATACAATGTGTTTATGCCAGTTAAGGTTACTTTTCAAATGTGACGCCCACAAGATTAAAGGTGTCTTTGCTCTGTAAAAACTTGGCCGCTCATAAGTAGAGGATGAGTATTTGATGACTCTTTTCGCGACAAGGAACATGATTGTGTTTTGGATGCATTAAAATGGACGAGATTTTTAGCGCCCCAATCCAATATTAAATTAAGATCCTGCGAAAGAGATATCTGCATCGCTCTGCGTTTTGTTTTCCAAGTCAGGTTTAGTAATGGGTTTAGGAACCTGAAAACTGGAGTGAAGGGTACTATCGTCGGCGAAACTATGAATGGAATTAGTTGTGGACGAGAGAAGGTCGTTGATGTGAAGAAGAAACAATGTTGGTGCCAGAACTGAGCCCTGAGGGACTCCAGCATTTACTTGGTGAAAGCATGAAGAATGGCCGTCCACAATAACTGATATACGACGATCAGATAGATAACTAGAGAGCCAAGTACAGAGTTTAGTTGAAAGACCATAGGAGGGAAGTTTATTAAGAAGTGCGGCATGCCAGACCTGGTCAAAAGCTTTGGATATATCAAGAGCAACGATCTGGGACTCACCTAGAAACTCAAGAGACTTATTCCAGCAGTGTGATACGAAGGAAAGAAGATCTGCTGTAGATCTTTTGTGGCGAAATCCATACTGCCTGTCATGCAAAATTTTGTGTTTTTCTAAGTACTTAAGAATTTGTGAATTAATTAGTTTTCCATTACTTTACAAAGAACTGAGAGAAGTGAAATTGGTCTATAGTTAGATGGAAGAGATTTAGATCCTTTCTTGGGAATAGGTTGAACACGTGCAGCTTTCCAGCTTTCCGGAAAGATACCTGTGTTGTAAGAAATTCGAAAGAGCCGAGTTAAGATTGGTGCAAGTTCTGGAGCACATTTTTTTAAAACGATTGCTGGTATGCCATCCAGCCCAGACGATTTCTTGGTGTTAAGGGAAGAAAGGATACGCTTAATGTGTTTACCTTAAAAATAATATCGGGCATTTTATGAGGAACTGGGGTAACCGCTGGAATTGGATGATTTACGGGAGGGTCAAGGGTTGAATTGGCAGCAAATTGTTTAGCAAATAATTCTGCCTTTCCTTTAGCGGTAGAAACAATTTCATCTTCCAAAGCTAGTGGCGGAAAGAACTGGTACAAAAATTCCTACTTATGTTTTTCGCAAAGGACCAGAAAGATTTGCTGCCATTTGAGCAAGAAAGAACTTTGTTTTTAATACGATTGTCAGAAGGAGTCTTTGGCTTCAGAAATTGTTTGATTGTAGTAGTTTCTTGCTTCAATGCTGGCCTGTCGGTTTTCTGGACTAGGATCCTGTAGAAACTTTTTGTGAGCATGAACTTTTAAAATCTAGCTTTATCACAAGATTTGGAAAACCAGGGTTTGTTATTGGATTGTTTGGGGTTCTTGATGGTGTGTGGAATATAGGTTTCAATGCCCAATTGAATTGATTCCAGTCAGTTGATTGCAAATTTGAGAAGGATCACCAGAAGAAAAGCAAATGGAATTCCAGGGGTAAGTGGCGAAGAAGTCCCTCAGGCCATCCCAGTCGGCTGAGTTGTAGTGCCATACGGTGCGTGGTGGCATGTATTCATTTACCTCGGGATGTGCAGGGTAAGATATAGTAACTAAGCCATGATCTGAGCGACCTAGGGGAGCTGTGACAGATGTTTGATAGAGTTCAGGGGTTGGTAGTAAGAAAGAGATCAAGGGGATTTGAACTATGATTTGGGACTCTAGGAAAGTAGGTGGGTTCCATAATAAGGTTGGTAAGAGAGTTACTGACTGCGAAGATTTCGGCTGCTCTGCCTTGGGGGTCAGTTTTTGAAGAGCCCAGCCAATCCTTATTATGGATATTGAAGTCGCCAAGCACGATTACTTCCAGTCGATGGAAACTGAGAAATTATGCCCTATCGATCTTTGTTGAAAGAAAGTCAAAGAATTCGACATAGGAATTATTAGATGGGGACCGGTACAAACAGCAGATAAATTTAGTTGAAGACCTAAGGGAAAGTTTAAGCCAAAGGATATCAGGCCTACCCGATTCAACATTGGAAACTCGACACGCCAGATCGTTGCGGACGTAAGCACATACGCACCATGTAGGCGAAAGACGAAATAAGTTCGTAGCCTGGAAAGAGAAGGTGGCTGGTTGAACATTTAGAACTTATTTGCTTTCGTTAGAAACTGGTATGCGGGGCTTAGATGACTAGAAGGTGATGGTGAACGGAGTTTATATTGGTGTTAAGCCCACATATGTTTGCGGTAACAAGTCGACAACTTCCGAGTTCGTACGTCATTTGATCTCGGTACCTTCGATGCTGTCGAGAAGAATAACGAAGCAATTTGATTGGTTAAAAATGTAATATTTGTCAAACGAAAGCAAATGGTACAAGGATTAGATTACTTCCGAGTTTTAGAGAAATAATTGTACAATATATATTTAAAAGAAGATCGACATTTTATTAACCAATAAATAATTTATAATTATTGTATTTTTACCTAGTTCTCTCTAAGCGAAAAGCAAAGTGCTTTAAGAGAAGGTGGCCCAACTTTCATTTGGACAGTTGAAATATGTGACGTCAAAGGTATTCTTTAAGAAAAAGAATGTCGTTATTTCTTTAGTGTTTTGTAAATGTCGTGTTAATCATGTTTATATTAGTAAGTAAATAGTGAAAAAAAATACTTTAACAATAATTGTATAAACTATATTTTAAATTTTGAATATAATCAAAAATGACACCAATGACGTCACATGTATCTTGTTTTTTTTATCTTTGGACAAACCACGAAGGCTAAAAGCCTAAATACTAACGTACCGTGGGTGTCTTAAGCGAGGTAAGAGGGAGTTTGTTGACACGGGACTTAAATACTTGAAGATTTGGGGGGAAGGAAAGACCTCCGCGGGCAGCAGGTTCCACAACCTAGAAACTCTAGGGATAAAAGAACGAACAAAGTGGGAAGTTCGGGGCCTGTCTAGTTGGACCGTATAGGGATGCATACGCGCGGAACCACGAGTTTCTCTGTTGGGAACCGTAAGTGGAGGAACTATACTGGACAATTCTTCAGAGCAGAAGCCATGGAAGTACCTATAAAAAAGCGATAAATCCCCCACAGCCCGACGATGTGCAAGAGAGGGAAGCCTTTCTGTAAGTGAAGGATCATTAATGAGACGAATAGCTCTTCTTTGAATAGAATCAAGAATGCTTAGGGTTGTGGGGGACGCCATGCCCCATATATGAGAACAATATTCCAAGGGAGGTCGGATTTGGGACACATATAAAGTGTATAAATTAGAAGAGGAAAAATACTTTTTGGCTCGAAAGAGAAATCCAAGCTTTTTGAAGCTGCCGTGGCTATAGATACAATGTGTTTATGCCATTTAAGGTTACTTTCAAATGTGACGCCCACAAGATTAAAGGTGTCTTTGCTCTGTAAAACTTGGCCGCTCATAAGTAGAGGATGAGTATTTGATGACTCTTTTCGCGACAAGGAACATGATTGTGTTTTGGATGCATTAAAATGGACGAGATTTTTAGCGCCCCAATCCAATATTAAATTAAGATCCTGCGAAAGAGATATCTGCATCGCTCTGCGTTTGTTTTCCAAGTCAGGTTTAGTAATGGGTTTAGGAACCTGAAAACTGGAGTGAAGGGTACTATCGTCGGCGAAACTATGAATGGAATTAGTTGTGGACGAGAGAAGGTCGTTGATGTGAAGAAGAAACAATGTTGGTGCCAGAACTGAGCCCTGAGGGACTCCAGCATTTACTTGGTGAAAGCTTGAAGAATGGCCGTCCACAATAACTGATATACAACGATCAGATAGATAACTAGAGAGCCAAGTACAGAGTTTAGTTGAAAGACCATAGGAGGAAGTTTATTAAGAAGTGCGGCATGCCAGACCTGGTCAAAAGCTTTGGATATATCAAGAGCAACGATCTGGGACTCACCTAGAAACTCAAGAGACTTATTCCAGCAGTGTGATACGAAGGAAAGAAGATCTGCTGTAGATCTTTTGTGGCGAAATCCATACTGCCTGTCATGCAAAATTTTGTGTTTTTCTAAGTACTTAAGAATTTGTGAATTAATTAGTTTTTCCATTACTTTACAAAGAACTGAGAGAATTATCAGCTGTTTACTGTCATAACAAAGTTGGGCCACCTTCTCTCTAAGCACCTTGAGCGATAAGTCAAAACGTTAAGTTTATAAACTTAGTATACATTGATAAGAGATTGTTGTAAACTAAATGTCGTTTGTTATTTTGACTCAAGGAGATAAACTTTAATAAGTTTATCTCCTTGAGTCAAAACAACAAACGACATCTGTATACCAAGTTTATAAACTTAACGTTTCGTTCTGTGGCCGTTTTGCTTCCGCCGTCGTCGACTTTTCAAATTGTTAAATAAAAAAGGGTAGGTGCCAGACGTAAATTGAAGTTCAAGCTTAATTTATATACTTAATTAACCTATTGGTCGATAAACAAACGTCTGCGAACTACGCCGGCGACGATAAGTTAAAACTTGACAAAGGATAACAATAACAAGCCAAATATGGCAACGCGTCCATATAAAGGCCTTATTAAACGCCATAAAGTTTGAGCTTAACTTATATACTTGACGTTTCGTTGTCGTTACCGTATTGCTGCCGCCCTTTCCGACTTTTGCAAATTATTGAAAAAAACTATTGGTCGATAAACAAACGTCTGCGAACAACGACGACGACGATTCGGTTAAAACTTGGCAAAGGATAACAATAAACGCAAATGCGACAACGCGTTCCTATAAATGATTACATCAAGCGCCATAAGTTTAGGCTTCAGCTTGACAAATCGTTGTCGTTGCCGTTACGCTTCTGCTGTCGCTGCAGTTTGAACATTGTTAATGAAACAATCCTGTTATCGATCACAAACGTCTGTTAACGACCTAATAACAACAGTTTAAAATTTGGTCAAGTTTATTAAACAACAAGCCAAATACGGCAACGACGATTATAAATGGTTAAATTAAACGCGATAAATTTAAGTTGTGAACGTAATTGAGTGGCAGCGGAAACAGTAGAGTTTAAACGCTGTTAGTTAAACATCGCTACGTCATACTTTAATAGCATCAAAATGCCCCAAACACACATCTCATCAAGTACAAAAACTATATATCTACAATTTGCGGCAGCTAGTTATTCTCTGCTACAATTAAGCGATGTCTTTGGTAAAAAATACATGGCAAGTCGGTTCTTTTGTATGTAAACATTTGGCTGATAATGACGTAACTGTGTTGAACTTACAGGGTTCGTACTTTACGTCAAGTTTATAGATTAAGCAATGGGAGCAGTTGCATCCCCCCCTCAGGAGCCCAAAAATACCTCATGGGTTGTTTATTGAAGGTGTCGTCTAAGCCTTTTTTTGGTTTATGTAAATAGCATGCCTAAGCCTCGTTGTTTACTTACCTTGGACGCATTCAGAATCGACGCCCGTTAAAGACATGCTGCAATAAGCGTTGTCACAAAATGGGTAAATTTTACCACAAGGTTGTCTAATCTGAATGCGCCCCTGGAGTCTTTATTTTTTCCACTCTCTGCGTACGGTCCCTTATTACCGTTGCTCTTCCTGCGGACTACGAGTCGATATAAATTGAGGAATCGCATTTCGATAGGTTTCGAGTCGATGTCGAGTACTCGGTACGACCGAGAGGGTGACGTAATACTACAAAAAACGAATTTGATTGGTTGAAAATTAATTGTCAAATGAGATTGGCGACGCAGCCAACTGAAATCGTAATTCTCACACTCCTCACGTCACTGACAAAAGCTATCCCCGGTCTTGCTTATGTCTAAACCCCTTCTCATAAAGAAACTCCTGATCAAAACTAAACATAAGGAACAAATTCGTTTGCCAAGGTCAAGGTTGGGGTAAAGTTTACCCCGATTTTGTCGAATCTAAATGCGCCCCCGATCATGTCAGAGTGAGGATATGCGCAACATTTAGTAAAAATAAAATCCCCGATAAATGGACTAAGTATCCATTAGATTATTAAATTCATGATTTCAGGGTAGCTTTCCAGTGACGAAAATTTTTGTGCGTCACGCTCCAGGGCTTGAAGCTCTTGAACTGCTCTAAAAAGTTAGTCACTGGAACGCATCCTTAGACAAGGAAAGAGAGATATTTTAACAAATTTTTAAATTTCGTTGTTTTTAACCTTTCTTGGGTTTATAATTATAATATCTTTTTAATATCTAATTCAATTTTAAATAAATAATTTTAAAAATCCATCACCATAAAAAACACGTTTGAAGCACAAAACCAAAAGAGGGGTTGGTGCATGAGGGACAAGGGGAAAGAAAAACGGAGTAAGCTCAGGTGCATAACACTTTCCGTCACTGGAACGCCATAAAGTAGAACGAAATGCTCCTGAGCTACTCGGGAGCGCTCTATTTGCGTCACTGGAAAGCCTCTCAGAATAGGATATATCTCTGTAATAAACCCAGACCATAATAAAAATGTAAAAATACTACTTTTTCGTTTATTTTTTTGATGCCAAAATATTTATCATGCTGATTATCTGCAAAACCAGAAAACGAATAATTTATTTATTTTAAAAGATTTTTTAACTACGGTTTATATACAAGTCTCCCTATTCTAAATTGAGTCTGCGTGCAGGTGGATACGTCGTAAAATTCTATTTTTTGGACTCGGGTACGAACCCCTGTCTTGGGTTTGCTTGGGTTGACAAAATGCATGTTGCAAATAATTTTTCAAAGTATAGTAATGTTATTTATTCCTCTCATTTTTCGCCAACAGCATTACACAGGGTGTTTTACAACTTATTCGACAAACTTTAAGGGGCTAATTCTACAATAAAAAAATAAGAAAAAACTTTATATGAACATATGTCCCAAACATTAGCGTCTAGATGTAGTAGATTTTTTTAAATAAAATTCAACGTGTCACAGTCAGGTTAGTTCTGGTTAGCAACATCTTTTTTTTTTAATTGGCAGCACCCTTTTTAATTTCCCGGTTTCGAAATTTTTGTTGACTATGACGTCATCGGCCAATTCTGATTGGCCGGCGTCAAACGACATATAACGAGGTGTAGACGCTAGTGTCCTAAACGTCTTAGTTTTTAAAGTACGAGGTGTTAAAAATAAAAAAAATGTAATAACTTTTATACAAATTCAGATATTTTTTAAAAATTTGGCACCTCCTACACACCAGAAGACATTTTTTGGCGTACAAGAAAAAATACCAGTGTTGCCCTTGAGGGGTTTTAATTAAAAAATGGCAGGCTACTGTATTTTTCTAAAATAAGAATACGTTTTAAAATTCCCATTAGGTTTGGAAGAAATTTTATCTTTTGACTTTTTTATTTGATGTACGGTTTTTGCGTAAAAATAAAAAGCCTTTCTTCGGCATGGTCATTTCACAGAGATAATATCAAGGTTAACAGTAAAAACACCTTTGTTATTATTCTTTAATTAGATAGGGATTGGACCATGCCATACTTTTATTTTAAAAAATGCAGTATCATACTATTTTTTATTAAAAAATATTTACCCTTAGGCTCTCATTGACGACACTGGTAAAAAAAAATTGTTGTACGCCAAAAAATGTCTTCTGACGCATAGAAGGCGTCCCCAATTTTTTTAAACATGCCTAAATTGGTATAAAGATATTACAAAAAAAAAAAATTATTTTAAATTTTTAACACCCTGTAGTTCATAAGCTGAGACGTTTAGGACATTTATAGGAAATTTTTTCTTATTTTTTTTTATTGTGGAATTAGCCCTTAAAGTTTGTCGGATAAGTTGTGAAACACCCTGTGAAAGATATCTGTTTTATACAATGAAAAGTCTTATCGGATCTGAAAATTAAGCGTACTTATACACAAATTCCTTGGACCAAAATACAACGATCTAATGCAATTTATCTTAGTCAAAAGGTTGCTGGTTTGGGAGATACAAGGTTTTAAATTTTCCAGTTATTTTTTTGACTTGAGACACCCTGTATCTCCCAATAACAGCCAACCTTTCGACTAAGAAATTGCAATAGATCGTTACTATTATGGCCCAAAGAACTAGTGGTACGCATTATGTACCAGACCTTTTAGACACTACCAGGTGGCTCTAATTAAAGCGTGATTAAATGTACATAATGGCAAAATTTTGTATGAAACAAAGGTTTAATTTGAAATATCTCAAAAACGGTTGCTCGTAGCGATATTTATTAAGTATACCTTTTTGGTTGAAAAAATAAAAAATTTTGGCTAAAAATTTTAATAAACCGAGGCAAAAAAAAGCTATGACACTTTTAACCTAAGCAATAGACCGCAGGTGGCTCCCTCTTCTTTTTAGCAAAACATTAGCACAGTTCGATTTCCCACCCTAAAAACCTTTTAATACTGAATTTTGTGAAAAATGTTTAATAATTTGTGTAATATTTAAAAATAACTAAAATAAAATAAAAACTTTGACACTCTGTATCTTGCAAACGATCAACTTTTTGACTAAAAGGTAAATTCGGTTAGGTCGTCGTATTTTTGTCAAAGGAATTTGTAGTAGCCTTTTGTACAGACCTTTTAGAGACACCCTGTATATACTAAATTTTCAGATCTGATGAGATTTTTAATTATATAAAACAGATACCTTTTGCACAGGGTGTTCTAACTTATCCAAATTCCACAATAAAAAATGAGGAAAAAACTGCCCATAAAGATATGTCTAAACGATATTAGTTTATGAGCTACAGAATTAAAATTTAAAATAATTATTGTTTTTGTAATAACTTTTATACCAATTCAGGTATTTTTAAAAATTGAGGACGCCTTCTATGCATAGAAACATTTTTGGCCTACAAGAAGAAAATAATTTTTACCAGTGTCGTCCATGAGAGGTTTAAGGTAAATATTTTTCGATAAAAAAATAGTATGCCATTGCATTTTTCTAAAGTAAAACTATTTTAAAATTTCCATTAGGTTTGATATCTTGACTTTTTTAATTGATGCACGGTTTCCGCGTAAATAAAAAAGAAACCATTTTTGGCCTGTTAAATCCTATCTAATTTGAGGATAAATAGCAAAAGTGATTTTACTGTTGAACATGATATTACAAGTTATTAATATCGGGTAAAATTTAGGTGAAAGGGTGTCGCTTGAACTAACTCTTTGACATAAAAATAATTTTGATTTAGAAGTTACCAGCCACTTTTTTTTCCAACGGAAAGATGGGTCATGTACTTGTTTTAAAAAGGCTTTCCGATTCTCTATTTATCACATTTTATGTTTAAAAATCGGTTCAGTGTTTTGCAAGAGTTACAGGTGTTTAAAAGTTTTAGCTCCAATTTGTACATACATTGCGGTTTTTAGAAGTTCTCGCCCCCTTAATTTTCAAAGTGGATCAAGATATCGAGGATCGGGTAAAATTTGTGTAAAGTGGTGTCCACTTAAGCTACTTTTTGGTAAATAAAGTAACTTTTGGTCATTTACAGCTTTTTTTCACAGCAGAAAAGAAATGGAGGTCATGTTGAGTGTGAGAAACGGCTGGGCCAATTTTTCAAAAACAAGTGAGTGGCGTTAAGTAGGAAGTAAAGGGCCTTTAAAGAGCAAGGGTTCTACATGATTTCCATTTCTATTTGAAAAAAGTCCCATTCAAAGACAAAGTGGTAACTTATTTTAATATCATCATGTATTTTATTTTGTTAATAAATGATAGACTTTTGGTCATTAAAAGTTTTAAATAGGATCTACACATAACTGAGGGGAAAAAAAATATGAATTTTTCAAACATTTTATTAGGATATTTTATTTTATATTAAATTTTACACTAAAATTCGTTTTTAATGACATAGCGCCACAAACTGGTAATTTTTAATATTGCCATAGATCATTTATGAGCTGACTAAATAATAATTTATATAAGTGGAGATGGGTTACTGAACACGACTTTTTGCGTTCAATTAGCGGGCTGGGCAACCAGTGGGGTGAGAGCAATTTGGGCTGAGGCGCTCGCCACACCGCGCCCACCCTGGCGATGAGCCGACCACCGGGGCTCCCCGCAAAAGAAACGCTTACATGGATCACTACTGCTTTTTTAAAAATTACCTCTCAAAAAGCAAGGGATCCTCACCTCCAAGAATTTTTACACATGTAGTATTCTGCATATATAATAACTGGCCACATTCCCCTATCCCTCGCGAGGGCTTCCTCATTAGGTCCGGGCCCCTCCAACTCACTACGAGGCCCAAGTCATTTGAACCGGCTCCGCCTTCAATGCAACCTTTCTCGTCGGGCACTGCGTCTACACCTCGTTACATGATCGTTTAACGCCGGCTAATCAGAAATTGGCCGATGACGGGTCGTGTTTTTACGTCATAGTCAACAAGAATTAGCAAAACCGGGGAAATTAATAAGGGTGCTGCCAATTAAAGAAAAGAAAAGTTGCTAACCAGAGTGCTAACCTGACCGTGTGACTTGGGGCATATTTAATTTTATTTTAAAAATCCGCTAAATATGCATGAGAACTCGGAATGCAAACTACATGTAACGGGGTCTGAGACGCTAATGTTGGAGGGAGCATAATATGTCTATACAAAGTTTTTTTATAATTTTTTATTGTAGAATTAGACCTTAAAGTTTGTCAGGGATAAGTTGTGAGAAACACCCTGTATAATGCTGTTGGCGACGAGAAGGAGAGAGACAAATATCATACATTACTATACTGAAAAACAATTTGCAGCATGCATTTTGTTCCCCAAGCAAAACTCCAAGACGAGGGGATTCGTACCCGAGTCCAAAGGTAGAAAATTTTATATACGACGTATCCACCTGCATGCAGACTCAATTTAGAGAAAAGTGAGGAATGAAACTTGTATATAAACCGTGTTTGAAAGAAAAATCTTGTAAAATAAACTATTTGTTTTCTGGGTTTTGCAAAGATAATCAGAAATTATAGCTATTTTTGCATCTTAGAAAATAAACGAAAAAGTAGGTGTATTTTTACGCATTTTTATTGTGAATCTGGGTTCATTACGGTGATATGTCCCATTCTGAAATTAAAAGTGATGATAATCTTATGGATACTTGAGGATCCATTTATTGGGGATTTTATTTTAACAAATTTTGCGTATATCCCTCACTTTGTGCGATCGGGCCGACTGGCTTGTAAGCGACAGGCTACGCTAATTTTCACATGCGCCCGGCCAAGTCCGTAGGTAATCGGAATTCGTCAGTATAGTTGTCATAGGGTGGGTTGCTAAATAGCAACCTACTTTTAACTGCTATCTGGTGTATAAATTATTTACTTTGCTATGTGCTTTAAATTAGCAATATTTGTTATTTATCGCAGCTATTAATATGCGGCAAGACGGGAAAGGCGGACTGGCAATAGCTTGGCCGCTTCGTCGGTGGGCGGCGCAGACTGAGCGACCGAGCTATCGGCATCGGCTGCTAAATGCGTACTTCATGTCAGCTATTACAGAATTAAATTACTTAATTATACAGGCGTAGGAACAAAACAAAGGTGTGTGCTCTTTAACGCATCAAGCCAAAAAATACACAAACGTTAAAAATTAAATAAGGTTTTTTATTTTAAATTAAATAAATCATTAATATTACACATTAAACAACAACAGGTTATACCTAAAAATAGAAACCATATTACGCCTTGTAATAGAGCCATTATTTTCAATAATACTTCCGCAACGTCAGTTCGAACACTAGATTTTGCGGTAAGCTGGTTATCATTACATCCTGCTTGCTGGAGTTTCGATTTCGTCGAAAACAGTTGGTGAATATTTTGAACATAAAGCCCCTGATCGGGTTGAGATCAGGGCTCGAACGGCAGCACATTACCATTATTTTCGTCATGAATGCATACAATACTTCCGGGCCTGATCGGCGAGTATGCTGAAAAATCATCCTCATATGCTTCCACCGAGGCAGAGACTTTGCTCTAATATATCCCAGAATGGAAGCGCAGTAAAAACGTCCTGGAATCGGGTCTCTGCACCCCGGTCCTTCGGCACTAACTCATTACCAAACATTAACCGAAAATCTCCAATGCTTCGCACCTTCTAGTAGACGTCAGGTTATATCTCGTTTCCAGTGGAGTCTATATACTAATTTTCCATTATGACACCGGAAAGTTTTCTCATCAGAAAAATATCTTTGGCCACAGATTGTCTGTTTGTGAAACCCTGAGAAATATATTCGTTCAATTTTATTTTTCCGTCGTGCCTTATTTGCTGCGACCTATTCCCATAATTTCCAGTCTGAATTCCCTGTTTGAATGGATTTGAAAGTCAGCTTATTTCTGGCTTGAGAGCGTTAGGGAAAATGGAAGCAACTCCGATTTTGACGAAATTTGGTATACGGGGGTTTTTGGGGCGCTGATCACGAATCTGAAAGAATTATTTGGCGGAAACGTTTCGTTCTCGAGATATCCATCATCAAAGTTCAAATTTGAACTAAGCTTATTTTCACTATATTCCCCTTCTTTTTGCACACAATTCTTGATTTAAAGCTAAAGTGTCACACAATATTTGATTTTCACCTTTTAAAACCCCGTTTTTCTACGTTTTTACATTATTTTGCATTAAACTGCATAGCTATACTTTGAATCATTTTAATCCCAGTTTGCCATGAAGCCCTATGTGTATGTATGGTTGCCGGATTATCAAAGAAAAGCCACGCAATTTAATTCAAAAATAATGTAAAAACGTAGAACACGGGGTTTTAAAGGTGAAAATCAAATATTGTGTGTTACTTAGCTTTAAATCAGGAATTATGTGCAAAGAAGGAATATAGTGAATAAGGTCAGTTCAAATATCAGCTTTGATGATGGATATCTCGAGGCAACGTTTCCGCCAAATAGTGTTTCAGATCGATCAACGCCCAAAAACCCCTGCATACAAATTTCGTCAAAATCGGAGCTGACTCCCATTTTACTAGAAAATTACCAAAAAAACTCATTCTAAAAATTTTACTAAAAATTTGGAAAAGACTAAAAAAATATACAAAGGATAAGAGAATATATTACATAAGAAACATAACCTAGAAAACTGCTAGAGCTAAGTATACGATTTTCAGTTTAAAAATATTTTTTTAAACTTTTTTTCAAACTTTTTGCGGCTTCATCTGCTCTGCAAATATTTCCTGCTCTAGAAAAAGACAAGTTCACATCTATCATGTCTCATGTATTGCAAGGCCGCCAAGAGATCACGAAATTACATGTCAAACGATAATTTAGAAATATTATGTATAAAATTATCACTAAAAATAGCATATGCTATTAAAAATAATACAGCTATTTTAACTGCTATTTTGGTTTAGCAGTAGCAAAAGCAACTGCTAAAAGCAAAATAGCTGGTTCAACACACCTCTAAGTTGTCGTCAAACTAAAAGCCAATTGGCAAACAACCTTACAATAGTTACAATTTTTCCTGACGATATGGTGAAGGTTTAATAAAGAGTAAAGACAATTTAGTTATGCACTATGTCAATACGTGATATTAATATACGGACCTAACTAACATACAGTATAAAAATGAAGGACAACAAAAAACAAACGTAAAAGATATAAAAATGTTATAACAATTTTTGTTTATATTTACAAAATATGTTTAAAAATGAAAAAAGTCGATGATTGAAAATATTTTATTTTGTTTCTGTTTTCAAATAAACATTTTACATTTAATATTATTTTTTTTGTATAGAGAGCATACCTCCATTATTATTACCTTAGTCAAACATGTAGCTCATGTCATCTCTTGGAAAAAATGTAGCAATAGGAGCTGAACAGGAAACTATATTGGTATAATATTAATATTATTATGTAATAATTTTTTTAACTGCAAAGGTCAAGGGATTTTTAAAGCCAAGATTAACTTTGTTTATTGGTTCTCGCTAAATATTGCTCTATATGTTTATTCCTGCAAGACACCCTAGAAAATATTTTTCCACATAAGTCGAACAGTAAATTATTATTTGGGATTTGAGCAAGTTTACCCATCTTTACGAAGAAAGTAAACACAGGGCAATAAAAATTACAAAATATTCCATACTATAAAAACTAATACTTCCTTGCAGCAATCACGAGTAAACACTGATAATTAAAAGTCAAATTAAGCTAATCGCTATTAAAACAACGTTTGAGTTTGCTCGTCTTGGTTCCCTTTAACCGCCACAAATTGATAGGAGAATCGCATCGCCTTGCTGATCAGCACCCGATCACATCGGATCACCCAGACTACCGATTGGGATCACCTACGGAGTTGGCCGGCTGCATGCCAAGCCACAGATGTGGCAGTTTTTAGCGCTGGCACGGTCAACTCTGCGCGCGAGCTTTGGCTTTTTTGACAGATGTGACAGTTTTTCATGACCGTGTATACCCCGGTTTAGCATACTCTGGTGACGTTCCGTAAGTTAACCAACTATTCTTGGTTTTTCTGGGTTCCCGTTCCGTGGTAATCTTTAATTTCTAAAATCTGGTTAGATTATGAAACGCGGTTTCTTAAATCTTCGGTTTTAACTGTCAACCGAAACTACTCAATCAAACTGCAACACGTTCCCTAAGTTAACCAAGATATTGGTGTTCTGGTTTCTTCTGGTTCTGGTAAGGTTTTAAACGGGTTTCTAGACTCGGTCTTAACTATCAACCGCAATTACCGATCAAAAGCTCTCGGTGCTTTCGGTTTCTTCCTGAGAACGTGCTCATTGGTCGGAGAAGAATCTGCCTTTTTTTCTCAACCAATCGGTGCACGCGGAGCGAGAAAAAAAAAAATACCGCTAGTACTCTTTCGCTGTGTTTCTTGGCCGTGTTTGCACGGCTCATGCGGAAGAGCTATCTCTACACGGCAAATGCTTTTAAAGTTTGTTTTTTTTCTTTTTCTCGTGGATTCGGTATTGTGTATTGGATCTATTTTTGTTATAATGTCGATATAAATACTTTGTTTATGTTGAATATTTTTACTTTTCAGTCCGTAAATAAATGATGTAAAAGTATATACAGGGTTGTTTACTACTGTACGGTGATTCCCTTATATCGTTTTACAGAAAAAAGGTCTTATTAACATAGGTCCCGGACTTTAGCATATTTTTTCGGAAAAACAAATCCTTATTAAGCCGGTTGGTTTAAATTTTGTAGAGTTGTTTTAAGTAATAATGCGCCTATTAAGGTCTAACTAGACAGAAATTATTGTACAATGGCGTCTATGTGGTCACACAGCTAATATTATTGCAAGAAAGAACTTACGCCACTGATTTTTTTCAATTTTAGACTTTTTATTGAATTTAGCTTAGATTTCAAAATAGAAAGGCACTTTGACAAAAAAAAGTATTTAGTTGTTGATGGGGGAGAAAAATTACACCAGTTATAAAAGTCAGTCTGTGGTGCCCACTGAGACGCCACTGTACAAAATAATTTTAATCTAGCTAAGGCTACATAAGCGTCTTATTATTTCAAAACCTCTAGAAAAATGTCAAATGTAAAAAAATTGGGTTAATCACACAATACCAATTTACATAAACCAAAAGAGTACCAAAACGAACCGCTTTTACCGATTACCGCTGGTCAAACCGCTATTTACCGGTCGGTAAACTTGGGTTAACTTGCGGAGCGTCACCTCTCGACACTACCAAAATATAAACTTTTTAATAAGGGCGCTCGATTTTTTATATTTGTCCGAAAATATAGGTTATGTTTGTGACGTCACCTTTTTGCCATAATATTTTTATGTAACAACAAATAATACTTTGCATAAAATAAATATAAAATCACTTAAAAACATTAAAAAAATGGTATCTTACCCTTAATAATAATTTAAACGTAAATTTCCTTTAAAAAATATCCAAAGGTCAGTAGACTCCTGTTTACAGGTTTTAAAATTCTCTGTAACTGCAGTACTAATAACTACTCAATTTAACTATAAACAGTAAAACTAAACATATATAAAAGTCCAATGACTAAAAAGCAAAAATAACACCAAAACCGCGAAAAAGCTTCCAGTACGATTGTAAACAAAGAATTACGGAAAAAGATTACGTCACAAAATTTAGTGAACATAGGCTTAAATGAGGATCGAGCGCTCCTTATTAAAAAGTATTTTCTGCTACCAATTTCTGTTGGTAATCATAGGGATATTTTTCTAATTCTTCTGTCTTACAGCTGCTAACAAGCTTGTCTAACAGCTGACGTCATTATAATGTGAATCGAAAATAAAACAAACATTTACCGCCAATGACAAATGACATAAAAAAAATAATAATAATATATACCCTAAAAAAATGGCAACTCCAGTTTTAAAAGAAAAATGCGCAATATGTTTAATGGCAGATAAATAATCCTTCACATGGTTTCCGCACATACTATTGTTATTGTTATTAGAATACATTTAGTCAATTTCTGTTTTGACTTTAACCCATTTGTAAGTTTGTAATTTTCTTAAAAGCAGAGTGTGGGACACACTGTCGAAAGCTTTCGGCATATCAGTATAGACAACGTCAACTTGTCTGCCATCCTCGACATTCGAACTAAAGATCTTGGTAAACGGCCAAGTTCGTCGCTGTGATTTGCCTTTAAAAAACCATGCTGCTCTGGACCGATAAAACGTTTATAGGTTGAGAATAGTTCATCCGTTATTATGGAGTTAAAAATAAAAATCTTCGCCGGCAGCGAGAGCGATGAAATCCGCGGTAGTAGTTTTCCGTTTTCCCGAGCTAGATTTATGAATAGGAGAAAGAAATCAGCAGACTCTTTTCCACGTTGAAAAGAAAATTTGCCGAGTCAAAAAAATACTGAAAGCTTAGGCGCAAAGGCTTAGCCAAAGTATGACAGCAACCTTAAAAAAATAGGAAAGATTTTATCCAGACCAGCACTTAACTTAACATCCAGGCTGATCATTTAATCACGAACTTGCCTGATTGTAAAATTATGCGTAGCCAGTACCTCAAAGAAGTCGTCGAATGCAACCAATTCTTGAACAACATAACCATCACGGTCAACATAGCAGCTTTCGAAATGCTGGGCAAAGGCGTCGACTATGTCATTTGGAGAGTTCTTAAGTTCCCCGTTTAAAGTAAGTTCGCTAGGTATATTATTTTTTCGCAATGATTTCACTTATGTCCAAAAAGTGTTTTAGGTTTGCGGAAATAGCATGCTTCATGTTAGTATCAAATGGTAGATAACAAAACTCTATAAGATATTTAGATTCCTTTCTTAGCATGGAATATTTGTTGTTGTCATCAGTATTACTACTAGCTCTAAATTGCCTATACATTCGATATTTTCTATTTATTAAATTTTTGAGTTTGGAAGAATACCAGTTAGGAAAAGAAAAAAAAGAAGGTTAATGTCAAGAGCCGGGTGATATAGATTGCTTATATGATGTTATGTTGTAATTCATCACAGAACACCAGATCAAGTAGCCCATTATACATGTTAGGGACAAAATTAACTTGCTGAAGCTCCAAGTTAAATATGTTATTTAAAAGTATTTCTGCCAAAGCCTTGGGAATATTTGTGGGTGTGGGGTTCCCATCTTTACATGACCAGTTTACGTTTGGAAGATCAAGAATTTAGCATTTTTAAACTTGTCTCGTAAAGATTCGACAGTGGCAACGAAAAACTGATGAACCTGCTGGTTTGAGTTTGGAGGAATATATACTGCCGTGACAATACTATTTCCTCCATGTATTGTGACCTGAACTCAAACATCTTCAAAGGCACATCAGTCACTTCCTCCAGACAAAGACTTACAAAATATGCCTCTGCGAACGGCACCAAAGCTCCACCGCCTCTTCGACAATTAAGTCGTTTGTAATTTCTGTCACAACAAAAGCCTCGTAATCTGCACCAAACAGTTCACAATTCTCAAAGTCCTCTGTAAGCCATGTCTCAGTCAACAGTATGACTTCATAATTGGACGCCCATATTTCCAGGGATACATTGTCTATTTTTGTTCGAAGGCCGCAAACGTTTTGGTAATAGGCTGTAAAACGTGAAAGACTGGCTTTGAACGAGGGTGTTTCTCTAGTTAATTTTAGTCTTTCTTGGCGGGTGATTCTTCAACTGAAAATCCACAGGTTCTTCTGGTTCGGCATCGTTTCCAACTGAAAAGTGCGGTGCTTCCGGAGCACGGTTTTGGTATGGACCGATAAAACTCCGAACCAAATAATATACTAAGTGATCCTTTTCCAAATTAGTGAAAATGCCATTAAAGGTGCTGAAATTATTGGTAAAAAAGAGGAGTGCTTGTAATTGAGTGTATTGTTCTCAATAAATTGATTTGGTTGGGCAATAAGACCGTTAAGTGCAGGTCGGCCCCGTCTAAGGGAAACACCAACAATTATCAGATTGGTGTTGACAGAGTTATTAAGGACGTCGATGATACTTTGATTTTTACTATTTTTACCTAAAAGTACGTTCTTAGCACTAACAAACAAAAAAAATCAGTTTTCGTTAGTTTTTGCATACTTGAACCCATTCACCTACTATATATACAGACCTGTGACATCGTTGATAGCTAATATCAAAGGTATTTTTTGTATGTGTTTTAAAGATTGAAATGGTTTCTTTTACAATATTGTCTTCAAATATTATTATTTGCGGTATTAGGCTGGCGGTCGGATGCTTCTAAGCTTATTTCAGAGCTTTCATGACTAGTTTTATCCTTTTCTGACATTTGTCTATTATTGCTCCTAATTTCTTTTAAAAAGGCTTTCTCTGCCTACCAAACATCTATTGTGGTCAGCTTACTCCTCGTAGTATTGTTGAAATCTTCTATCTTATTCTTCAATCTGTCAATTTCAGACTGCAAGGATTCAATCTTAAGCGGCCCACAGACGATGAATATTATTGCGCAAAATTCCATATTGTACAATATTATTGACCGTTTGTGGTTTATATTGAGAGCTTGTATAATATATTGAGCCAATCAAAAACGGTTTGATTTTTATTGTGCAATAGTGATTTATTGTGCCGTGTGTGGGTAATATTCCACAATTATTTCAGTTTTTAAATACGAAAGGGTATTTGTTTACAAAAGCAATTACACAAATATGGGTTCAAAAGCAATAGAGAAAGAACCTTTTGTATTTTGTGGAAAGAACTAAAGGTTTTTCTTATTTTCAAACATGTTTCAAGCAGCTACTTTTTTCTTATCCATGTTTTAACCAGTAGTTACAAAACAAAACTAGTTATTGTGCAATATATTAAATGTAGTCATTGCGCGAATATATTGCACTGTTTGAGGACGACTAGCAATATTACTGTACAATATTTTGCCCATAACATTGATCGTCTGTGGGCCCCTTTAGACTGGTAGGTAATATCCGTTGCCAGTGGTGTCGTGATTGTTTGTGTTTCACGGTGTTCGACATTTGTTTCAGTCTGCGATTTGGCATCGTTTATATAGGCAGGATCACTTTGCAAAAATGCGTCCTTGGAATACGTTGACTTAGTTTGGTTATACAGGGTGATTCAAAATCGATCACGAAACTTAAGGGTTTCTACTTGACAAAATAAGGGTAGAACTTCATATAATTTTTTCAAAATGTCATTCGTTTTCGAGTTACAATCCGTCAAAGTTCAATTTTTATTTTGTTTTTTCGCCATATTGCATTTATTTTTTAACCATTGATACCAAACGATTCTACAACAGAAAATAAAAAAAACTTCATATAAACAAATGTCCTAAACGTCTTAGTTTTTGAACTACGGGGTGTTAAAAATTTAAAAAAAAGTTTTTTTTTTTAATATTTACACTAACCAGAACTAACCAGAACTAAGACGTTTAGGACATATGTTTATATAAAGTTTTTTCTTATTTTCTGTTGTAGAATCGCCCCGTTAAGTTTGTCGGTTGAGTAACTGAATACCCTGTATGTATGAAGGTAATTTGATTGAAATTAATAAAAACTTTCATGTCTATTTTGGTGCCTAAACGGTGAGGTTTATCGACATTAATAAAAAGTATTTTATTTTTAAGTTTTTGATTGTCTATAAAATGGCGCCATCAGCTTTGCGATATCTGTCAAAATAAAAAAGTTATGATGTAAATAAATTTTAAGTTTTAGGTATAGTGCCCTCTGGCGGTATTTAAAAAAGTACTTTTGTCTTACAATTTTAGAATCTGCAAACCTCGATTTGTTTGCCAAATATCAACTGGATTGTTTAAAAATTAAATGCAATATGGCGACAAAACCAAAATAAAAATTGAACTTTGACGGCTTGTAACTCAAAACTAATGACATTTTGAAAAAAATGTATATGAAGCTCTGCCCTTATTTTGTCAAGTAGAATCACCCCTTGAGTTTCGTGATCGATTTTTGAATCACCCTGTATATGGAGATTATTTGCATCTCTTTGGTTTGCGTTGAAATGCCCAACGTTACTTTTTTAGCAAAAGTAGGTTTCTTATTTAGGTCCGTTATAACTTACTTAAGTCGATCAATAAAAAATGGGATTTAGCTTTTTAATATGGAGATATTGGCCATGCTATAAGAAATACCCTGTATAAGAACTAGTGAAGTTTTCAAAAGGAGTTTATTTTATGGTCCTTAGTTAAAACACCTAGCTAAGTATTATTATTGTAACTTCTTTCGTTTGTTTTTATCTAATTTTCGGGTAACATTTTTTTACGAAAGTTTCAGTAAATCATAAATAGCGTGGCAACATCGCCATGAGTGACAAAGTAAATAATGTACTATATGCAAAATTTTATGCTGAATCCGATTTTGTAAACAAAAATAGGGCTAACAATTAAAAAAAACGAACTTCTTAGCCATAACTTTTTTGGGACACTCTGTATACATTAAAATATTTTTGGGACATGCACGTTTAAAAACCCCTACAACTTTTATATAAAACTTTTTGTCATATCATTTTAACACAAATATTGGACTTTCTCGGACAATTGGGCCACCCTGTATTTAAAAGATTGCAGGGGACCTCTCTATTTTTAGGATTCTGTGTGGAATTTGCCAGTACAATTTTTTCCCAATAAACACCTAATGCCACTTTCCTGTATCCTTTAATGGTTGATATGGAGAAACCCCGAACTTTTCACTTTATCTGCTTTTAATTTTAATTTATTTTTAGAGGTATAACCCTGTCAAAAAAAAATACAATCTTATAGACCAATAGAAACCATTAGAATCTGCGACAAAAGCACAATAGATCACAGTAGAAACCGCGGTTTCTATTATACGTTTGTCGCAAATTCTAATGGTTTCTATATTGGTTATATGGGATTGTTTTGTTTTTTTTTTTTGATAGGGTAGTTATGAATGAAGAAAAAGTCTCCGCTGGCGGAAGGTTTCACAGCCCAAACACTCTAGGGATAACAAACGAACAAAGTGAAAAGTCCTGGGCCTCTCTAATTTGACCGTCTAGGGAAAGGTATGTGATAAACATGTGCAGAATTTTCTTAGACTTTGATCTTAATAAAATAAAAAAATGACCAAATATTTTCCAAACGTCTCGTGTCATCAGTCATTATACCTAGCCTTCACCAGACCCTGGCCGAGTGAATATAATAATCAGCATTTTGCAACGACTTTTTTATATGTAGTTATAATATGTTCTTTAATTACTTTTTAATTAACTTTATAAATAGGTACGACTGATGGTTCTTGCATAGGTGAGATTTCAGCGATTTAGTTTTAACGTTAATCGTCATTTTATCGGACACTCACCGTTCGTAGGTCGCCCAAGGAAGTTTTTAGGTGTCCATGTTACATCGAAAACACACTAAATGATTTAACTGTAGAACTATACAGGGCGATCATTTTTAAGTCGGCACTATTGCTAACTTTTTATTATTGGAGATACAAAGTCGGTTAAATTAGTAAGGTTGTAGTATTTTTTCCGCTGAATAACGTGCTGCTAACAAATAAACAATTAAATATTGTTTTTTCGATTTACTGCAAAAATATACTTTTTTTTAAATAAAACACCTTGTATATTATATCGCCCTTCGAAAGATCTATTAATGAGCTTTATAAAAAGTTTTCATGTGTTTTCTCCAATTTTTAATAATTTCGGAAATATGGCCATTCTCGGAAATTTGATAATAAACTGGAATTTTTTAAATACACACCCCGTATATTGTATTAAGAAAATACCACATTTGATATATCTATCTCCTATAGTTTGGAAATTATGACCATCCGAGTTTGAAAATTTTTGTTAAATTTTTATTATCTCTACAGCTCTAAGTTATAAGCACTAAGTTTAGTGTCGAAGATAAAATGGACATTAATATTCACTATTTTTTAGATTTGAATGGCCATATTTTCAAAACTATAAGAGATAGACATAAAAAATATGGCATTTTCCTAAAGCTCTTTAAAATATCTATTTAATGGTCATGCAAAATACAGGGTGTTTTATTTTTAAAATTCCAAATTACTATCAAATTTCCGAGGATGGCCGTATTTCCGAAACTATTAAAAACTTGATTAATACAGGAGAACTTTTTTGAATGCTCTTTGATAGATTTTTCAAATGGTGATATAGTATACAGGGTGTTTCATTAAAAACGTATATTTTTTGCAATAACTCAACAACCCGATGATCAATTATTGTTTTTTGTTGGCAGCACGGTAATTAATGAAAAAATGCTACAACTGATTTTCCCGATGATTTACAGGAATTTTTGGAGTTTCTAATTTATCGAACCCACAAACGTCCAGATCTTTGCGTTTTGTGTCAGTCCACTGCTTTTTACTTTATTTTACACTTTTACGGGACAGTGGCAGGTACTTTACGTCAAGATCTTCGAAATATACAGGGTTAGTAGAAAAAACCGGAACGGTGGATTATCTCAGCAACCGTCAAATATAAATTAACCAAATTTTGTGCCAAGGAGTAACTGAACATGACGAATTAAGAAATTGTATTTGCAGGGTTGCCAAGTTTATAGTTTTCTTTGAAGGGGAATTTTAAAATTTTAAATGAAATACTGTACTTTTATTATTGCAATAAATTGCTTGTATCAACTTTATTATGGCCTAATATTTACCTTTTTTTTACTAAATTGATACAAAAACGGCTAGGTGTAGTCAATTATTTAAAAACGATCCAACCAATATTCGCCAGAATTAGTACAGGGATGAAACTGGATCTTCTAAATTCATGAATAGCATTTTTGTGACGTTTTTAAGATTCTTTAAAAAAGTTAAGGAAAGGGAATAAGGAAATTTAATTATAGAACATCGCAAACGCAATTCCTAAATTTAAAATGTCCAGTTACTTCCCTGCACTAATTTTAACGAATTTCGGTTGGATCGTTTTTGAGATAATTTACCATACCTGGTCGTTTCGATAATATCAGGTCATAATTAAGTTGATACAAGCAATTGATTACAATAATAAAAAATAATATAACCCTGTATATTTAAATTATCATACAGTTTTAAAACAAGTTGATAAAGAGAACGCTAATTTTAAGAATATAGGACACATTTAGTTGCAAAATACTCTTTGCAACCTTCAGATTTAAAATAACTAGGTAGTATAACGCTAAAATTTGAAATTAATTATATTTAAACAAAGGCTAATAGTACTGTATTAAATTTGTAGTAATTTAACAATATAAAAACTAGTTTGCTAATGATTGCGACATGAAGTAATTTTATGTCACTCACCTTATGACCAATAATACCTATATATAAATCCAAACACTTTTCATAAAATACAGGATGTTACTGAATGGTGGGGAAAAATGCAGCACACATTTTTAAGCTAAAATATGACGGTTTAATCTCACACACCTCAGTCCAAACGTAGATTATTTTGGAAATACAAAGGCAAAAATTAAATCTGGTTTTAGTTTTTTGTAAATAATTTTGGTAATAATTGGTATGTCAGCTAGGGGGTTAAATACATATGGCCTTAATGCAAGGTCGACTACAGCCGTGTCGAGCCCTGTTACAAGTTAAAGTTATGGGCTAAAACTAACCCAAAAGAGTTCAAAAGCAAAAAATTAAGGCCTCACCTATTACAAACCTAAATTCTGTGATTAGTTTTTGGTTTTTGTTACCCCTTTATACAGAAAAACAAAATGCCCAAAATAAAGTTAAACCCCACTTTAGTTCTTCATCCCGCGCGGGCTCCTCTACAGTTCGGGCCTCGGTTATTTTACCGCCTTCAACACCCTCTCGTTAGCCTGTCTAAATGTCCTAACTTTTAAAATACAGGGTGGTAAAGCTTCAAGGCGGTATTCTAGTCTATAAATTTGAAAAAGTCGTTTTTTTCGAATCCGGTAGGTTAGGTATTCAAGAATCTCTCCTTAAAGCATTTTTAAAAATTCTAATTATTTAATTTACAGCCGTTTTAGTGACGTGGCAACTAGACCGGTTTAAGCGGACAACTCTAACAATAGGCGATTGGAAGACGGGCTACCCGTCTGAATAACTCTCTATCCTTCTTTGCATAATACTTCTAGCACGTTAAGTCCCGTATGTATCCGATGTAGATACATATGGCTCACTGTATTAATGGCCGCGTGTATAAACATAGGATACACAGGTATTTTCCCACTTTAAGCCGTGAGTATCCGCATTGGATCATAAGTTATAAATATCTTTATGGGAGCTTTTTCGCAGTGGCCTCGCATATCAGAAGCGGTATTTTGCCTGTGGATTTCTTTTTAGTACACCTTTAAGACAGATTTTAAATAAAGTTTGACACATATGATAAAGCTTATTTATTATTTATTAAAAAAAGGTTGAAATCACAACAAAAAAATAAACATTTATAAAAACAAAAATTAGACAAGTTCTTACTTCGAAAAAATATTTTTGCCTATTCAAAAACATTTATAAAGTTCAAAAAAACAGGGCAAATAATAGTGTTTTTGACAAGTAATATACCGAAATTTGGTTTGTGTTGCTTGAGCTGTAGCCGCTTTCCTGTCAGCATTTTTAACAATGTTTGCGTAACAGGTAACACATCGGCCTTGTTTTCTATTTGGGCCTTGACTTTCTTCAAGACGATGCCGAGTTTTTTTGCAGAATTAGTACTATCTGTCTCAGGTGGTATTTTTAATAGTTCCAGTACGAGAAGCTGTTTGAATTTTGTTATAGATGTATTATCATTTGTAACCTCTTGGTGTAATATGTAAGCATTCACTATTGCCGTGCCCAGTAACAATTTAACGGGCAAATTTTTGGTACCTTCATTTGGTCCGAAAGGTCTATAAAAGCATTTATTATAATTAGAAATAATTTTTGCCTTTTGTATTTCACCACCTTTCTGTCTCACTGTAACTAAAGTCCATTTCTTATTCTGTGATAGCAGAAAATGTCACGTTCGTCCTAAACAGGTCATAAACCAGCCATAAATTATCGGCGTCACGTTTTTTAATACGTAAAATTCACATATTCTGAGAGCTAAAATAGGGTTAAATTATAGCTTATTGAAAATTAAATTTTATAGAATAATTACATATATAAACCGAATTTTAAGAAAGAAATGTCAAAGTAATTAATTAATTAAATGAATTCTAGTATTTATTAGATTGTTATACGGCATTTCTTTTATAGGCATTTACGAATTAACCCGGACGGGGCAAGAAAAATTTGGGTGCTCTAAGACACCTATATACCTACATACTTCGTAGTCGTTGTTTAGATCGTATGTATTTACCCATTAGCAGAAATAAAAAGGTAGCATTTAAACAGGTACATTTGAAAAGGCAATTAAATATTGAGTTTTAAGGGGTTTCTCGATAATACATTTTTACTCTACTTTTACTTACTTTACATTATCGTTATGGATAATGCCCCCTACCACTCTAGACTAACAGAAAAATTACCTGCGTCTTTTTGGCGAAAACGGGAAATTAAAAAATGGCTGAATGAAAAAGAGATACCTCACGAAGATAATATGGTAAAAAAAGAGCTTTTAAAAAAGTAAGAGAAGTCAAACATAAATATAAAAGATATGCTATTGATGAGTGGCTATGGAACGTGGTATCATTGTACTTCGCTTACCACCTTATCATTTTGAACTTAATCATATTGAATATAATATGGGCACAGGTGAAAGGGTTAGTAGCGAGGAATAATACCACTTTTAAATTAAAAGATGTAAAGATACTTTTAAAGCAGTCGCTAAAAAAATATAACCGAGGAAAGCTGGAGCAAAACTGTCACTCACGTTATAAAGAAGAAAACAAGATGTGGAAGCTTGACAATTTAATGGAAGACACAATAGGGCCCATTATAATAAATGCCGCAGATCATGACTTTCATAGTGAAGAACTTTATTTTTCTGACTAAAATGTATTGTAGTAGTAAAATTGTAAAAACTAAAATAAATTATTTACATATTTTTTTTATCTAATAGACTAATAAATTTAATATTGTATTTTTTAAATAATGATTTTTATCTGTGGATAGGTATCTTTTAACTACTTATTTCAATGCTTTATTTAGAAATATTGCCAAATAATTACAAAATACAATGGTCAACTCTTATTAAATGCATGAATATAAACTTGTAACATTTTATTTGTGAACGTTGTATTGTAAATTAACATAAAAATGTCAAGAAGTTCCAAAATAGACCTGGGCAAAAAATCAAATATCGAAATTTGTAAAAAAATATTTTTCATCGATCATTTATTTATCCCAATATTTTTATTTCAAAAACGTGTTTAAAACTTTTGTACTATGTACAGGTTATTATTAACTTATTATAATCCCACTATCTTATATTCTATCCCCATTATAATATCGTAAAACTTGCACCCAACATGCTCCGACACTGGAAGGTTTATTTTCTAAAAATATTTAACTAAACCATTGTTAAAATGTTTATGGCCCTATTGTAATGCATCATTTACAGAGTGTGTCGAACCAAATACCTAAAAAACTACCTGTTTATTGGTTTCTTTACATTGAAAAGAGTTTAGAGACTTGCCCTGTAATAAAACCTTTTTGAATTTATAATACCTTCTCCAGCTATCACCGAATAAGAAATGGACTTTAGGTCATCGTTATTTTTAG
>JACEGR010000843.1:0-211967 GCA_014170235.1 Listronotus bonariensis | reverse complement strand
TCAAACAATTTCTGAAGCCAAAGACTCCTTCGACAATCGTATCAAAAACAAAGTTCTTTCTTGCTCAAATGGTAGCAAATCCTTCTGGTCCTTTGCGAAAAACATAAGTAGGAATTTTTGTGCCAGTTCTTTTCCACCACTAACTTTGGAAGATGAAATTATTTCTACTGCTAAAGGGAAGGCAGAACTATTTGCCAAACAATTTGCTGCCAATTCAACCCTTGACCCTCCCGTAAATCATCCAATTCCAACGATTACCCCAGTTCCTCATAAAATGCCCGATATTATTTTTAAAGTAAAACACATTAAGCGTATCCTTTCCTCCCTTAACACCAAGAAATCGTCTGGGCTGGACGGCATACCAGCAATCGTTTTAAAAAATGTGCTCCAGAACTTGCACCAATCTTAACTCGGCTCTTTCGAATTTCTTACGACACAGGTATCTTTCCGGAGAGCTGGAAGGCTGCACGTGTTCAACCTATTCCCAAGAAAGGATCTAAATCGCTTCCATCTAACTATAGACCAATTTCACTCTCTCAGTTCTTTGTAAAGTAATGGAAAAATTAATTAATTCACAAATTCTTAAGTACTTGGAAAAACACAAAATTTTGCACGACAGGCAGTATGGATTTCGCCACAAAAGATCTACAGCAGATCTTCTTTCCTTCGTATCACACTGTTGGAATAAGTCTCTTGAGTTTCTAGGTGAGTCCCAGATCGTTGCTCTTGATATATCCAAAGCTTTTGACCAGGTCTGGCATGCCGCACTTCTTAATAAACTTCCTCCTATGGTCTTTCAACTAAACTCTGTACTTGGCTCTCTAGTTATCTATCTGATCGACGTATATCAGTTATTGTGGACGGCCATTCTTCAAGCTTTCACCAAATAAATGCTGGAGTCCCTCAGGGCTCAGTTCTGGCACCAACATTGTTTCTTCTTCACATCAACGACCTTCTCTCGTCCACAACTAATTCCATTCATAGTTTCGCCGACGATAGTACCCTTCACTCCAGTTTTCAGGTTCCTAAACCCATCACTAAACCTGACTTGGAAAATAAACGCAGAGCGATGCAGATATCTCTTTCTCAGGATCTTAATTTAATATTGGATTGGGGCGCCAAAATCTCGTCCATTTTAATGCATCCAAAACACAGTCATGTTCCTTGTCGCGAAAAGAGTCATCAAATACTCATCCTCTACTTATGAGCGGCCAAGTTCTACAGAGCAAAGACACCTTCAATCTCGTGGGCGTCACATTTGAAAGTAACCTTAACTGGCATAAACACATTGTATCTATAGCCACGGCAGCTTCAAAAAGCTTGGATTTCTCTTTCGAGCTAAAAAGTATTTTTCCGCTTCTAATTTATACACTTTATATGTTTCCCAAATCCGACCTCCCTTGGAATATTGTTCTCATATCTGGGGCATGGCGTCCCCAACAACCCTGAGCATTCTTGATTCTATTCAAAGAAGAGCTGTTCGTCTCATTAATGATCCTTCACTTACAGAAAGGCTTCCTCTCTTGCCCATCGTCGGGCTGTGGGCGATTTATCGCTTTTTTATAGGTACTTCCATGGCTTCTGCTCTGAAGAATTGACCAGTATAGTTCCTCCACTCACGGTTCCCAACAGAGAAACTCGTGGTTCCGCGCATATGCATCCCTATACGGTCCAACTGGACAGGCCCCGAACTTCTCACTTTGTTCGTTCTTTTATCCCTAGAGTTTCTAGATTGTGGAACCTGCTGCCCGCGGAGGTCTTTCCTTCCCCCAAATCTTCAAGTATTTAAGTCCCGTGTCAACAAACTCCCTCTTACCTCGCTTAAGACACCCACGGTACGTTAGTATTTAGGCTTTTAGCCTTCGTGGTTTGTCCAAAGATAAAAAAAAAAAAAAAATATTGCACGAGTAAAATAAGGCCAGGCACTAATAATACCGGCCTTATTTTGACCTCTGAGCTTGAGCAGATGCATGGTGGGATAAGGACTCCCTTAATAAGGATAGTGCCTGGCTTTATTAAGCTCGGGAATTATTAATACCGGCCTTATTGAAATAGTGCTTGTCCCCATAATTTAGAGTTATTGGAAATCACGTTGACAGTATACTTAAATTTGCTTTATTAAGATAATAAACAAAAAATATTTAACTAACCAGAACTAACCATGACCCCCAAATTTAACAGTTTTACATGATCGTCTGTGGCGCTTTAAACCAATCAAATTACAGGGTCCTGTGCTTTTTACTGTAGTCTTAAGAGTTTTATGTGGTAAATGAACTTTGCATGTTACGTGTTTAATGTATCATTGGTAGACGACCTGCTGACTTGATGCGTTTTATTTCATAATATTATTGTTGTGTTTCTTATATAATATAACTAAATTAAATTCGTCGAAATTCGACGGGTTCATCCATCTTAATAAAAACGCAAAAATATTTACTAAGTTTACAGAAAATGTATGATTTTTTGTTGTTAGAACTAACTGCAACAACATCAAGCACAATATGTAAAATAAATATCATAGTTTAAAAGCATTCGACAGAGGCGTTTAATTTTAATCGCTAATTACTGTCTAAAACCGTCGAATTCGACGGGGTACAACCTAGTTTAATATTATACTCGTACGTTAGAAAAATAAAAAGCAAAATTTTAACAAAGGTGTTACAGGTATCACCGAAAGAATAGCAGAGACTTTAAACTTGGCAGTTGTAATCAGGGTCAAGAGACCTTCAAAATAAGGTATCACTCGACCTCTCTTTCCATTTTATATTTTGGGAGTGAGTCTCATCCTTGCTAGACTGCTGGAGAGTTGTAGTTCAGGGAGAAAAGTGCCTAAATAAAAACACGTGTCCGAGGAGATGTAAAGAGATGTACATTTTCTCTTTCGTTTGCCCCTTTCTATTACATTGATAAGTAGGCAAGTTGGAAAGAGAGAAAAGAATTTACTATTGGTAAGCTTTCTATTTATCGTACCGTCTAAACTCGGGCCTCCTCAGGAGTATAAATAAAACTTATTTTTATAATTTTACAATTTTTTATTCAAATAAAAACGCCAAACATTATATATCTACGCATTACGTAGTCCTTATTTCTTTTTTAATAATAATTAAATCATTTGATTTTTTTTGATTATATAGAAACCAAAGCCATATTTTCAAAAAAAAAAAAAAAATAAAATAAAGACATTTAAAATTGTGGTTAAATATAAAGGGTGATTAAAAAAACACAGATTTTTGTCGTACCTTGTATACATTAAAAGATGATAAAACTCTTGATAACTCATGCAAAAACTACGAAGTACATGTACAATTTTTGAAATTGCGGCTGTGGTTTTTACATAATCAATTTTAATATAATACATACAACTTTCTCTTATTATTTAGAATATCTTGTAAGTGAGCAATAATTCACCCGCAACGCGGAAAAGGGAAGGAACCCTAATTAATTAACAGGGTTTTTGGTTCGTACGATACGCCACTGACATATTTCACTCATTCAGAATAATACCATTCACTCTTTATTACTAACTCGGAAGTTTTTTTTATATTATACTAATAGCTAAACGTATTTTTACAAATACAAAGACAGAGGCGTATCGTAGAAAATTCGTCATAATAATTAGAAAGGATCCATTTGTCCCCACAACGAGCCCGCCGCCACTGACCTAAGCAAGCTTTTAAATTGTGGTTTTCTTTTAAACTCCATTCATCTACTTTAATTTACTGTCTTAAAATTTTTGTGAATTTTTGTTTTTACGAATATTTATACAGAATTATCCCTAAAAATTGAAGTAGGTATATCCACGAGTAACTCAGTCGATGTATTTTTGAAAATAACTTTATAAAAAAGCCCAATACCTTTTGTTCCTTTACTTCTACTGCCTTGTTTTTGCTTATTTGTAAATGATACAGGGTTTTCAATAGGTTGATTGATTTCCGCAAAATTTTTGATTTTCTCGGTGCTCAAGCAAAATTTCAATTTACATGTAGAAAAGAATTCCCACAAGAGCTTACAACTTAAATTTAAATTTTTTAATTTAAAATGCAGGTATTTTTTTCTTTAATTTCCAATCCTTTGCCTCTTTTTACTATAGGTTTGTTTGGCATAACGAAAAGTTATAACTAGTTTTAACTTTTTCCGTTTGGTATCGCTAGTGTAATCCAGAACTAGGTGTTTGGCATCTACTCCTCGTTATAACTAGTTTTAACTTAACTACACTATTTTCGAGGTCGTGAAGTTAGGTACATTTTATTAAAACGCTAATACTTGTCGAAGAAGTCTTTGGACCAATCGTTCGAACAAGTATAGAGTACAAGAAACCCAAATATGTGGAAATTAATTTTATTTGTTTATAAAAAAAGGTTAAAAGCCTTTTTGAATTTTTGACATTTGTGGCATAAAATCACTTAATCGCGTTTGGCATCAAAACTATTTTTTACTTTTTAAAACTTATTTCCACTTTTTAGTCCTCCACTCCACTACACTAAACTTTTCACTATGACAAACACAGCTTATATTGTGTATCGTGTTGATAGATCTTACGGCATATTTCACGCTTTTTGAAATTGCTTTAGTGTTTTTTGTGTAACTCAAAAGCTTATATTTACTCCAGAAAAATATTATTGTATAGAAATATGTAAGTAATCAACAAAAAAAAAAACGATAAATGGCATGATTGGTTATATTATCTATTTTTATTAGTCATCCCATTTTATCCTTATTTTTTGCAGTTGACTTAGTTCGAAAAAAATTATTCTAAAAATTGTATTGATATTGATTGATTGATATATGACTTCTACCGGCGACCAGTTCTAGTTACACAAAGAAAAATACTAAAGCAAAACGATACCAAATATAGTAAAAAGTGATTAAGCATTAGAAACATAAAAAAATATTTTTTTCGTGCATTTTAAATAGGTGAACTTCAAATTTAAATTGTAAGTACTTAAAATTATTAGGAACTTAAATTTGGTGGGATATTTTTGTACATGTAGATTAAAATTTTCCTTGAGCATCGAGAAAAAGAAAAACTTTTACGGAAATAAATCACCCTAGTGTCCAATTTCGGTTACAAATCGAAGAAACTTTTTTTTTGTAAATGAAAGATGCGACAACATTGTCTTAGCCCTCTTTGTTTCCAAGCTACAGGGCACTATTAAAAATTTTGAATTTTTAGGTACACCGTGAGTCTCAAGGAACTGACGACTTGTCAAAAAGGTAAATGCTGATTTTTACATAATTTTTTAGGTAGAATACAGTGATGTAGTTTTTTCAAAATATTTTCGTTTTCGGCATTTTAATCAATATTTGGTTTTTTATATGGACACCCCTTATATTTTCTCAATATGCCACAGTAACTATTGTAGTATGTTATGTATCACCTGCAAGTTTTAGGGATAATTATCATTAAGTAAAAGATAGGAAAGACATTTTATTTAATAAATGACGTTAAAATTAGATAGCACAATTTTTTTTATTTACCATCTTTCTCTCTTATCTCTTACCTATTTTACTTACATTACCTACCCGTTTATTTGAAACGGCTTTCTGCGATTAAAACAATTTTGTAATGTTCTTTGCCACTGATTTTTTATGTATGACCTATGTCTGATGTACTAAGACCCGCTATTTATTTAACAGAACATAATTTTTTTCATATTTCAAATAAAATAGCAACAAAGAATACAGGCTGTTACAAATTGTATGCTTAATAACATTCTGTTTTAAAAATTTGCATCCATTCCGCAATAATCTGTAGCTTTTATTTTTTTTCAGTTTATTTGAAGAGAAATTTTATAACGAACAACACATTATCATTGCCACTTTTTTAGTAATGTAGTATTATATATATAAGAACTGACGTTTTGTCTTTGAGCCACCATCATCAACTTTGTTTTTTTAAATGGTCAGAATATTGTTACGCATAAAAATGTGCGGCTTTGACTTAATTTAACCAATCCTGTATCTCTTACCGTCTCTAAGATCCTAATGGTGGCCCTTGAATTTGAAACAGCCTGTATACTTCAAAATAAGTATTGGAAACACTTTAACACATATCACTGGAATTCTTGCAACTGTACAAAGGTTCTTAGAGAGTTCTAAAATACCTTCGAAAACCTTCATTCTTTAATAAAATGTATAATAAAAAAAATAGAATATCTACCATAAGTAACAAATAATTTACTTTAAATCGATATACCTATTCTATTTAACAAAGTATGCCCTATATCTATACATCTAATAGTTTTGCTATATCTAAAAAGTTTTTGTGTGCACAGCCATTTTTTGAGAAAATAAGTTTTTTTATAAATCTCATTTTAAAGAAACTAAGTAACTTAACCACATATTGTTAACAGGAAGGCAAATAACAATAAAATTTATTAAACATCGCAAAAATCAACAGTTTTAAATTTTTTATTTTATTCCTTACACTTTAAACAGCCTCTTTTCATGCATCTAATATGTCCTATCCAATTTTTTCCTTACAAAACACTTTTTTTCTACTACCTTCATTGAAAATAGGCTTTTTCTCTTTTGTACTTTTTTCCGATACTGCAGCCAAATAATTATGTATTTTCTGAAAATGTGGCAAAAGGTAGTAGAAAAATAGTAATTTATGTATCAAGTGCATAAAGTGATACCTTTTTTACGAATGGGAAGTTTGACAGCACGAGCCGTTAGGCGAGTGCGACAATCTCATGAGTAAAAAAAGACACTTTATGCATGTGTTACAATACTATATTTTTTCCACGACCGTATAAAAATACAACCAAATAATACCCAAAATACCATTTTATACTTGTTTTATTTATCTAAACTTATTAATTTTTATTTTTGCAGCACAGTCATTATTATATTGCAGCAAAAATCAGAGCCTCCTTATTTTTTCAAGAAATAGTTATCCTCTTATAACTATGCATTTATTATTTAATTTTAGAAAATTGTATGTACTTACTTTTTGTAGAAATAATACTAAAACAGTATAAATTCCTTTTCACTTTCTTAGTCATCCAAATTCTTTATTACTATTAGTTTTCAATAATTTCTATTAAATTTATTTGCAAACTATCAAATTTTAAAACTAGTGACACATGAACTAAAAAAAAATAATGGCGAAATCAAAGGTAACTTGACCGTTTGGTTCAGTTGATGTCGTGTTTACTGTTACATTGCATAAATTGATATTTAAGTTTATTGTAGTAGGCATGGAAACAAAACACTAATTCAAAGTGTGAGAAAAGCTTCGAAGTGTTAAAAAAGTTTTAACACTTTATGTAGTTAATAGAATGGAGTACTTTAACTTCATGTTAACGATTAAAAAAACAGCATTTTTTTAACGGTCGCGGAAAAATAACATTATGACATAAATTTCTCTTGGAATAAAGTGCCTTTTGGATGATTGCTATTGCTGCCCTACGTTTCGTGTCGGGCATCAAACCATTCCCAGGAGAAAAAGTGGCACTTTCGTCCATCTTACTGTAAATACATTTTAATATCTTGTGCGTCTCACCAACAATGTCTTTAATCCACTTAACAATTGTTGACAATCAAATAAAAAAATAACGACATGAATTAAAAATCCAAAAATTGTATATTTTCGGGTCTTTGTACATGTTTGTCAGATATTGGCTTTGCGCTCGCTGATTTTGTGCAAAGTGCATTAGTTTTTCTATATTTTTTAAATGTTTTGCTAAAATAAAATGTTATTTAATTAACATAAACTTAATAAAATAATTTTTTTTTATTAAGATCTATTTTTTAATACTTGCGATCCTTCAGTTTAATCTAAAAAAAGGAATAAAAAGAAAGCATATCAGGTTTAACAAATGTTTTTTTGTGATCTTCATTGTAATAATGACTTAATGAAATAATATTCCCACGTCTATATAGGGTGTTATATTTTTAGAACGTTATAATTTTTGTAATATAACATCCTTTATGATGTAGTCACTAGTAACCGTAACTATTCATTTTAATTGAAAAACTTATCATTAAAATCTTGAATTATTTTAAATTAATTTTACTTCCCTTATTATAATGACATTCCAATTTAAAGAAATTAATAAAATATCAAACTTAAATATTTTATCAAAATCAACATTGAAGAAATCATATATAGGGTCTTTGACTGTAACTTGAGAAAATCTAAGTATAAACAGTCTTTCTACAAGTTGCCACAGGACGCATGCTTCTGTACTAAAAAGTTTATTGGTGCTAAGTTTAAAGTATTGCTCCGTATGGTCAGACTCTTGCTCTGTGCATGTGCTACCATTTTAAATACCTTATAGTTTTTTTTAACTCTGTGTATCTATAAACTTATTATTTTATTCAATAGGATCAGTTTTTTTTAAATTATTTGTTGTTTTCCGTTTACGTAAAATCTTAGCCGGCTTAGCAGAAAATTGCAATATTTTTATGTGCTATAACTATAAAGAAATAAGCGTAGACAACATTTTATGTAAAGGGAAAACAGTATTTTTAGATATATTTTTATCCCAACGCTCCATTCTACTATTTTATTATAAAAAAGAAAAGTTTTCTAACGTTACTGTTTTTATGTGTATTTTTTTTCGAGTATGTTAATAGGAAATACATAAAAATTACAACATGCAAATATTAAATTTAAGTTGAATTAAAAATCTAAAAATGGAAGACAGTCCCACACAAGTGACCGCAAAATATCTAACACAATATAATACTGCTTAGCAGGTGCGACCTACATACTTCATTTTGTAAAACCAAAATATAAAAGTTATAAATCCTTAAAAACAACTACAAAATTGTTGAAGATATGCTCTATATTGGTTAGGCGGATTCATTTATTGGATGGTCTTTTTGTTAGGTACACGCCTGGAAAGAATGGGACCGCTTCGGTCCCGGTCCCGGGGTATACGAGCAGACCCTGTTCAGCCCTATTGACCCCTATAAGCTAGCCGTTCGCCTGAAACAAAATAAAAGAAAAATCCCCCAAAAACCCAAAAATTCTAATTAAAAAACGACGTTTCGGTGGCAAGTCTGCCACCGTTGTCAAGTTAAAAATAAAGTTAAAAAATAAAAATAAAAAATCAGCTAATATTTAAATTAGAAATGATTGAATTTTATGCTTTTAAAATCGCAAACTGAGAATAGTCTGACATATGTGTCATGAGTGACATAAGTAACTGGTGTATTTATTATTTGTAAGACAAAAAAGGTAATGAGTTAATTGATTTTTAGTTTTCCTGAAGATACTTCAGTATCGAGCAAAGGCAACCAAGTATTATTTAAATTAACTGAAATTGATGCTACACAATTATCTTTATTTAATAATATATACGCACTTTCTTTGATTTTGCGTTTTTAGAACAAGTCTCCTTTGCTAAAATACTCGAAGCATCCCAGTTTATTCTATGATTGTTATCAAATGCATGTTGGTAGATTTTTGATTTAAGAAATTTTGTGTTTTTAATGTATAATCTGTGTTCTTTTATGCGTTTAGCTAATGGTCTACAAGTTTCACCTATATAAAACTTATTGCATTCGCAATTGAATTAAACAAAATTTAACACAAATTGAACAAAAAGCATTACAATCATTAAAAAGAGACAATACCATAAAATTAGATCTCAATTAACAAAAACAAAACCATACAACATAAATGAAAATACAAAAATGTCATTTATAAAATACCTTGCGAATGCAATAAGTTTTATATAGGTGAAACTTGTAGACCATTAGCTAAACGCATAAAAGAACACAGATCATACATTAAAACACAGAATTTCATAAATCAAAAATCTGCCAACACGCATTTGATAATAATCACAGAATAAATTGGGATGCTTCGAGTATTTTAGCAAAGGAAACTTGTTCTAAAAACGGAAAATCAAAGAAAGTGCGTATATATTATTAAATAAAGACAATTGTGGAGCATCAATTTCAGTTAATTTAAATAACACTTGGTTGCCTTTGCTCGATACTGAAGTATCTTCAGGAAAGCTAAAAATCAATTAACTCATTACCTTTTTGTCTTATAAATAATAAATACACCAGTTTCTTATGTCACTCATGACACATATGTCAGACTATTCTCAGTTTGCGATTTTAAAAGCACAAAATTCAATCATTTCTAATTTAAATATTAGTTGATTTTTATTTTTATTTTTTAACTTTATTTTTAACTTGACAACGGTGGCAGACTTGCCACCGAAACGTCGTTTTTTAATTAGAATTTTTGGGTTTTTGGGGGTTTTTCTTTTATTTCGTTTCAGGCGACCGGTTAGCTCATAGGGGTCAATAGGGCTGAACAGGGTCAGCTCTGTATACCCAGGGACCAGGACCGAAGAGGTCCCATTCTTTCCAGGCGTGTACCTAACAAAAAGACCATCCTACAAAATTGTTGCCATGCATATTCTTTCTTAATAAAGAATCGAGCTTATTTACTCGGCCGAATTTTAACTTTTAATTGCAAGATGCATTTAAACTTAAAAAAGAATCACGTATGGGTGCTTCAGAAAATTCAAAACAGAAACGTATATTACTTAAACGTCGATAGCCGACCAATTATATTGCTTCTTTATTGGTCGCGGTAGTTAGAGAAGGACATTTATAAAAATTTGCTAATACAGCTCAGTAAAAACTAGGATTGCCAAACCAAAGCCAGACCAAGGTCTATTTTCTGCTGAAGCGAAGAGTAAAAGATGCGCCCCTTTACCGTAATATTTGCGCTCCTTTACCCTAATATTGTGCCTGTCCCAATGCATCATTCGGAGAGTAAAGACAAAAAAAGGTCTTCACCGTAACATTTATTTTATATATTATATAACTTAAGCACATCTAAATTTTACTTTCTTTTCACCTTTAGTTTGCGCCTCTCTGACCTGGCGCTGATGCCTCATTGTGCAAAACAATTGGATTAGACAGGGAAGAACTAATGTGCTTATTGGCTAATATACGCATTCATATTGTAAAGAGTGGTCCAACCAAAACGTACGATGTTAATTGTAAAAAATAAAGATTTTTCAGAGAGTTCTCGCTAATATTTATTATTATGATAGAAGGATCCATGACAATTATGTATGAAACAAAATATTGGCCAAATACTTGCCATGGTTTCAGTGGCATACCTTTATCTGACGGTCCATATTTTCAATGACTCTGAGACATAATTGAGTTTCAATGTCGTTGGTGACTGTTTATGGGCTGCATCTTCGAAAATGAGGTGAGCCAAACCCAAGCAGTTACCGTGATTCTTGTGGCCAGAAATTAAGAATATGGATCTGGTTAATATGTGGTTTCAACAGGATGGTACCACTTGCAACACAACCAACCAAACAATGGCTCTTTTACTCGAGAAATCCAATAGCCTTATATTCTGATATCGTGGCGACATTAATTTGCCACCATGATCATGTGTTTTGACACCTTTGAACTTCTTTCTTTCGGAATATTTAAAAGAAAAAGTGTACAGGATGGGCAAAATTGGGCGTTTTTATGGGTTATCTCAGTTATTACTGGAGTTATTAAAAAACCGATGTAGGTGTTATAGGCTCGATTTTGGAGAAACTTAAAATGACGTAGTCAGAATTTTATCGAAATTATTTATCCAAGAGATACGAGGGAAAATAGAAAAATTGTTTTTGATTTTACCCTAAATATCCTTTAATACAAGAAATAGCAAAAACTATAAGGACAATTTTTGTACAACTTTTTACGTAGACTCTACAGAAAGTATTTGATTTTTATACAGGGTTGCGTTAGAAAGTTAAGTTGCCAACTTGATGTTTTTCTTATGGAACACTCTATATTTTTATTATATATAATAAATGGCCTTTGTCACTACGTTAACAAATATATATATATATAAAACATCGTTTTATTATCTCTTGTGGTCTTTTAAATATTTGAGTTTTAATAATTGTTTTTGAGCATACCCAGTATAAACACAATAAACAAAAATTAATACCAACATATGTGTATGCTAATCATTAAAATGTTTCTCTCTTTTTTTGTTAATAGAATTATATAAAATTAAACATCTTATAAGCCTGTTATTAGAAAAAATTATAAATTTGTTTTAAAAATATAAACATAGTAGATCTGAGATATGGTAACAAGAACGCTATAAATACAAAAGAATATTACTTCTTTTAAAAAATATGCTACCGATTAAAAGCCCTTAAAATTTAAAAAACACATCAATGATTTTACACCTGATAACCTAATAGCATCATCCACATATAACTAAATTTAAAAAGTTAGAAGCAGTTTACAAGAATTTGGCTCTTTACAAAACCACACATTTTTTTACTGTGTTTATACTCTTAAAGGTATATTAAGGTTAGTACAAATTGTAAAAATATCTTAATTATTACATCTAATTATTAATTTAAAATATTATTGTAAAAGAAGGGGTGCGCTCACAAACAAATATTAAAATTCAAATATTTTAAAAAACTACAAGAGATAATGATACGATGTTATTTATATTTGTTATCGTAGTGACAAGGGCTAATTATTTGGTAAAAAATATACAGGGTATTCCATAAGAAAAACATCAAGTTGGCATAGTAACTTTTAACGCAACCCTGTATAAAACAATAAATACTTTCCGTAGATTCTATGTAAAAGTTCTTTAAAAATTGTGTCTATGAGTTTTTGCTATTTCTTGTATTAAAGGATATATAGAGTAAAATCTAAAACGTCAATTTTTCAATTTTCCCTTGTATTTCTTAGATAAATAATTTTATTAAAATTCTAACTATGTCATTTTAAGTTTTCCAAGATCGAACCCATTACACCTACACTGGTCTTTTAATAACTCCAGTAATAACAGATAATCCATAAAAACGGCCAATTTTGCCCACCCTGTACGTCAACAAGCCAAAAACAATTAAGAACCAAAAGGATAAGATAATTCGGCATATTAAGGAATTGAACCTCAATTATGTCTCAGGGTCATTGAAAATATGGACCACCGGATGCCACCAAAGCCGTGGCGAGCATTTGGCCGATATTTTGTTACACACATAATTTTCATAGACCCTTCTATCATAATAAAAATATTAAGAGAATTCTCTGAAAACTTTTTATTTAATTTACAATAATTAACATTGTGCGTTTTAGTTGACCTTTATTCGCACATTTTTTTCTTTTGAATTTAATAATTATTTTGTGTTTATCATACTCGTACTTTTTTTTGTATTAACAGTGAGTCCAACTGTGCAAGAAATATTATATAAAAGATTACCACTATAACACTTATTTGTAGGTACGGAAAACTGATTAATTAAAAAGAATTACAAAGATACTAAAACAATTTAAGAGATTCACACATTTTTTAAATTTTTCTTAGAAAAATGGTGCGTTCAAATAAATTTACACATTACTGGCTTAACGTGTTACGTTTCTATTTAAAAATTTGTATACGATTCTAATTTATATACAAATTATTAATTGTTTTTCTAGTTACATTTTAACTGGATTTTGAGCTATGAGCGCCTATTTAAAACTCGTTTGACATAGCTTAAGCAATAGAATATTTGGAATGGCCATTATTATTTAACTCGTCTAGCTTTCTAAAGGTTAATTTGCAGATGTCTCCTAAATAATTGTTATAATATTTCTAAAATATTCTTTTAACCAGTTTTTTTTTTGTTCTTTTTGGCTGTATCATATTATAAGCTTTTTCGGAACAACTTTCAGATACATTTGCAAATACCAGCATAACTTTAAATTTCACTATTTTAAAGGTATGTCAAACGTGTTCTTTTGTGTATAGTATATAAATATTTTAATTACATATTATTTTACATATTTTAGAATTTCGTTTCTACACGACTAGTGTCGCGGGCGTTTGCGCTATTTTTAAATTTTTTATTTAATTTTGTTTTCGGTTAATGTTGGAAACATCGTCTAGGATACAAGACTTTTGTTTTTTTTTCGAAATAATTCATATTCTTTTATAAATATTTTCGACCTATATTGTATGGCTGCGGCAGTATTCTTGATGATGCGAATGCTCAAGAATGCCACCGCAGCTTCAAGATATTAAAAATAAGAAAGAACAGGTATAAATTTACCAGGATTTGTTAAACTGACTATAAAAAAATTGTTCGATAATTGAAAAATATAGATGAGTAGGCTTTAGAGCTATTATACAGCGCTTTTAAAAAATTCTAAGTCTTATGGATTTTTTTCATCAATAAAATTAAAGTTTGACATAAATTTGTGCTGTAATCTTGATACTTAATTATGTAGACATGTATCATAGGTGTTATAATTTCTCAAAATAAAAATTGTCAGATATATGCCAAATACACTGTATTTTTCTGATTACAGTTGATAAGTATTTGATTTATCTATGTATCTATATGCCAATTACACTGTATTTTTCTCATTACAGTTGATAAGTATTTGATTTATCTAAGAAAAAAATATGAACTATCTCGAAAATTGTGTACGTGCTATAATTTCTAATCTAAAAAATAATTGCATTTTTTAAAGGTGTATTTAAGTGCGTATTAGTAAGGTATAAAAACAGGAACGTCATATTTACATGGGCTCATTAAACGAAACCTGTCTGGGTACAGGGTGGCTCAATTTTAAGTCTAGCAAAATTTCTTCTATCTCTTATAATAAATGTATTTTGGGTCACCCTGTGTAGGTTTTTTATTTATGTCTTAGAGTATCATTTTTGCTATGTTATTTAATATCGTTTGTTTCTATAAACTACCGAAATATGTATTAACAAATAAATAAACTTTTAAGTACTGCATGGGAACATAATATATAGGCATATTGGCCGGCAAATATATTTAAAAAAATTGGAAATTGTAAAAAAATATTTTTGGTAAATGCATATCATATCTTTTAAGGTAATGTAAGACGACCGTATTTGTTCAAATTTAATTTAATCAGTTTATATAGACGTAAAAATGTTAATATACAGTTTAGCATTATAAACAAGAAACTAACTTTTATTGGTGTTTTTGTTTTCCCACCTTGGTAAACTATTATTAAATATTTTAAATGTTACTAAACCCTTTGTAGGTATTTATCTTATTGATACTTGTTTTGCTTAATTATCGGGGTTCTGTTATGTAGACCCAACATTTTACTTAATAAATTAATAACAATATATATATTTTTAAATCTGTTTTTCAATATCAAAAAAACCTTTAAATTATTGAAAATTTAGCAAATTGTTTGATGGTTTATGATAAAAGCTTGTACCCTATTTCCATTTTTAAAAATATATATGTGGATCAAAATACTTATACATTATGCCATGTTTCTTTAAACTTAATAGAAAGAGTCGTATTTTCACCGTAGCTTACAAAGTTTTTAGCGTCCTATTAGACGATTTTTAACATAATATAGAGTTTATTTATTTACAAGACAAAAGTTTTAACAAATAACTACCGATAAAGTATCTTTCGAAACTACTTTAAAATTTAGAATAAAATTGACATAACTATTTTCTATATAAAATAAAATATTAAACTTTATTAATGACCTTGCACAACCTTAACAATCTCTTTTTTACTATGCTTCTAAACAGATTCTACCAAAAATAATAAATAACCAAATTTAAACCAAATCTCTCTATAAAACGTGCTCCTGTCTTAAACTACTAATTTATAATACATCTGCTGTTTAAGTTTTTGTTATAAATTATTTTGAAATAAATAATTGCTTACCAGCGTTTTAATTTAATGAAGTTGTTATGCTACAATTGTTTGAGCTTTGTCAAGAGCATTTAAGAAAGTAAAGTTTAAAAGGACAAAAACAGAATTATTTTACCAACATTTCTGCAAATTCAATAATTTTAATTGATAATTTTTTGAGTCTGTTGTAACAACAACTATGTTTTATTTATTTATTTATTTAACCGACACCACATCTCTACTATTATAATATAGAGGCAAAAGAGGTAGATAAAGAAGTTAGACACAGGGCACATTAGCTGCAACAAACGCAAAGCACAGCCATAAGAATGTAGCGTTGCAATATTCAAATACAGGGTGCTTTCTAACTACGGTACGAAACTTCAAGGAATGATTCCTTGAAGTCATTTTATCAACAAAAGTTTCTATAAAAATATGTTTGAGATATATGGCGTTAAGATTTAAATAAGTCGTTATATTACAAATATTTAGTCTTAGCCTTAATCACCAGTTTTTTTCTTAGTATTATTGGCTCTGGTGCCCACTAAGACGACAATGTACCCAATAATTTTTTATTGTTACTGCTAAATAAGAGTCTTATTACTTCAAACAACTGTACCAAATTTAAACCAAATTGGTTTAATTATTTTTCGTTTATAAAATGCCGACTTTTTTTAAGCTTCAAAGCCTTGTATACCAGAAACGAAGCAAATTTGGATGTATGTTGATAGGAACTTTTTTAAATAAAATGACATAAAAAATCTCCATTTAAACTCTCATACTACGTCTATTTTGCCATACTATCCTCATTATTCCTCATGTGTGTGTAATTTAAAAGGGGATTTTATTTTTAAAGAGAAAAATTAAATAAAAATTATATTATTAGGTAAAAATGTGTTAAGTAACGCCATTTTTGACCTTTTTAACTTATCAAACTTGGATTTACATGAAGTACAAATAAGGAGAAACATTTTAGAGTAACATACTAAAAACTAACCAGATTTTACTAGAACTAACCAGGAAACATTAAGCAATTTTATTTCAGACTAATCATTGTAAATAGTTATACGTAATAGCAATTTTTTTTATATAGGTCGTCTTAAATAAGACTTTATATATAACGATGTGGAATTTTGGTTATATTTTAAATAAACTTAGTACGATTTATAAAAAAAAATAAGGAAAAGTGTCATATCGTACATTTATTTCTACAAATTATAAAATAAATGGAAAAAGGTTATTTAAAATATTTTCATAATTCGATGTAACACAAGAAGGAAACACTTAACTGGCTTAAAAATGGAAATTCATAAACTTTCAATTCCAAATTAAGAAAAGGGGTACTATAAAATACCACATTTCCAATTAAAATTCAAAAAATTTTAGTGTTAACATACTCGTTGGGTTTTTTAAAGAAACATTTTTTAAAATTTTCTATTTAATATTGTATGTAATATAATAAGTATAAAGAAAACTGATCTAAATTATATTTTTTTAATATCCACTTAATTTTATTCACGGAACGATTTAAAAATATGGAATTGCTTAACCTCTTGACATCAGCAGTGGAATAAATCAAATACGGGATAACCAACACTGGATAAATGTTTTAGAGCTTATTTTTAATAAAGTAAAAATACTTGTAAAATGTATTGTGGTCTTAATATCTTGACATAATAAGACAATATGGTTTGACCTCTTACGAAAATGTTTTTTCCGTTCTTATTTATCAACCTCTAATAGCACCAAATCGTCAGCCACCACATCGGCAATGTGCAGATATAAGATCCAGTACATCAAATTGAAGCATACAAAGCATACTGGGAATACTATTCTGGAATACTTGTCGATATCCGAAGGCGTGATTCCATAGTAGAGTTTGTTTATGTCTTTACTTGGATGCATGACATGTTGGGGAGGAGGGGCACTAGCTTCTTCGTCAGGTCCTCCCTCGCGGTCCCTTTCCCTGCCACCACGGCCGCCGTTGACAGTACTTTCTAGAGTGCCTCCTTTACTGTGCGCTTTTGGATCGTGAACTTTGAAACGTACAGCCTCCTGGAACAAAGTTCCCTACTAAGAAGTACCCGCCCTTAAATTAAGAATAGTTTCTTTATCATAACATACATAACATTGTGTTATGATGAAGAAGCTATTCTTAATTTGGAACCACTTTGGTCCCGGGTATTTCGTTTTTAAATTTAAATTTTCACCATTTTCGCAGAAAAAAAGGTGCAAATTTAAAAGTAATTTTTAATTCTAAACGTCTTTTATTTATAAAAATTTTCAATATTTGCACAACTACAGGTACTTTACTCTTCAGCAATAATTTTTGGCTAACACTCGTAGATGAGTAACACAATTTGATATCTAACGCTTGATTTTTAGGTTTTGGACCATGCAGAACTTTTTATAAAGAATAACAACTTTTTTCGTAAAATTAATAATTAAGAAGTTTCCCATATGACCCCAATTTACATACACACTCTGTATTAAGTTTGCTCGAAGATTTCCAACAAACTTTGTTTTCTGACAAATAAGGCTTGTAGTCTAGTTGAAAAGTTGATTTCCTGCGAAAAATAGTTACAAATCTTCTAAAAATATGGTTGATGGTTTAAACGATCCAGAATGGCATCTAGAAAAAGACGTATTTTGAATTTTTTCTTCAAAAAAAAAAAAAAAATACAATAGTTATTAACAAAAATCTGAGATAAAAAAATAGCCGTCCAGCTTTTTGCCAAAATCTCAAAAACTATAAGTGATAGCTTAAAATTTGGCGTTGAGAGCCAGCCATCCAACAATTCAAAAAATGTAATTTAGAGCGTATTTTCAATAGTATAAAACTTATTTATTGGAGCTAAAGTGGCCAGCTACCACTATCCTATATTAATTCTTAGCCTACTTTGACTCTGATAAATAAACGTACATTTTTTGAATTGTGAGATGATCCGCTCTGACTGTCAACGCCTCAAATATTATAAAAGTTACAAAATAAGCAGAAAATTTTAGTAAAAAGTTCCTGATTTTCAAAATCCTAGCTTTAATATTTATAATTTTTATTTAACGTTAAATAACGACTTTCTCGAAGCGGTTTTGGCATGCACGATTCTCCACTGTAGTAAACATAGGTTAAAATATTTTTTTGTGCAATGAAATATTAATTTAAAACTTAAAAAAAAGTGTCATCAAGACACTTCAAAGAACATAATTCCGCGATAATAAAAGTTGTATCAATATTTTTCAAAAAGTTATTCATTTGTTAATTATTAGTTTCTTTACGGGTTTCGGTTATCATTAAAAACGTTATAAGTTTAAATAATTTATCTATACATTTTTTCGCTTCGTAGAGTTCTTATTTAGGCACTTAATAACGTTATGTATTTTTTCAGTTTTTATTTTGATAATTTAAAGAAATTTAAGTTAAGAAAAAAATATTTTTAATGTCAACATAATAATACAAAAAAAAATGCATAACTTTATTAAGTACCTAAATAAGAAGAGCTCCACAGAAGCAAACAAATTCTAGATTAATTATTTAAACTCTTACCACCTTTTATGACAACCGAAACCAACCAAACCAACTTTAATTGTCACGGAATCATCTTATTTAAAGTGTTTAGATAATTCAAATTTTTATATTAATATTTAATTGAATAAAAACATTATTTAAAACCTATGCTCACTATAGCGGCGGATCGTGCATGCCGAAACCGCCGCGCGAAAGTCGATTTTACATAAAAATAATAAATAATGGAGCTACAATTCCGAGAATCAAGAAGTTTTTACTAAATTTTTTTCTATTTCAGAAACTTTTATAACATTTTATAAGTTATCACTTATACTTTTAGAGATTTTGGCAAAAAGCTGGACGGTAATTTTTTCCCAGTTTTTTGCTATTAACTAACTTCTTTTTGGAGAAAAAATCCAAAATACGTCTTTTTCTAGATGCCATTCCGGATCGTTCCAGCTATCAACCATATTTTTAGGCGACTTGTAACTATTTTTGCAGGAAATCAACTTCTGGATTAGACTATTGGTTTACGCATAGTATCAACTTAAAAAAAGTATCCAATTTTACGATTACTTACTGTTTGTTTGGGTAAATGGTCATCTGGTCCTCCGTCGGCGTTCATTTTTTTCTGTTCGGCTAATTTTTGAATAGCTAGAAACCGATTTCTTCTCATCTGCAGTCTCTTGGCCATGTATCCTACGGTGGCATATTCTGAAAAAGGAAAATCGTATTGTGTTTATTTAAAAATATGTAGATTTTTTTCGAGGGTAATATTTCTAGTACATTAAATTTTTCCTGAAAAAATCGAAAAAATAAGTTTCCAAGTAATTTGTTTTAACAAATAGCATGAGCAAGAGTGGTTCTAGAAATCCGAGTCGAAGATGAGGATTTTTCCACTTTGCGAACTCTATTTGTTAAAGTAGAACGATATATTGGGTAAGATTATTTCTCGAGTTAAATAAATATTTTATTTTAATACAACAATTTTTTAATTAAAATAATAAGAAGAATAATAGAACAATATAACTTGCAACTTGTCAAACTTGCATGAATTTTTTTTTTGATTTTTTCCAGAAAAACTGCTGACAGCTAAGTTGACGGTTGTTAGGTAATTTTTCCACGTAAAATCTATATTGAACATACCAATTCTTGATAGCGATTAGTTAAAATTAATAGGAAGGAAATAATCAATAAAAAATTCTTCCTTGTTCTTTAATAAGATAATTGGTTGGTCAATACATACACCGACACATTTAAATAGACAAATAAATATAATTGTAAAATTAAAGATATAAGAATAAAATATAACAAAAATTTACGGGTTGTACAGTACCTGACAAACTTTAAGGGGTTATTTCACAGTAAAAAATAAGGAAAAACTTTATATAAACATATGTCCTAAACGTCTTAGTTCTTGAACTACGGGGTAGTAAAAATTAGGGCTGGCAAAAACCGGAAAAAAACAAAACCGGTTAACCCGGTTTTTAAAAACCAGTTTCGGTTAAAACCGGTTAACCGAATATTTAAAAACCGGTATTAAAAACCGATTTTTAAAACCGAAAAACCGAAAACGGTTTTCAAAACCGATACACCGAAATCGGTTTTAAAACCGAAAAACCGAAAACGGTCTTTAAAACCGAAAACCGAAAACGGTTCTCAAAACCGAAAAGGCTTTTCTAAACCACAGTTAACAGAAAATCGGAAAGTAATTATTCTCTGTTAATCGTTTTTGCATTGATTATGGATTTGTCCATGAGCTTAAAATTGGTATTCTATTTTCGGTGTTTTTCTTAGTTTATTGGTTAATAAAAAAACAGAAAAGGAAACGTGGTAATTTTTAAATTTTAATTTAGTGTATTATTATAGTAAGTTGTAGTTTTTACTAGAAACATTTTCTTCTAAAATGCGCCGTTTTCTGGTTATTTGCCTGTCTAAGGTTAAATGAACCACCCTGTATAATCTGTCAACCAATATCCGATTTTATAAAATGAACGGTTTTTCTTTTTTTAGATATAAACCGCAATCAACCAAACCTATTAATAGATATTCGAAGAACCGCTTTTCGATTTTGGCCCGATTATCCAAAACCGGTATTCGAAAACCAATTATGTAAAAACCAGTATTTAAAAACCGCTTTTTTAAACCGGTTAACCGATATTCAAAAACCGGTTTTCGAAACCGGTTATCCGGTATTCGAAACCGGTTTTGGATACCGGTTTTTGAATACCGGTTTTGGCCAAAACCGCGGTTAACCAAAAACCGGTTAACCGAAAAAACCTGTTTCGGTTGCCAGCCCTAGTAAAAATTTTGAAAAATTTTCGTTTTTATACTAATAAGGATAATTTTAAAACATTTGGAAGACGTCTCCTATGCATTAGAAGAAATTTTTTGACATACCAGTAAAAATTACCAGTGGCGTCCATAAGGCGCTTAAGATAAGAGATTTGACCATGCCAAAAACTGGCTTTTATTTATTTACGCGAAAACCGTATATCAAACAAAAAAAAGTCAAAAAATCATATTTGTACTAAACTAAACGGGGATTTAAAAAAATATTATTATTTTAGAAACATTCAATGGCGCATCATATCTTTCTTTAAAAAAATTACTCTTTACCCCTTATGGACGACACTGGTAAAAAGCCTTTTTATATCAAAAATGTCTTTTGATACATAGAAGACGTTTTTCAATTTTTTTAAATATTTCTATTGGTGTAAAAGTTATGATAAAAAACGATAATTTTTTAAAAATTATCACCCCGCAGTTTTTAAAAACTTAGGACGTATGTTCATATAATAAAATGTTTTCCTTATTGTTCATTGTAGAATCACCCATTAAAGTTTGTCGGTTGAGTTACTGGACACCCTGTATAAACAATTTTGACGCTCTGTATCTTAGAAACAAAGCATCAACGGGCACAATATGTTTATAGAAACTATTTTTTATAAAACGGCATAAAGAAAACCTTCTGAAGTTTCGTACCCCAGTTAGAAAACACCCTATACCGGGTGACACAGAGGGTTGTTACACCCCAATTTTTTTTAAGTTTTTAGAAAAGACTAATAAAAATTTTACGGTAATATTATCACACAAATTGACATTTTTGACATTATCACAACCCTAAAATATCTTTCGGTTTTAACCGGAAGTACTATCAACTTTCTTATTTTAAATACAACTGCCTATTTTTTTCTAAATTTGTATCCTCTATGAAATTCTCCTTTCAATGATATATTACACAGGGTATTTCTTTTCAAAATGGCGGCCAAAGAAGATTTAAAAAAATCAGGTGCCGCTAATATTTCTGTTTTGAATATATTTTTAGTCGTAGGTTGTAACAATAAAAGAATGACCTATTTTACTTACACGGGTACTGACATGTTAAATTACTTAGATTTCGTAATTTCAGTTTTAAATGCATTATTGAGAGAAAATCCAAAATTTAACTATCATTTTAAATGGAAACACCCGTATTTTATATTTTTCCTAAAGTCAACACTTAAATCTCGTTTTAATCGACATATCACAACATATTGTTTTATTTTCAAGATGACGGCCATAGATCATTTATTTATTCTTTATTAAATAAACTATGACCGCCATCTTGAAAATAAACAATATGTTGTGATACGTCATTGAAAGAGGTTTTTAGGTATAGAATTTAAAAATCAAATAAAATAGGGGTGTTTCCATTTAAATGTTTACAAATTTCGAATTTTCGCTTATTAATTACATTAAGAACTGAAATTACAAAATTCAAGTAATTTATTAAAAGAAAATGGAATATGTCAAGCGGACTCTGAGAAAAGTTGGGCCAATCAAGACGAATGTAGACGAACTACCCGTCCACACAATGGTTGTTTGCCAAAGTTTGTCGTAGTTGGCCAATGTCTGGGCCGCATAAAAGCAAAATAGGTCATTCTTTTATTTTTACAGCCTATACCTAACAAAAACATTTTTAAAACAGAAATAATGGCGTGCACTTGATTTTCTTTAAAAATCTTCTCTGGCCCCATTTTGAAAAGAGACACCCTGTATGATATAGTATTGAAAAGAAATTTTATACAGAATACAATTATAGAAAAAGGTAGCCACTTGTATTTAAAATTACAAAGTTTATGGTACTTCCGGTTAAACCGGAAGTGACTTGGAGGTGATAATAAAGACAAAAAATGTTAAATCATGCTATAATAATACTGTAAATTTTTATTAATCTCTTACTACAAAAATAAAACTGGGGGTAGCAACATCGTGTGTCACCTGGTATATTACTTTTTACTTTCAAAAAAAAATTCTATTTGTTAAACAATGGACAACATTTTTATTCATAATTTATATGTCTTAATCAAAAGATAAATGAAGTAATTTTAGCTTGACGGCAGATCTCAACAGAATCTACTGCTGCTTTTTATTAATAAGAAAAAACGTTTTCAGACTGTAAAGTGGTGCTGAATTTTTAAAGCCTCGTCTTTGATAACGGGCAACATTTGAACTTTTCTTCGCATTATCGTTGAATTTTGCTTAAATTACATATTTCCGTTGAATAGAACTATGGGATTTTTTAATTTATAAGGTTGAAACAAAAAATGAAGGCCAGAAATGTTTATTTAAATAAAAAGAATATTCTCCTAAATGTCACCATTTATTTTAAATTAAATTACTGTTGGGTACATTAGCAAGAGTTAATCTATAATTGTTGTAATATATTTTATCTATCTCTTCCTAAAACTAAAATTTTAAATTATATCCTAGCTTTTTATTTGACGTTTTATTGCAAATTCAGAAAAAATCCCCATAATACATGAAAAGTGCGGAACTTTTCGGATAAAACTAACTGATATAATTTTATACTCCCAAAAAACTATTGTATGTTAAAATTAAGATTATATTTCATTAAATTATGTCATTTTTATATAAGAGATTGACTTTAAGCTGCCATTTAAAATTGCCTTTATAGAAAAACATTTTATTTAATAAAATTTTCGACTATTTTCCAGAAAATTGCTTAGACGAGTACTTACACGCGATCGCTCCACTAATAGAGGTAAGATTGTGCAGAAATACTATTTGTAGCCAAACATCAATTGGATGTGACATGCACTTTGCTTTGCCTCGCCTTGAACCAGGAAAAAGTTCTTTATTATACAGAGTGTTTCCCAACTAAGTACAAAACTTCAAAGGGTGATTCCTGATATCGTTTATAAAAAATATGCCTATGAACATGACCGGAGTAGCTTCTTTTTTGAAGGTGTCAAGGTTTAAAAATAGTCTGTATTTTACAAATATCTTAATTAGTTTTAAACCGATATTTTTAAACTTTGGTTAAAGTTTATTAATTTTAAAGTAAACAGGGCCTTATTTTTAAACTTCCTTGTACTTTTTAAAAAATGAATATAGCTTTAGTGTATTTTATTTCGTAGAATTTAATAATCTAACCAGAAAACATTTAAAACAAAAACAAAAAAAACAGCACAGTGACGTAAAATGACGTATATTTTATATCAATAAAAATAGAGATTTTCACGAGAAATTCGGTGATATAGGGGTGTCTGTTGATTTTCAGCGGTTCTGATGAAATTGATTAAAAACTGCATTATACTATAGGGATAGTTTCACCTGAAAAACCTGGCTGCCACAGGTCACAGGTGCTTATTTGTCAAAGTCAAGAATTTGTAATATCTCGAAAACTTATAATGATAGATATTTCAAATGTAATGTTTTTGTAAAGCTTTTTAAAAGACATTTTTAATGGTGACATAATGTACAGGGTTCCATTAAAGAAAACTTTCCCCTTTTTTTTGACTTTTGGATATTCATTTGTTTCTTTTTATGCTCACTAGATAATAGATGAGAAAGTACGAAACTTTTACACAAAACGTTTTTTTAATCCTTCTTGATAATAGTTAAAAGTGGGTGGCAAAATATAAATGAAAACCCTGTACATACGAACTTTTTCATTTCATAAAATGACATAGGGAATAATAAAAACAATTATCATTATTTACAAAAAAATATTTAAACAAAAGTACACTTACCCAGTAAACTAGCGAACACCATAACGAAACAGGTTCCTAAATATACGTCAATCGATTTCACGTAGGATATTTTCGGTAATGCTGCGTTCGTGGATGACATTAGCGTAGTCATGGTCAATACAGTGGTAACACCCAAAGATACTCTAGCAGGGGTAGCATTTCTGTTTAACCAGAAACTCACCCATGAGATGATGACAATCAGTCCGGACGGGATGTAGATCTGGATTAGATAATAACCCATGGATCGTACAAACTGGATTTCGCAGGCCAGTCGGGAATAATTTCCTGTGAAAAAAGAAGGTATAAGATTTATACAGGCAAAAACTGAGTCAGTTTTTTAAGGCGATTTGTGCCAAAACTATATTAAAAAGTCTAACGAAGAATTAAAATACAAAACTTGGCACCCAAACAGCATCAAATTAACTTGACGAGAAATGTTACCTTTAAGGAATCTAGCTTGGAAATATTGGTAAACTTGTATAATAATTCTAATGTTACAACTAATTTTTATAATCAGTAAAATGTATTTTTATTATTTGTAATTTTTTAATATAGGGTGCTGGCATATTGACCTCAAAAAATTGACTGCACAACAATATTAGATAATGAAAGTTTGCGGCGTAGAAGGTTTTACAAAAAAAAAAAATAGCAAGAGTGTTATACTGTATTTACAAAATATTAGGGTTTATGTAAAATTTAATAATTTTAATATTTATTTATTTCGGTATTAAAAAACACATCTTAAATTAAAGCAAATAATACAATTTGCACAGTTTCACAATATATGGTTACCATCCCATTTGGGTTAACTATTTTGGCAACACCAATTACTTTTACGTATTTCGTTGTTTCTATGGTAACAAACCTATGGTTAGTGTTACCCCAATATTGTGAAACTGGCCGAATATGAAATAATTTTAAGTTTTAAACTTCGAACCTGCGAGGTAAATGAATAGAAACAACTCTAGGTCATAAAACCTACAGGGTTAAGAGTAGTTAAAAATTAAACAAACAATTTCAAGTTGGTATATAGACATAAATTGACTCATAAAAGAAAAATTAAAGAGGGTGGAAAATGATTAAAAGTTTTAAGTGACGTTAGGTAAAAGAATTAAAGTTCTGGTTAAGCCGGTATGAGCTACCCCAAGAACGGGGTATTTCCATACTAAAATAAGTTAGGTGAATTTCAAAAATAAATCCCTGTAGTATAATCCTAAAAATTCCATTGTTCACCGGCTACAGGTTCCTGAAGAAGATAGTACGTAAAGTTCACCTGTACAAAAGTTCACGTCACATTATGAATGAAACAGCTTTATTTCCGTATTTTTTGAAACCTTGTATGTAGCAAATTTTTAGTATCAAATAAAAATAATCTTAATGCATTTTTTTGAAGATCAATAATTCCATTTTTTTAAGCATAGCTTATGCTACATTTTTCAAAAGGGGAAAGATTTAATTTTAAAAATATGTGTTATATTTAAAATAGCAATGTTACCTTATATCGGAAATTCGGTAATTTTTTTGGGCTAATGGAATGTCACCACAAAATGGCAAAAATATGACAAAAAACTTTTAAAAAATGTTTCTGCATAAAACTCATCTTGAAAACTTTTTTTCTAAGTTATTTGTAATTAATATTGGTCAAAACATGGACAGCCCATAATACCATAATATAAAAAAACATGTTTGCACAATTTTCTTTTAGGAGGATACATGTTTATTATTATTTTAAAAGAGCCAAAAATAAGGCTAAGAAAGGGGAGAAAAAAAAGGTCGATATTGTGTCACTTTTAATGGGTTTTCTAATGTCAACATTATGTTTATACTTGTTAATAAAAATAAAATTACCAATAAGTATTTTTAAAATGGTACTTCTTCCATACACTTTATTTTGACGGGACAACATTAATAACTTTGTGTAGACATACATGTCGTGCCAGCTAGATTTGTTTAAATTGATTTTCAGTGTGTTGAACACTAGATGGTAGATATTAGACAAAACATGCCTGCATGTATAAGACCGTCTCCATTCCATGCATTGGTAAAAATTCCGCATTGAACCCTTTTAGGTGGCACGACGTGCAGAGCTATGCAAGGTTAAACTCATAAAGACATATTACAAACGATAAAAGTGTGGTGAACTTTACAAAAATCATTTATCTTAGCAATAACTGTAAGTTAGAGCAGTTCAGATTAGGAAAATGAAGTATTTTTAATATATCCGACCTTTAAACATTTTTTTTATACCTATTTAGCATGTAAAAAATTACAAAAAATACAAAACATTATTATTAACAGTTTTATGATTTTTTGAAAAATAATATTTTGCTTAATTAAAAATTGCTTAAACATCTATATAAAAAAATTATAAAATTATATTCACAAGGGTAAAATACCTGTAGTAAGAGATATTTCCATGGCTCTCTGTCTGTGTCCGAGGACCTTGAATTGGGGCAAGGATACTTCGTTTGATACCCCCACCGAGTTGGGCCCCTCGTTCCATTTATACCGGATGTCTCGCATGGTGTAACCAACTGCAAACATAAGCCACACAGGTGCCAAAAGTGTTGCCAAACAATCACACGTATATTTAGCCGTTGGTGTCAAACAAATTAAAGCTTTTAAGCAAGGTGATTGTGTTGATCTGTATGGTTAGACAGCATGGTAAACTAAGGCTTATAGAGCACATAGCGAGAATATACAGTGTGTGAATATAAAAAGGTGTTAGCCTTATATTAGTCTAAAATCCGGCTGCTAGAATCTGCATTTTTTGTTTTTTTTTGACGGTGGGTCAAAAAGTCCATTATTATTTTTTTTATCTTGTACTGTGAAAAACTAGTTGGTAGGGACTTAAAAAATCCTCAAAGTATAAGCTTTTAGTTTTAATAGGAACCCCCTCAGTTTTTATTTTTTCCTTATCATTAAAAAGAAAAATATATATATCTTGGTCTCCACTATATGAAAAAAATTATGAAAAAAATATCTTGTCCTACGTATTTGTAGAAAGTTAAATTCTCTACAAAAAGGTATTTCATATTTTTCCAATAAATTAAACCATTAAAAAGATATTCAAGATCAAAGATTAAAAATTTAAAAAAAAACAACTTTTTCGTTCTGAATTTTGTAACTTACTGAAAAATAATTATTGACAATTAGGTTTTTACCATTTCTATTGGAAAATAAATGCTCTACAAAAAAGGTCTTTTATATTTTTTTGATAAATCTAACTATTAAAAAGATATTCAAGGTCAAAAATTAAAGAAATTTATGAAAAATAACTTTTTCTTTTAATTTTGTAACTTACCTAAAAGTATCAGATACCTTTTTTGTAGAGCGTTTAATTTCCAATAAAAATAGTTAAAACTCGATTGTCAATCATTATTTTGAGTAAGTTACAAAATTCAAAACAAATAAGTTTTTATTCCCAAAATTCTTTGATCTTTGACCCTAAATATCTTTTTCATGGTTAGATTTATCAAAAAAAGGTACCTTTTTTGTAGAGAACTCAATTAACTACAAATATATGAAATATTTTTTCATGTAGAAGAGACCGAAATATATATTTGTCTTTTTAATGATAAGGAAAAATATAAAACTGAGGGGCGGAGGAGGTTTCTATTAAAATAAAGAGTTCATACTTGGGGACATTTTTTTAGGTCACTACCAACCGATTTTTACAGTACAAAATGAAAAACAAATGGTCAACTTTTTAACCCACCCTAATACTCATACATGGTAGTAGAATAGATTACATTATAACAAAATTTTCTTTCAATTACCCTTAATCAAATGTATGGTAATTAGTTTTTTTTATAAATTGCTGATAATAATTGCTTTTGGAAACAAAAATATAGTGAAAGAAACAACGGTTAGTCTGAGATTTGTTTTGCTAGTTGAATACCTCAACTTCGTTGCTAATGTCCACACTCCTTAGTCTTATATGTCACTTGTATCTTATGTTCGTCATTGTATATCTGACTATTTCGGCAACCAAAACAATAGAAGCTGTCTACTGTTGCACCCTCGTAATAAACTCTAGCCGGAAACATGAAGCACACGAAAAAATCGTGTCAAGTCGGAGTGTGGCAAGAGCGTATCTAGGATTTTTTTACCTAAAAAGTTAGACGTGGGACCCACACCAAACACATACTGGATGCTATTGGTCTGCAGAGAAAGACTTTAATAAACAAAATTTTTTTTTTAGGTTCTCAGAGTAAATCTATGATTTAAAAGCAAATCCTCTATTTGTATTTTTTCGTGACATTGAAAGTATCCATACTTTTTAAAAACTATAACCAGTTGAATTTTTTTACTTTATAATTTTATTATGCATGGCCTTTAGTTGCCTCTAATTATAAAAAGACGATTTACTGGGAAGCACCATTGAGTCTTTTATTTTAAATACACTTGCCCACTATTGGCTTTTAAAATTTAGCTGGCAACGTTGTCAAAAAGCCCTCATCGGCATAATTTTGAACTAGCCTAGACGAACATGACAATTCATAGACATCTTGTTGTGGCAGTTATTATCGTGTTTTTTTAAATCATTTTTATAATTTATTAAATAAATGCAATAAAAAATAGAAGGAAAATTCTCAGGTTTCTTCCAGCAGACTGTCAGAAATGTTTGCAATCGTACAGATTATGCGCACGTCAAATTTGTCGTTTCAGCAGTGCCATGTTTGTAACATTATACAATTGTTATTGTACCATACCGCCGCAGTACCATAACCGTATACGCCAAAAATTTGCTTAGGTTTTTTCGGTATTTTAACAGCTGCCGCTGCCGGCTTTATTTTATCGCACGTAAATATATCCCTAAAAGTGATTTTTCTTTAAAGCGAGTGAAGCTTTCCACATGCGTTCGTCCATGAAATTATTTATGTGTACGCTACTCGAACGCATACGTCTGTTGCTGTTCGGCGGCATATGGAAAACTTTATTATTAGTTTTACGAAAAAAGTTATTCTTTATAAAAAGTTTTGCATGGTCCAAAACCTAAAATGCAATCATCAAATATCAAATTGTATCAGTCATGTACGTGGTTTGGCCAAAAATGAAATTTTTGCTGATATCGCAAATTGTTATAATGAAAAGATGTTTAGAATTAAAAATTACTTTTAAATACGCAATTTTCTTCCTTTCCAAAAAAAAATAAAAATTTCTGCGAAAATCGAAAAAATTTAAGTTTGTTCATTAGTGCACTATATTTCGTGATTATAAATGTCATAAGATAGTTTTAAATAAACTTTTTAAATTAATTGTTAATAAAACAAGAAGAATGTAGAATGCACTAATGTACAAACTTTAATTTTCTCGATTTTTACAGAAAAAAAAGTTTTTTTTTAAATTACAAAATTGCATATTTTAAAGTAATTTTTAATTCTAAACATCTTTTCTTTATAACAATTTGCGATATTAGCAAAAATACAGTTACTTTATTCTTAAGCAAAAATTAGATTTTTGGCCAAACTTCTTACATGACTGACACAATTTGATATCTGATAATTGTATTTTAAATTTTGGACCATGCAGAACTTTTTATAAAGAGTAACTTTTTTACGTTAAATTAATAATAAAAAAGTTATCCATATGCCGCCAACTTACGTAGACACACTGTATAAGGCCGAACAGCAACAGACGTATGCGTTCGAGTAGCGAACACGTAAATAATTTCATGGACGAACGCATGCGGAAAGGTTCACTCGCTTTAAAGAAAAATCTCTTTTTGGGATATATTTAATTATTAATTATTTAATAATAAAAAAGTTATCCATATGCCGCCAACTTACGTAGACACACTGTACATTTGCTAAGTGACTAAACACCTTTGGCGGTTTTAGACATATTTAGGCGTTTCTGTACTTTTTACAGAAAATGTAAATAAAAAATTTCATTTTAAACAACAAAAAAATTGCACAAAATTGGAAAATCTGGCAATGGTGCCGTCATATATATTTACTTTTACATACCCAAAACCTTCCGGATACCGATTTTTTTAATGTGGTTTTAGCGGACCAAAAGATATTTAGGAGTGACAGTACTTTTTACCAACCCATTATACAGGGTGTCTCTGAAAGGTGCGGAGAAAAGTTACCACAGATTCCTGAGCCTAAAATATGACGATTTAACAGGGTGTCAAACATTTATTCTGGTTTTTAGTTGTTTATCAATAATTTTATTAATAATAAGTCTATTGTCACAATATTTGGCTAAAAGGGGTTTTAGAAGGTAAGAAATAAGAATTTGCTAATAATTTTATTCTTTACTTTAGAGGGTGCCACACGCGGTGTCTTGAACAAATTAAAAACGTAATAACTTTTTTGAGTCACTTTGAATGTACCTATTAAAAAAAATAAAAAAAAATGTGGCACACTTGGTAAATGTTGATTTAGGAAGCCGTTTTTGAGATATCTGGATTTTAAAAAATCACCTTCTGTCGAGCAAGGTCTAGGCTATACAGGGTGTGTCAGAATTTGATGCTAATTTTTTAGAGTATGAATCCTTACGTAATTTAAAAAGAAAAGTCCAAATAAACCAAAGATATTATAATTTCTCACCTTTTAAAAGCCCTTCAAATATTGTGACAATGCACTTACTATTACCAAAATTATTATTATCTCTCCGAAACCATCCACTAAGGTAAGTTGGGTAAGATCGTTATATTTAAGCCTCAGGAATCTGTGGTACTTTTTTCCGCACCTTTTAGAGACCCTGTATGTTAACAGGTTATAGATAGCATTAGTTGCTTAAACTTTGACATTTTATTTTTTCGGAGTCATTAACATGCGGTTTTTTTAAATTTGTGTATTATGCATAATTTTTGTGCTGGTGCATACAGAAGAGCTTTTAAATTTTATACATATTCATGACTCTTTTACATGCTTTATATGTATATTCGCGTTTAAGCTTTCATATAGTGTTTCTATTTTGTATATTTTTTGAAATGTCGCAATACCGGAATTAAGAATTATGTTTTAGTACTGCATTTGCGGGCTTATTTTGTTGTGGTTTTGATAGTTAACCTTTTTGTTTATTACAGTTTAATCAACATTTTATTTTAAATAAAATATTTAATTAAATGTTTAACATATTAACATTTTAAATTATTTTAACATAAAATGATTCTTTAAACTAAAATACTTAACGGCGCGGCGTAAGTAAGCATGATTATACAGATCCTCACTTTTTATATTTTTAAAAATAATTCTGGGTTAAGGAACAATTATGTAAATTTAGAAGGCAATGCTAAAAACATACAGATCAACATGTTAAAAATAACGTAAAAATAAAGCAACATATAAAATATAAGTTAAAATTCTGATAAAAGCAAGATCAAAATGTATTTTAACAAACAATCAAGAACATAATTTATTCTAAAATTGTGTATTTTATTTATGGCATTTATATCTAAAAACCAAAACTCTAGAATCGATGTATTTTTGTTTAAAATAGCTAAAAAAATTGTGTGCTACCTAAGGTAATTATAAACTTTTTTTAAACTTTAGGAGAATAAATTGTGTTATACTACATGAACAATGATAGAACAAGAAGTAACCTATAAATTGAAGCCTTTCTAATTTGACGCCTTGTCAGATACGCAAAATGTAAAAAGTAACTATTATTAAAAAAATACGTTATTTTCTTTCGCTTTATATTTACCATTTTTAGTGTATCAAATTTTGTAGTACCTATTTGTATTTGCTCATATTTTTTATGTACAGTATAGATATAAAGGCTTTTATGAGTTAAGATTTTTAACATACAAAACATAGCAATAGGTTACAAAAAATGTGCCCACTATCACATAACAGAAAATAACAACACTGCACGTGTGTCTTTTGCTGACTTGTTTGCATTTTAGTTATTTAAATTCGTGATGTATGCGTTAACTATTAAATTTAATATATAAAAATAAAAATAATATCCCAATGAATAATTTTGACTTTCTTTTGTCTTTATTTTTGTTAGGAAGACTGTTTTCTAGGTTTAAATAATTTGTACTTACAACTTTCAATCTCGATGTGGCATAACTGTCTATCCATGGGAAAATACTGTAAATTCATTGGACATGAAGCTGTAATAGTTAGTCTAAAATGGAAAAATAACTTTTTATATCATATGATTTTGAGATATTTTAGTACCAAATAAAAAAATGAATATAATATTTTTACCTTTTAACAAAACAAAAAGATTTATTTAAACATAAAGTAAAATTTTTAATTTAATAAAATTGTATTTTAATACATACAATTAATTATCTACTATACTTTAGTAGTAGCCATTTATAAAGATTTTACCCTATATATAGGGTGTTCCACGGAGAATGAAGGGATCGATTTGGCAAAATGTAGGCTCTTGAAAATTTGGTGACATTATAAAGTAGTGGAGGACATACAACTAAAATATTTTGACTGTTTAGTTATATCGGACGTTAATGTCAACTTTCTTATTTTCATTGGATTTTAATAATATTATTAATTTTTTAGATTCGGTGTGAAATTTTAAACATATTAAATACGTAATGTTATTTGCTTATTTAAAATCTTATGTTGTACATTAGGTTGTCAATATTTCAAAAACTATAAATTTTCGGATTAAATATTCTTTTACAAACTTACCCTTAGTTTTAATGCTTAAGAGGATAAGGTAATAAAAGATAGGGATTTCCATTTAAAAAATTGCCTTCCAAGGTTTTTGTCGATATAATTTGTAACGATTTGTTTTGACCACTTTGTATTTATTTATTGTCAAAATATGATTACAGTCTACTAAAGAAAATTTTTCTCTCCAAGAAACTCATCCCCAATTTCTATTAAAGGCTTTAGCTAAGTAAAAATTAATGGTTATGCAAACGTCATTTTTAACATAAATTTAAAATAAGTCAAAAATGGTGGGACTTATATGTTTAGAATTTTACGCGAAATCTAAAAAATAAATAATAAACAGCTGTTCCATTTAAAATAAGAAACTTGACATTAACTTTTGGTATAACGGGAGGTGCTACGGTTTTACTGTTAAAATATTTTAGTTTTATGTCCCCCCTAACTTTATAAAATTAATAAATTTTTAAAATATTCCAAAGCCAACTTTTTAAAAATTCTACAGCAGTTTTTCGTGGGACACCCTGTGTAAAAAAATAAAACCTAAAATTTGCAATTCAGTTAGAACTAACCATAACCGAACAATTTTTAGACGGATTATTGTTCTCAATTACCTTACAGCGTATTAAAAAAGTAGTTTTAATTACAGTCTTGTGATAATAACTTTTTATTCATACCTATAATAATTAAGATTTAAATTTTAATATTAATGATTCACTTACCGAATACTCCTAGTTATACTACCGGAATGGTGTATTCTGATAAATTCATTAGACGTAGTCGCCTTATGAAACGATGATGTTTTCTCATTTACAAAAAAGTATCAGGCACCCATATGTTTGTGATGAATTCTGAACCTACAGATAACATTTCAACCTGCAAAAAGTACCTTTTTTATTTAATAAATTAAAAAATTGTATTAATAAATTTTGGATCAAAATATTTATTTTTATGCCTGTTTATCATTCGCATGTTCGCGATTAAGAAAAGAGATATAGATTTGAACTGCATTTTAATATATTTAACTTGATCAGATAAACCTTATTTGTAAGTGTTACTTTATTTGTTTATTCTCTGGAAAATCACCCCCAAAACAACTTACATTTTTTAAAACTAAACATTTTTCGACTTTTTAAAGTAATTCTAATATACATGATATTTTATCTATTTTGTAACTTTAAAACTTCATATAGTATTGCTTTTAGATATATGTATGTAAAAGAAATAACTAAAAGGTTACCTGTGGCCTCTTAACAAACGCAAGTCTTGGATCTGTCCAAAATTGACGGAAGTAGAAGTCCAACGTAAAATCCTAAAGAACACAGTTTTTTTAGTTTATCGATATTTGTGATTTGGGTATTGTTGTTTTATGTTGACTTAATTTTTGAACAAATCTAATTTTGTTACAGGTTTAATTTCCTCTAAAACTAATTTCATGCATCTTCATGCCAATATGTATAAATTTGCTCTATGTTTTTATTAGATAATACAAGATTTAAGGAACTCTAGCTTTAATGTTGCCACTTCATAAAGTGCCCATAAAAAAATCGGTTGTTTTATTCTATGCCTAACTTTAAAAATATATTAAATTTTAAAATTTAATAACTTAATCATAAAATGTGTGTAGTTATAAAATCCTAACTTGCAATATTTCACCCTTGGTTTTAAAAGTTTATCGTAATTATTTTATATTTCTTAATGAAAAGTCACTTAGCGCAAGTAAAATCTTTTGTAACTTAGTTATTTATGACACGCATTTCTTTTTAACGTTTAACAATTTCAATATTTCGGTGTACATGATAGACACTTATCACTTAAAGACATCAATAATTGTAAAGTGGAGGGTGTAAAATTCCTACTTTAATTAAGAGGACTTAGAAAGGTGAAGTACTGCCGTAAATTGTATATCTACATGTTTCTGTTTTTGACATTATTGAAGGAATAAAAAAAATACGTGTAAAACAATAAGCATAGGATAGCTTGGGTACCAATTTTTTGTATGGTTGACACATTGTCTACCAGTCCCGTTTACAATGTTAAAATACCAACATTGAATTTAACGAAAAATTTTAGATAACGCCGTAGGACCACCATCGACAGTATACAAATACTACTAGCAAAATAGATTTTGGTGGATTTAAAGTATCTTAAATGCTTTAAAATTTAAACCTTTAAAAATGTTTTTACAACAAAATCTATAAATCGAAATAAATCATAAATTATCCATGGTAATTTAGTATTTAGCTAAACATTTCCTCATTCCCAAATTCGGAGCGCAGCATCCGGGATTTTGGCTTAATTCCAGATTTTGCAGGGCAAATGTCAGAAAATATTGGGTGTGCCTTGCTGATACAAAACATGCTTATATTTTGTTGGTATATTTTATATTCTGTAAGGAAGAAAGGAAAAACATCGATTGAAATTTAAACCTTTATGGTTTGTTTGTAAACTGTCAAGTTATTTAAACTGTGGATTTAGATTTTAGAAAAAAATTTAATGCCATATTTTAACATTTTTTTTTAACAAAGGCATCTGATTAATATTGGTTTAAATTATATATTGTGACTTTGCAAACAAAGATAAAAATATGTAGTTTAGGGTGCCGTATTTTCATTACAACACGCTAATAAAGTTAAAAAAAAATTAGTGTTTAGTGATTCTTTAAAACATTCCCAAATCTTTAAAATATATACAGTGCATTCCAATTAAAACAAGCCACTTCCCCTAATTTGGTTATTTGTGCACTAATAAAAAAATCCTAAAATACGTAAATTTTTATTTTTAGGGAGACATATTTTTGTGTCAAAGTTTACTTGTTCAAGGCTATCCCCTCCCTCACCAACATAAACGTCAAAAAGTTTAAATGAAAAAGGAGGTCAAGTTGTACCTTATCTTAAAGGGTTTTAAATTCTTTTTTCAGCAAATTTTAGTTTTTTAAAGCCGGTTTAGTAGTTTTCGAGAAAATGAACTTTAAATACCTGGTGTCTTTAGCCGCTGTAACTTTTTTTTAGAATATTAAAATAAAATTTGGTACCTAGGTATATCACAAAAATATTTATAGGTAAGATGTCAAACAGTATCATAGTACTTGAAATGACGTCGCCTATGCAAAAAAAATAAAAATATTCCAGGTGTTCCATTTTAAATAATATGGTTAGAGTTGTTTTCTGTTAAACCAGAAGTAACAAATAACAACTGAGCCATGAAATATTGCACATTAAAATGATATACCTACTTACCAAATTTTATTTTAATATTCTATAAAAAGTTACAGGCGCTAAAGACATCCGGTATTTAAAATACATTTTCTCGGAAACTGCTGGACCGATTTTTAAAAAACTAAAGTCTGTTGAAGAAAGAATTTTAAACCCTTTTCACAAATACTTGACCCTCATTCCCATTTAAACTTTTTGACGTTTGTGTTGGTGGGGGAGGAGATAACCTTGAAAAAATAAATTTGAGGTGTTTCAGGATTTATTTATTAGTGCACAAATAACCAAATTATGGGGAGTGGCTCGTTTTCATTGGACCGACTTAAGTTTGCTTAGACCTATTGACTTATCTACTAGTTCAGAGGAGTCAATAGGACTTATAAAGTATTCAAATTTTTAGGCAATATGATCGGTCGTCTATTTGGACGGAACTGTTCATATAAAACTGACATTAAATGCTAGTCGCAGCATAAACATTCTGAATTATTTTTATATTCTTTATATAACCTAATGGATGTTAATATGTATTAAATATAATTTATTTATATTGTGGAAGTAACATTCTTCTAACTTTAATATTTATTATCAATAGCAGCATCGACAAATATTAATTTTATTTCAATAATTCATTTCAATATTAATAACTTAAGCATTATAACAAGCAGGTAAACTCATGCGTCATGCTCATTTCCAATGCACAGTTTTCTAAAAGCTGCACAAATCTTAAATGTATTTTAGAACAAGCAGTTTTCATAAAATTAATTACTTATTTGTGTTGACTATTAAAACCTTAGTTAGAAAAATATTGATCCTAAATAGACAGTTTTTCATCAACGGCAGGAAATAGTTGATAATTTTATGAACAAGCTGCTTGTCTCTTTAATGCTTTAGTTTAGGCGGTCATAGGATAATATTTTAAAGGATACTGGTGTTAAAAGGGAAATATTATTTATAGAATTGGATAGTACAAATTATTAAATAAGATACGTAATTAACTATATATTGTATTTTAATATAAGAGTTATATATATTTAAATTGTTATAAAAATAAAATAAAAATCAATAATTACAAAATCCGCGTGATATATTTTTGGATTAAAGTTTTTGCCACTACATAAAAATTTTCAATAAATGTAACTTTTGTTTATTAAAAAAATAATCAGAATTTAAATTATTGGTTATTATATATTTTATTCACATGTTTATTTTAAAACTTTTTTTTAAACATAATTTTAGTATTAGACTATGTGCACATAAAAATACAAAAGTTTCCTTATTTTTATGATAATAAACCCTTCTATAAGCTACTACTTTCTTCAAAAAGTCCTTTTATTTGGGAGCTGGAATTTGTTCAATTATAAATGATCATTTAAAATACCAATTTTAAAGTATTGAGGTCTATGAAATAAAAAATATATGTTTTCCTTTTAAATCGATATAGGAATGTTTGGTAAACATTAATTAAACTAACATAAAGGGTTTACCAATAAGAGCGTCAGAACTTTAAAATAACACAAAGTAATAACTACAAGTTAAATGTAAGCATTTTTTTTATTAAAAAAGAAATTTATGGTATTGAATTTTAAAATATTATTGTTTAAATGTTATAAATCGATTCTTGTATCACAACTCGTGATTATCTTTTCATCTTATCATCCGGTAAATTTGTAATGGTGTGGGTGATGACCTGCTTGACGTCACGAATCGTTCGTGGCCTATTCACGTAGACCTGAGATTTAAGGTAACCCCACAGAAAATAGTCCAAGGCTGAAAGATTGCACGACCTTGGTGGTCAATTCACATTATCATTTTTAAAATAACCCGTACCGGAACTTTCTTTGCAACAGAATGATAAATTTTAATAATATCTACTTGTTGAATCTTGTATCTGTCCATAATGACTTACCAGACACTACTAAAAGCAACTATGACATTTTGGTGATATAATTTCAAGCAATGTTGCCACAGTAACATTTTAAGGTTCTGACGCTCTTATTGGTAAACCCTTTATATTCCAAAATTGTGTTATAAAAATAGATAAAATCAAATCCCTACTAGGTTTCGGGGATATTAAAAGTTCTCGGTTTTATTTATCTAAAGCTAATAAAAAATATTGCATACATTTTTAAATTTAATAAAAAATTTGGTAGTATATAAAATGATTAGTTTGCTATAACAGAATACAAATATATATTTTTGTAAAGGTGTGATATATATATATTTTTTATTTTACAAAGGTATATTTTTCTAATTTTTTTAATTTTAGATTTTCTATTTTTGTGGGTTTACTTCTCCTGTACAGGGTGGCTCGAATTCGACGCTCATCATTGGGATTTCGGAAACCGTAAGAGATACAGGATCGGTTAAATGGAGGCAAAGTTGCGCAATTTAATGCTCAATAAAATGCCGTTTTGCGTTTTAAAAAACTCCGAGTACTTCCGAAGATATTCGAAAAAACCCGGAATTTTCAGTTTTGGTTTCTATTGTTTCCTGGCTATATTTGTAAAGATAACTCAAAATGAAAAACACGTTTTCATGGCCACTTTTTCTGCTCTATAATTCAGTGTGATTAAATATTGAATCTGACGTTTCGGCTTCTGGCGACCATCATCAACTTAATTTTTTTAAATACAGACCTGATATTTTTTCAATTAAATTAAATCCTTTTATCACTCTTAAAACACTAAATATAGCCACTTTGATATTTGCCGACGTTTCGTACAGAAAATTCCATCACCAGAATAGTGCATATCTATTTCACCATAATACGGCCCTGAACTACATTTTTAGGTAAGAAGGTAAAAAAAGAATAAACTTATTACATATTCATAATGTTTTATTGGAAGCGGAAATTACTTTATTAACAGAAACTAACCAGCAGGTACGAATTCAAGGGAGAACTTGATTTAATGTATGGATTGGTATGTGTAGGAACAAAATTATTGGACCTTTCGTTTACGAAGGGACGTTAACTTCCAAACGATATCTAAATTTGATTAGGAATGATGTCTTAGACGCCCTAGATAATCAACCTTTGGCAGTATTTCAAGAAATATGGTGGCAGCACGGAGCTCCTGCCCACAATGAAAGGGAAGTAGCTCAATTCCTTTACCATATATTTCCTAATAAATGGTTTTGCAAGATGGCCCGCTAGGAGCCCAGATCTTAGTGCCCTAGAATATTTCCTTTGGGAATATCTTAAGAACCGTTTATTTAAAAATACACCTTACGACCTTTAAGTACTACGACAAAATTTGATAAGGGAAGTCGCTGCCATTCCTGCGAGAACAATTAATCGAGCTGTATTAAAAATACAAAACAAAGCAAGAAAATGCATCGAGGCGGAAGGTTATCTCTTTGAACACTTATAATAGTGATTAAATTATGTTTATTTTTAATATGGGCAACAAGATAGTATTACAAATTGTTTATGTAAGCTGATTTGTTGTCTACCTTTTTGTATCTTATGTCTAATTTTCTGGTTTAATAAAGTAATTTCCGCTGTTAGATATTAATGAGTTGCAATAAAAAGATTACGAATATGTAATAAGTTTATTCTTTTTTACCTTCTTACCTAAAAATGTAGTTCAGGGCCGTATTATGGTGAAATAAATATGCAATATTCTGGTGATGAAATTTTCTGTACGAAACGTCGGCAAATATCAAAGTGGCTATATATAGTGTTTTAAGAGTGATGAAAGGATTTAATTAAATTGAAAAAATATCAGGTCCGTATTTAAAAAAATTAAGTTGATGATGGTCGCCAGAAGCCGAAACGTCAGATTCAATATTTAATCATACTGAATTATAGAGCAGAAAAAGTGGCCATGAAAACGTGTTTTTCATTTTAAGTTATCTTAACAAATATAGCCAGGAAACAATAGAAACCAAAATTGAAAATTCCGGTTTTTTTCGAATATCTTCGGAAGTACTCGGAATTTTTAAAACGCAAAACGGCATTTTATTGAGCATCAAATTGCGCAACTTTGCCTCCATTTAACCGATCCTGTATCTCTTACGGTTTCCGAAATCCCAATGATGAGCGTCGAATTCGAGCCACCCTGTACTTTGTACTAGTGAAACCAAGTAGGTCAAGTTAGTTTTTAAATTTGTATTATAATTTGACTAAAATTTTCGGTTTTTTAAATGCTATGTTATTTTTTTAGCTGTTTCTTTATTACATCTCTTGTTGTACAGCATCTTAATAAAAAGGGTTTTAAATACAAAATATTTAAATGAACTTTATAATACAAATTAAAAACATAGTAACTTGACTAACTTGGTTTTATCAAAGTACAGGAGGCTTGTAGTTAGTATTATAGACAGTATTATGTATAAAGCATAGCAACCGGTTATTTTTTCTTCATCATCATTATCATTTCAATTTTTATCTAAAAATTGTTAATTAGTTTACGTCTGTTAGTTCTGGTTAGTTTAGTAGATTAAAACGGATATAAACGTGTTTTTATGGGACAAGAACAATAAAATGTTGTACTGAATGTAAGGTATGTAATGCCACATACAATAAATTTACAATTTTAAATACTTTCTTTATTAAGTACTGAAAATAATGTAATGTATATATTTTTAAACAAACATAAGTAGCCTTTGGGTTAATCTATAACGAAATGTTCTCCTACTATGTTATTAAAACTGTATCAAGTTAAGCAAGAAAAAATATAATTTTAATTTAGCGGTGTTTGTCTAAACTAATATCTTGACTACTTTTTTGACCTAGTTTATTTGGTTATTTAACATGTATTTTGGTTCTATAAAATAACAAAGAGCTTATAGAAACGGTATTTTCAGTAATAATAGTAAAAGTGTTAATACAAGGATGCAGTTAGGAATAAAAAGGACAACATCTATATTTTTCAAGGCCAGGCCGGAGGGGTCACGTCATAAAGTGACCTTGATAACCTTGATTTGGTTTCCAACGGTATTTTATTAGCTTTTGACTCCTTTAAATCGATGGTGACCTTATTTAACATATAAAATTTTAGAATAATTCCAAAGGAGTTATTGGTTTGTTTGGTAGTTTATTTACCAGGACGCATATTTGAAATAAGACTTTGAGGTTAGGTGTTAGTCAGGTAAATAATTTTTTTTTTCTCTGTTATAAATAAGGAACATAATAATATAACTAAATAGTTATATCTGCAAATTAGTATGTTTTTCTATATTAATATATATTTTATGCATTATTATCAGTTGGACTTTTAATTTGTAGTTTTTATATTTATAAAAGGTAAAAATTAAATATATAAATAAAAACTTTTTACATTGCATACAAATTAATTTCATTGGCTGGATACTTTTAGTTACCTGATGAACACTAACCAATATAATAGTAAAATTAAAAAATAAAAGTACGACAAAAGCGACCTGCTATACTGACAATGCGTCTCATGCACACAGTCCAAGTATTCAAGACTGCGAAGATTCCATTTTTAGTAATATTTAAGCCAAATTTTACTTAGAGTGTCGTTATTATTTATTTACTATAATTAATGCGTCGTTTTATAATGGTAGTACATTAAAAATTGGTAAGGAATGGATAAATTTTGATATTCCAGTTAACCCATTACCATCTGACAAAAAGAAACACTATCCGGGCTATTATTTTTGGATGAAAAATATCTTTTCAAATCTTACATTATATACTGTGTCATTAAATGCCAATACTGGATATAATAACATCACATCTATTACTTTCGTTTTCCTAAATTTTAAATAATCTCTAAATTTATCAATAAATATCTGAACTACAGTTTTAAATTGAATGTTTTTCTAAAAATTATGGATACATACTGATTTTGGACACTGTTTTGACTATAAACACATTAGCGCTGATCCCAAAGTTAATGAACTGGGGGTGAATAAGGTTGCTAGACGGGGTAAAGTAGTTAAAACTTTTCGGTTGCTGTAAAATTTAACCAAATTATGAACTGCATTAACTTTCTTTACTTTTAATTAATGACTATATCAGAATACTGTTAATATCTTAGAAACCAGCAATAATTGACGTATAGTGTCTATACATTTTTAATGTAGAATTTGGTACAGAGTCAAAATGTATTTAAATATACAGGTTGTTCCATTAAAAAAAATTCATTGCATTAAAATGTCGTTTTTGGGACACCTTGTAGGTATATTAACTGGTACTGTCAATAAAAGGAGTGTATCCGAATAAAAATTTTTAATTTTATTTTTGTATCTGGTAGTTATTTTGTGTATAAATAGAGATGGGTCACCCTGTATATGATAGTATATCATTATCATAGTAACATTTAAAAGATATATGTTTCAACCAAGAAAATATCAGACTTGATAATGGGATCGTTGTACCTTGGTATATGTGCTTATTTAGTTTTTCTGCTGATTGACATGCAAGACGTGTTAGTGTTAAGAAAACTATATTATATTTTAATAAGTTAAGTAAAAATGAGATCAGGTTGATTAGGTTTTAAATTTTTATCAGGATTACTGCAAAACACACAAGTATTAGTTAAATACTCTTCTTTTTCAAAAAATGAACACTCTAAGTCAATTTGACCATACTGTAGTACATTCACGATTCACAAACACACATTCACATAGTCCGGTACGTCGAGCCCGGATGTAGGTGTAACCTGTCAAAAATAAAAATAAATACACAAAATATAAACTGAAAATTTAAACACACGTACATGGTAATGCTTATTACGAATATTTACTTTAAGTTTACTTAAGACACCGATATAGTAGCTTGGGTATAAATTTATATACCTTATTTAGCTAGAATAGAGTCCGTGAACGTGGTATATGATTTCGTAGAAAGGTATAGTTTATTCGTATGTATTGCGAAAGTGCTCTTTTCAAACGTCCTATTACGTCATCAATATAAAATCGGATATTGTTGTTAAAAATCAGTTTTTTTTAATATACATTTTTCTACATCCTTTTATTCATAAAAATCACATAAATTGTGTGTTATTTATTGACGAATTTTGTAAAATTATTGCTATTATAAACCCGATATTAAATATGAATATGAAGTTGTTTTAAAAAATAAAAAATTAAAATCTTTATTGCAAAAATATTTCTTTAGGCTAAAAAATATAAGAGAGAGAAATATGGTTAAATGGGAAAAGTTGTAGGCCATTTTATCGCAAATTAATTGCCGTTTTGTTGACGGATGTATCTTGTTTGGTTTTTGAGATATTTTTACAAAAACTGACGATGCACGTTTTAAAAAAGTGCTGTATTATTTTTATTTTTTTATTATTTTAAGAATCTGTAAAAGCAATATGGGACGATTTTTTATAAGCAATGCATCCACGCGTTTAGATTTTAATTTTAACGTTTCGGTTTTAAGATCTCATCATCAACTACGTACATAAGTTAATAAAATTTAGAAATACACTTGCATTTATTTTCTCAATAAGGTTTTTTATCTTTATTACAGCCCACAAAAGCTTTATGCTTAAGTACCAAAGTACCGTGGGTGTCGTGTTAGATGTTTAACCCATCTGTCTCCCTGTTCCGTCAACGCCCAAGCACTGAAACATGCAGTTATTGCATTTTAAACCACCTTTTAGACAACGCTGTAGTGCCATCACGGACGTTATTTATTTTTTTAATAACTACTACCTAGGGTTGGCAAAATACTACACTGATGTTTGCCATTACCATCTGTAAGGTGACGAGCTATTAATAATCCTATGAACAAAATTCGGATTTCTGCGGTGAGGGTTTTTATTAGACATTGAATGGCAATTGATTGTAGAGCTAATGGTCTCCGCAGTCATGGCCAACCTCGGCCAAAAAATTACTCTTACGTTCTTTGACCCAAAAGACAATATTCATATAAAGTGTTATACATTATTTAAAAAAAAACGTTCTTTAAAAATGGTCTAAAAAACAAAATGGCCGCCATAAGAAAATCAAAAGTTGATGATCGTACCTTAAAGTCGAAACGTTAAAATTAAAATCTTAATACAGAAAATAACCAATTTTAAAAATTGTCCTGATAATGTTTTACACATTTCAAAAATAACAAAACATAAAATGTGTAGCATTTTCTAAAATACACTTTTTTCATGTTTCCAAAATATCTTAAAAACCAAACCAGATACAGTCATCACCAAACCGGCGTTAAATATGCGGTTGAATGACCTACAACTTTTCCCTTTTAACCATCTTCCTGTCTTTTATAGTTTCCAATATCTTAATACATTTCCTACCAATTTTGGTCACACTGTTTATGAGGCGGGCTAGTTCTAAAGCGTACAATCTCCAATAGTACCACATAAAAAAACAAGTCCTATAAATTGAATCTGTTGCAAACTTTTGGCCTTAAAAATAATTTTGATTTAAATTTAATAGTTGAAAAATATAACAACTTGCTTATTTATTTTATTTTTATATTAAAAAATATAGATGAAGAGTATGCACTTTAGCTCTAAATCCCCCATATAAATAGTTTTTGGTAAATTGACTTTTCTTTACGAGTTGTTTGAGCTGGTTAAATAATTAAATTACCTTTAAGAACACCTTCTAAATATTATTTTAGTTTTTTTGTTTTTTTTTAGTAAGTATAATATAGCTTTTAGTAGCACTTCGCAATTCATTACGAAATATTTATATATTAAGTAAATTTGTAACAAGTTTTTACGTGACCACCTTTCTACGGTTTTAAATACTTAGTCCTTGTCAATCAACTCTAAAGACCACCAATGGGTTCCAAAGAAACGACGACAAAAACCAAACTGTATGAATTAACCGAATCACTTTTTCATTTGACGTACTCGGATTGCAATTAGAGTCTATTAGTGGCACCAAAGACAATAATTTTAGTTTTTACTATTGACACCACTAACAACGCTACTTGGACTCTCGTTCGCTGAGATTTATCGGGCGGGCATCCATCGAAGGCGTATACGTCACACGTTAATAGTACGTTCAATTGGTCGCTTGATAAAATTTCGGCTAGCGAGTGTCCAAGTAGCGTTGTTTTGGGTGTCTATAGGAAAAATATAATTAATTGTCTTTAGTGGTAAGTATTGACATAAGAAAGGTTAAAAGTATTATGTACCATTTGAACTTCGGACACTGAGCTGATACTGAGCACGTACATGGTGACTCCGACATCAACTGGAGGTCCTGGAAACCGAATATTTTGACTTTTAACGCCTAATTACCCAATATTTTGTTTTTATTGGTACCAGTACACAGCTTTTGGTATTACTTACTATTAAACTTTAAATCGTGAAAATACTACAAAAACCAAAAATATTTGCTACATTATAAACCTTCAATTTGCAAAAATCAAATATTCACAAGCCAACAATATAAATTTAAACGTAGCTATTGTTGGAACTTCAAAAAATTCTGTTGTTTTGGACCATGTATTGTAAAAAAGTATTAAAGAGCTAGAACGTTTTCCCCAATATTTTTTAATATTGTAACAAATATTGATCCAAACTACCAGGAATTTTTTTATAGAAAACGAATGCCCTAGACCGCGTTTAATAATTAACATAGGCACTAAAGTATCGTGAAAACCAAATCAAACTCGTGCACCCCAGACCTGTCCAAAACCCAACCCATTGGGTCAATTACTTTACCCAAGAGGCTGGAACAATTGGGAGATGGGGACACTAATATGAAAGACGGAACACTTAAAACAAAGTAATTTTTTACACCAAAAGCACCTCGGCTAGTCAACACATTTAAAATTTTAGTTTTATAAATTTAGTCCAGATTTTTCTTCCAATGTTTTGTAAAAGTTTGATTTTTATATATTATTATATAAATGCAAAAATGTTGACTTGCCGAGTGCTTTCGACAATCTAAAATTTTAAGTCGACATAAAATAACTGTTAAAAATATCGGGTTTTCCGGTTTATAAGTACCATTTGGACTTCAGAAAGTGAGCTGATAGAAAGAACGTACATCGTGACGCCCACATCGACCGGAGGGCCTGTAAAGCACAAAAATTACCACGTGATAGCTCTATAAAATATGGTAAATTTATTATGAAGTAAAAACCAAATAATCAAATATCCCTTGTAAACCAGAAATTCTTTAACAGTAGGGTTTATTAAGGGGTTTTGGAACAGTTTGACTCAGAAGTAAAACACTGCAAATGGATTAACTTCAAATAAAAAAATATATGTTTTTAAATGACACGGTATTTACTTTGCCTTTACGTAAGGTAAAAATCACATATTAATTATAATTTAGAATTTTTAAACACTAGAATATTCTAAACTAACAATGTAAAAATTATTTTAAAAATTTGCCCTTCTTATACTACTAAGTTTTTCTTATTTTTTTAAGTCTCAAGAAAACAGTAATAAGTCATATTGAATAAAATAATCTTCGTTTTTGAAAGTTAGGAGAGAAAGTCCTGCTTTTTATGATATTCGCCAGGACCCTCACCACTGACGCGTTTCGCTGGTTTCACTGGAACTTATCAATGTGGCTGTGCCGAATCGATGGTAAATAATAAAATTAAGAGTCTTTTATGAAACAACTATCGTTGTTTAACGGTTAGATATAATTCCTACCGCTGATGTCATACTGAAAATTCAGCCATTTGATATCGAGTTATACCGGGATCAGCAAATAATACGAAGACAAATTGAAATAATTTCCTACTGTCGCAATTATAAACAAAATTAGTAAATAATATATAAAAGATATAATTATTTTGTTAATGTATTATTCTAACATTAGGAACATTAGAAGATTTGAACCGGATCAGCTAAATAACATAAGACATAGGCAGTGTGAGGAAAAGATACAGTCTAACGTGAATACCGGCATGTAAACATTTCGGATTGGATTAGTTATGTACATCCTTTGTTGTTGCTTTACTGGCCAATATATCTTTACCTATTGCTTATCCAGTATCTTACCTTTAAACAACGACAGTTGTTTCATAAAATACTCTTCATTTTTATGTTATTCACCATGGACCCGGAACAGCCACTTTAATAAGCTTCTGTGAGGCAGAACATGGAACCAGGATTTTCTCTCCTAACTTTTAAAAACAGTAATTATTGCGTATATTATTGCGACAGTAGGTGGAAAATTATTTGTCTTCAAGTAATATTTTTTTTTGTTGGTTTACTAATAATAAAAATATCTGGGTATCTGGACAGTTTCCCGAACATTTATTTGAATGGATAGTTATTTAAGAAGACAATTCTTTGAATTGTTAATTTTCTTAATGGAATATTTTTCAAACAGGCCATTTTACAAAACAATAGATTCCTTTAAATTATAAGAAAAAAATTCTTCTAAGTAGGTACTAGTTTGGGTGTATCTAAGTTGCTGGACGATAGTTTTGGTTATAAATGACACACATCAGTTAATTTCGGCTAGTTTTTATCTTCGAATAACGATCTGTTTGGCCAATTGGCTGTTGTCGAATAACAGTCCATTCGAAAAACTGTCATGAACTATATTTTTTGTATCATACATTTTGAGGTGTTTCGTATTAAAGTAATATTTTAAATATGGGAATTAAATAGATATACCGGGTGTTTCACACAGGCGGTTCCCTCATAAAACTTTTTCATCTTTTTTCTTTTAATTTCTTGAAATCTTGAGTGCCATGATTAGGCTAAAACGGTTTATTTTTAGTAAAGTAGCCATGGAAAAATAAACTTAATCATTTTTTGTTTTTTAGGACTTCTCAGGGTGGAGTCAAAGTTTTAAAAATACTATTTATGGTCATAATTCCTTTTTGCAAATGAAACGATGGTGGCTCGTTAGCATATTCTAAAATGACATTTTATTCCGAATAACTTGGTACCACATAGGTGGTATTTCAAGTAAGACTCTTTCTACAGACAACATAACAAATACTTGATATTGTCATAAATCGATATTTATTATTTAGTATAATAGTTTAAAATCATATAAATACCGCTTATGTGGTACCAAATTATTCGAAATAAAATGCTTTTTTAGAATTTGCTAACGAGCCACCCTTGTTCCATTTGAAAAAAAGAAGGTATCAAGGGTCATAAAAGGATTTTGAAAACTTTGACTCCAGCCTGAGAAGCCGTAAAAAACAAAGGACGTTTAATTTAATTTTTTCATGGTTACTTGGCTTAAAATAAACCGTTTTAACCTAATCATAACACTTTCCGATTGAAAAATGATAAAAATTTGACAGCAAAAGTATCAAAAAATTACATTTTAGGTGTCATAGTGTCATATGCAAACAAAATAAGATAAAATTTAACAGTGGTGCCATTTAAAAGTGGAAAAAAGCAGTTATATTTGGTCCAACCGATGGTAATAAAAGACAAGTGATTACATCAACACCAATTCAAAATTATGTCAAATACCGACACACCAAATTTGATGTTTCTATTTTTAAAGTAAAAAAGTTATAGGGAGAAATCACCTGAGAGAACCATCCGGTATATTAAAAATGGTATAAAATATGTTAAACTGTTCTACAACCCCTGTAAACCATTTTTTTTCTAAAAAAACAAAAAAGTAAAATATTCCCAGACCGCCAAACGCATTGTTTGTGCTCTAAGCTTGCCAAAAGCATCAAAATTATGCACGTGTCGTGCCGAAAAATCGTAACTGGGAAAGGACCTAATGCTAACTAATAAGCTTGAAATGTAATAAACATAAATCACTAAATTTAGGTTATTTAAAAAATGCACCCATTTGAGATTGATTAGTTCCCAACAAAAGAGGAACAACATATTAGACTTTGCTCCTAATATTATTATTAATTATATTATAATAATTTTAACAGACACAAGAGCGGAATAACTTTTGACTTATTTGATTGTGTTTAATAAAATATAAAAACGGACCAATTTAAAAAAATTATGAATCAAAATCAATAATTATTAGAAAAACTAATTGTAAAAAGAGCTATTTACTGCAAGTTGTTTTAGACATTGATATTTTTAGTAAGTTTTAAGTAACTTTAAAGGCTTATTATTTTTACTAAATATATATTTGCTTAATTTGATTTAAACTAATTTTTATCATTGTCATTCGTCATAATGTGTGTGCGTGTATTTTTTAAATACCCTATTTGTAAAAAAATATTTTCGATTTTTTTATAACTGTACAAACAAATAAATTCGCTTGGCAGGTCTGTTAGTTAAAAACGACAATTTTAAAATATCTTTTCTTTAAATAATCGCATATTTTTGTTATTTGAAAAGTATGTAAAAGAATTATTCCTTAAAAATGCAAAAATATTTTTACGGAAACCTATACATGATTTTTTCTAAAAAAAAAATTTATTTTGTACCATTCTAACTTCATTGAGAGAGCTTATACTCAAAACGTACATCGTGACTCCAACAACTACCGGATTGCCTAAAAATGTATTTTTCTCTATAAATTTATTTGTCTTCGCACATTTCTTATTTTAACAAAGTGAACATGGTTCTTTTAATTTTTATAAATATTTTTTCGGATACTGGTTTTTAGATTACAGTACAGGGTGTCCCACCAGGAACTGCCGCGATCGATTCCTCGAAAAGTACGCTTTGGAAAATTTTGAAAATTTGGGAACATTATAGAGTCAGTGGGGGATATTTCCGGTTATACCGGAAGTGTATATCAACTTCTTATTTTAAATGGAACACCCTATATATATATATTTTTGAGATTTTGCGTAAAATTCTAAACATCAATTATTTAGAATATTCTATACCTAAGTCTAACCGTTTTTGACTTATTTTAAATTTTATGTCAAAAATGACGTTTGCAAGCCATTACATAATCATTAACTTATTCTAAACAAAATCCTTTAATATAAGTTAGGAATAGCTTTCTTGTAGAGAAAGAACTACTTTAGTAAACAATATTGATATTTTTCTATTAATAAATTCAGAGTGGTCAAAAATAATCGTTAAGAATTATAACGACAAAAAGCTTAAACGTCATTTTTTTTCAAATTAAGAGCCCTATCTTTTATCCTATTAAGCAATAAAAATAAGGGTAAGTTTCTAAAAGGATGTCTATTCCAAAAATTTATAGTATTTCAAATATTAACAATTTAATATTTATCTATTCTAACAATGGGTCAAGTAAATAAAGCTAAGCAAATCCTTTTACCTAAAATAATAAAAGATAAAACATATAAAATTGCCTGAAACAAACAAAGCAAGTACTATAGTATTAGCTTTTGCTTAACTTTATTTACCTGGCCCAATACTTTTAAATACGGGTAGGTACGCTGTAGTCGGCTATGGCGCCGCATTATGTTGTCTAGGCCAACTAAAAGCCAAACTAAGCCGAACTTAAAAAGCATTGTTAGAATAAATAAATAATAAATTGTTAATATTTCGAAAACTATAAATTTTTGGAATAGACATCCCTATACAAACTTCTCATTTCTTTTTATGCTTAATATTGCCGTCCACCGGAAAATCACCCTGTATGTTCATATAATAGTCCATATAATATGGTGTTTTTCCTTAGCACGGCAGAAAGGATAAGGTAAAAATATAGGGGATTTCCATTGAAACAATTGATTTTTTTTGTCGTAATAATTTTTAACAATTATTTTTGACCACTCTTTTTTATTAATTTTGAAAATATCAATACAGTCTTCTAAAGTAGTTCTTTCTCTACAAGGAATCCAACCAAAACATATATTAAAGGTTTTTGTGTATGTCGCCCATTGACTTTATATTGTTACTAAATTTTCAAAGCCTACTTTTCGAGAAATTGATCGCAGCAGTTCCCGGTGGGAGACCCTATATGTGTTCAAATTTTGGCGGTAGCTGTACTTAAATACGTAATTTATTAATTAATTATTGATTATTTTATTTTCATTTTTTATTTAAATATGAGAGTATCACAGTATGGATTATATTCCAATAAATAAAAGGAAAATTATAAACTTCAAAAAGTTTTTCAAATTTGAAACAGGTAAGTATAGATTTTTAGTAAATGCATAGGAGTGCTATGTCAAGTAAAATGAAAAAAAAATAAATAAATAAATAAAAGTAAAATTTATACGAAATTTAATACAGACAAAACTTTCTTTAATGTAATAGAGAATAAAAGTTTAAACACATAAGGTAATTTTTCTTGATTTAAAGTAAAATCCAGATTTTTTTGTTTTTTATCTCTTAATTCATTAAAGGTTACCTAACAAAATATACATTTTATAAATGTTTTTTTTTAATCTAATGAACCAAATCGGTGCAGTGGGATTGCCTGGGCAGTAACTACTATTTATTACCATTATTTTTTTATGGGTACCTAATTACATTAATAATACACCTGAAATTTGGTTTGATACTTTTGAAAGTTTTAATTAACATTAAAATTAGTATTTACCAGCTACTTTACATATGCCTTAATCATCGCTTTAAATTTTTGTACATATACTCTTATAAAAACACTTATTACTTAACAATAACAATAAGTTTTAAAAATTAATTAATTTTAATTTTAAAATAATAAATAAGCATTTGGCGGGCTGAGAAAATTTACTAAAAAATAAGATTTTACTTGGTCTTATGGTATAATAAAAAAGATACCTACATATATAACATACTTAATACTTAATTTAACGAAATATGTTCGAAAAACGAAACATATTTTTTTTCTAGATTTATGCCGAGTATTTAAAAAAGTTCATTGTGGATTTTTTTCGAACGTGATTGATTTATTGGCTAATAAAAGAAATCTGCATTTAAGAATAAAAAGAAGTAAAATGTGCCATTTGCGGTTTTTCTAACTTGGTACACATTCCTTTATTAAAATAATTCAATATACATAAAATTAATTAAATTGTAGCTCATGGCGATAATAATGAGCTTACCATTTATGATTAAATAATAGGGTTTATTTAATTTTTCTTAAGATATTTTACATATAAATATAGAATGAAGTGCAAGAACAGGTAAAGACATAAACACGTTTTTAAGTATAGACAGGTATTGTGGTATATTATTTTTTTGGAATACTTTTATGTTGTTTTTGTCACTAAAAAGCTAAACCAATACCTTTTCATTGACATAAAAATATCTGAAATACGCAAAACCTGTCAAACAAACAGGGAAACGGACATCGAACAAAACATAGAGAATTGTTTTCCTGCTTTGATATTATCTCTACCCCGGTTGCTTGACGACGTTTAGCATCGATTTTAGCCCCACCTATCTGTGAAAGCCCGGCGAACGCTCAGCCGCCGAGCTCGTATGTGTCTTTTGATCTCAGCCGAATGCACTCGAATTGTGCCGACCGGCTCCGACAGCATCCGTAAGCATTTAAATTCTCTCGGACCTTTGAGATAAGATAAGAATTGAACCGCACAATGACGTCAGAGTGGCTAGAGATGTCGTTAAGGATAATATGGCAATGTTAAGCCTACTTTTGAAGTGGTTAAGCGTGTAAAGGACTGTTAGCGATATTTATTTGAGTTATCCGGGTTGTTATCAGGGGAAAGCAGTTAGGTTATTGAAAGTTGCTATTTTTATGAGAAAAAATGTTCTTTGTTTGAGTTTATGACAATGCTTTTTTATCTGTTTATTTTTTGGTAAACTATGTAAAGATCTTACTTTACGTTAATTTTTTTTGTTTTGACGCTAGAAGTAATTTTAATTGAAAGTGTAGCACGTAACATACACTTTTTTTTAATCAAATTTTGTTTTCCTGTAGATTACCTTATAGCGGTAATAGCTTACACTATGCATAAAAAGAAAGGTTTAACAAATGTCTTATCACTCAACATGTGCAATTTTAGTAACTCTCTAGAATTTAAGAATAACATTTTTAGTTTAGTTTAAATCTTTTTTCACATTCAACAATATTTAAATTAAGTGGTCACTCTTCGCAATTGCTGTCTTTGTCCATTTATGTAAAAAGAGCAATTTTTATCGACAACATAACTGTTAATACAATTTAAACAATACCAATATATAAACAAATGACACATAACAGGTGACATGATTTTGCGCATGCCCTAAAACAGCTCACGTTTTTAGTTTTTGAATTCAAGTGATGTCGGTGATTGAGACGTGCCACGCGTTTTTCATGCTTCTAGAAAAGTGCCCACCGAGATACGCTGACGCACTACACTTTTCTCACGATCCTGAAAACGTTCCCAGGCCCAAGTGCATCATACACTACTTACCAAATAAGTGATAGGCCGTTTTAAGATTTTATCTTTTGATAACAGTTGGGGCTTTTGGGTAATCGTCTTTTTTTTATCTTAATATGTTTTTTTGTTATAAATACGTATGAAATCCTATAGGGTTCTGTTACCTCTGTTCTGTATTTTTACCATTCAAAAATTATTAGTACAGCAGAAAGAGAAATCGCTAAATTGAAACGCGATCGTTTAAGTGTTAAAGACAGTTTTGCATGGGTAATGGATGCCCAAAAGATATTAAGAATAAACCCTAGGGATTTCATTGGGTTTTACAAAGCCATGTGCACAATAGGTGCGGTATAAAGTAACAACAGAGCAAATACTCATTCAAACGCTTAATATGGCAACATCCTTTTAAGCGTTTAAGATAAGTATAAAAAAATTTTGCATTGCTTTCTTACTAAGGATTATTCTTTAGACGATCCTCATGATTTTAAATCAAGAAATGAGGAGTGTGGAAATTCAGTATTTTAGAGCTAAAGCTAGTTAGGGTCCAAAAAACCGTCCAAGGTGTTAGAATTGATTCTTACTGATTAGTTTCTTTTCTAAATGTCTAATATATTTATGGTTCTTTATCAAATAATACAAATAAAAAATGTCATTCATTTTAAAATGGATTTAGACAAAAATTATAACGACGTTTTAAATTTGAAGTTTTCTTAAACACTTCAGTAGCATTTGAAATTTTAAACTTTTTAAATAGTATTTTGCTAATCACCTTTGCTTTAATTTAACCAACTTCTTATTTTCCATGGTATTCGAGATCCCAATGGTATTGGTCGAACTTAAATTTCTTTGTATGTAGGAAATTTTTACTACGACCTTAAATATTAGTTTTCGTTTTTATATAATATACCCCCGTTATAATATAAAAATCTTAACAAATATAGAAACATAATTAAATGATTTTGCTTTAAGTAAGATTAAAAAATATATATATAAATATAGGTAAAATTGTATTTCTAGCGAAAAGTTAATTCTCACTAAAGGAAAATGGTTATTCGTAGATATTTGCATAAAACACGGATCTATCGATTTTAGGGTAATATCCATCCAGTTATTTAGTCTATTTATAAAATAAACATGGGGCAAAACGTTGAATAAAATTCACGTTTATTAGCACAGTCATAAATAAAATGTATTTATTAGATCTGAACAAAACATAATTGCCGATGAAACCTATAGGGATATACAAGCATTGTATTTTTAATGTTGTAGTACATTTTATAAAATATTTTTTTAATTTTAAAAAAAGGAAAAATATTTTTCCAATTCCAACATAAATTTGTTAAAAATGTATTTTATTGAATAAGCCAAACATATTAGCTGTGTGTCATGCATGCGTTTCGCGGGATAAGTGTTAATTAGTTTTAGTGTTTAATTTGGTAATATGCTGAGGAATATTTAAAGAGAGTGACTGGCACATACGAGCTCGACGACATACAAAAAATGCACATCTTTTTTGAGAGTTTTAAAAACTGACAGTTTTATGTATATATTTTGTATGGCATACAAAATATATAGTGCAATGTTTATTAGGTAAATTTATAAACTTCATGTTATTTTTACATACTTTCTTATTTCATTTTTAATTAATAACTTTGTTATGGGGATAAAAATATGGTGATAGCTGCGTTTATTGTCCTATTAATTTTACCCTTAATCCTTTAAATAAAGAAGCAACCTTAATATAATTATATAATAATAATGTTCTGCAACTTTATTGATAAACTATAGGGAGAGAATATTTTTTAAAAAATAAGAAAATAAATAATATAAATAAACGTTATAAACGTAATACTCTTCAAACTATCTGGGGTCAAAATTAAATAAAATTTTAGATTTTTGACAAAGAAAGAATTTCTTAAAATATTTAGGAATGTAAAAAATGATAAATTATATACCGGGTGATGCATCGCCGGGCGGGACATAGTAAATCCCATGTAATTTTTAATGGTGTCAATTATTGGCTCCTCTAATTATTTTAGAGAAAAATTCTATTGAAGTTTATTGAAGAGCATGCAAATCTACGTCCATGGTAAAAACTTTAGATTTTTCGGTTAACCCGTTTGCTAGTTAGATGCTAATATATTTTTAAAAATTGTTACATTATTATCGCCTTATATTTATGAACAACAATAAAAATACCAGTTAGCGTGACATAACGTTGGCATTTTAAAATTTAGTGCTTTATTATTATCAAAAATCGTAGAGCGAAAAGATTAACCATGAGTTATACTACTGAAGAAAAAGTATTGATGATTAAATGGCACTGTCAAGGAAATAGTTACCAAAAGGTGTCAGACATGTTCGCTGCTCAGTATCCGAATAGACCGATACCCGGAAAATCAACAGTCGATAGGACTATTAAAAAATTTGAGACCAAAGGCACAGTGATAAATAACTGCAGATGTGAAGCTAGGGAGTACCAAAAAGAAGAAAATGTAAAAGATTATAGAGATTGGAAATTTTATTGCACGTGGAAGAAAATGAAAGGACAACATATTATTGGACCATTTTTTCTTAATCAAAATTTGAATGCAAAATTTTATTTGGAACTACTCGAAGAACTAATTTTATGCGCTTTAAATGATGTATCCAGGGAAAATCAGAAAATTTGGTACCAAATGGATGGCTGCCCGGCCCATAATACGCTGGCTGTTCGGAAATATTTACACAATGCTTTTAATGGAAATGTTATTGGCCTACATCACACCATAAATTGGCCAGCCAGGTCTCCTGATATTTCGCCAAATGACTTCTTCCTCTGGGGCCATTTAAAAAGCATGATATACAAGGATAAAAATTACTCTAATCTAGATGAGTTAAAAAATGCTATTTCTGCAGAATGCAATAAAATTTCAATTTACCAGTTAGCCAAGGTAAGAAGACAATTTTATAAACGTCTGGGTTGTTGTCTAGCAGTCAGTGGGGGAATATTTGAAAATTTTCTTAAATCTTAAGTTTATTTTTAATATATTAATTATTGTAATAATATTAATAATTTATTGAAGCATGTAAATATTATAAATGTCATAAGTTCTTAAAATTTGTTACTCTACTTTAGTTTAACTTAACTTAATTTGTTTGTATAAATACAACTTTAATCTTTTCACTGTACGATTTTTGATAATAATAAAGCACTAAATTTCAAAATGACAACGTAATGTCACGCTAACTGGTATTTTTATTGTTGTTCATAAATATAAGGCGATAATAATGTAACAATTTTTAAAAATATATTAGCATCTAACTAGCAAGAGGGTTAACCGAAAAATCGAAAGTTTTTACCATGTACGTAGATTTGCATGCTCTTCAATAAACTTCAATAGAATTTTTTTATAGAATAATTAGGGGAGCCAATAATTGACCCCATTAAAAATTACATGGGATTTCCTATGTCCCGCCCGGCGATGCATCGCCCGGTATATATTTTATATTTATTCACTAGAATTAGGTAATAGCAATATGAACATGCCGAAGAATGGTTATATACAGTGTATCCCAGGATAGGTGTTACAAGAGGACAAATGGAACAACATATTTGGAATCTTTAAACGTCCTTTTGGAAAAACTGGTCTTATGGTCTAAAACTGATAAATACAAAATTTTACTCTGATTGGTAATACACAGGGCCAGTTATATCTAAAAATATGACAAATGACCAAGAGTAAAATATCTATCTATTTTTAAAAATTGGAAAAAAATGTATAAGGAAAAGTTGAAGAATGTAGAAAATGAAATTTTATGTCAAACCTTAAAGTTAAAGAATAGAGTAAAAAAATATCTTTGTAATTTATTTACATTATGCATTACCAGTTTTTAAAATACTTGGCTTAAGGCAGCCAATTTTAAAATAATATTTATATTATTATTTTCTTAAAATGTTGCTCCTATTTGCTTATTAGTTAAGTTGTAATGCCTAATAAATGTAAAAATTGACAATTACTTTTTTTACTCTTATGCTTTAACTTCAAATTTTGACATAAAATTCAAGCCTCTACAACATGTAACATATACATTTTTTTCTATTTTTAAAAATAAAAGTAGTTAGCTCCTGGGCATTTCATATTTTTGGTTATAAGTCGCCCTGTATAATACCAATAAAATTTAGTATTTATTAGTTTTGAACCATGCGCTTAGTTTTCCCAAAATTTCGTTTTGAAATTCAAAAATATTTTGTCATTTGTTCTCTTGTGACACCTGTCCTGGGACACACTGTATTTTTACGCTGAAAATAATACAAGAAATAAAAACAAGAAATTAATTTATAACTACACGAAAACTTAGAATAATAATTTTAGAAAAATGCAGTGTTTTTTATAAAAATACGGTAAATCACTCACGCTTGACACTGGTGAAACTTTATTTTTTCTTGTACTTTAAAAAATGTCCTTTGATGCATGGAAAATGTTTTCTCCCAAGTTTCTTGAAAATATTTTGATTGGTATAAGAGTAATAATAAAAAAGATGATTTCATTAAAATTTAAACACCCTATAGTTTAAAAGGTAAGACGTTTAAAAAATATATTCATTAAACGTTTTTCCTACTACTATTTCCCATTATAGACAGACCCTTTAAAGCTTGTCGGTAGATTTACTGGATACCCTGTATACTGAACGAGTTTCTAGTTTAAAATAAATAGAATTGATTAAAAACAACACTTTTTTAACAAATAAATAAACTTATTTATTTAAATTATTCCTAGTTATAGACTCGCATTGTATAAAGAATATTTATTTGTTTTTTCCTTTATTGAAAGCAAGCTGGATGCGGAAATATTCTAAAAAAATTACAAGTTTAACTTTTTGGTAGAATTCTAGCAATACTTTGAGGAGAAATTATTATTTTTAAATAAATCATGTAATAAATCTAGGTTTATTAAGGATAATTTAATTAATATCATTTTTATTTCCTATTTCTGATTAAGTTTGGTATAGTGTCAATATTAAAACTTTCAATTTAGTTAAAATGTTGACCAATTTTAAATCCACGATACGCTTGGTTAAAAACAAAAAAATATTTAATGATAGAATGTTAAAATAACACATAAAGCGACGTCAAATTGCAAACGGAAAACTCACCTCCATAGTTGGGTCTTACACGCTTGTCGTAGCTTACGCTGAAGGAGTCTAATATGGCCGAAACGTTGACGTCGCCTAAATAGCTGCCGCCTGGTGAGTTTTTCTGAAAAAAGAGCTTTAATTATGAGTAATACTAAAAGAATTTCGGACTTCCATTGTCTTTATTTTAAATATTCACACGACGTTTGATGCAGTCCTATCTCTGTCCGTTTTAAAGTGTATGTGTTTACACTTGAAAACGGACAGAGATAGGATTGCCCTGACTTTGTGTTAATATTTAAAATAAAAACAATAGAAGTCGAAATTCTTTAGTATTAGTCATGAAGAATCATTGTCTAATTCATTCAAACAGCTTTAATTAATTAATATTATATTAATCGTTAATTGCTTACCCTAGCAACCTTTAGATATGGTAATTCATTTTATGTTGACTTATATCTATTAATTGCTAACCAGACCATTATTTGCTGTGTATTTAATAGTCTATAATCAGATAATTTAATAATATAAATTATATACAGGGTGTCCCAACGCTATTTATCCATAAAATCACTTCGTCCCTGTATACGATATAAAAAAACAAATTTAAAATAAAAAATACCCATTAAATGCATTTTTTTTACTAAGAGTACCACTTAATATACAAGATGTCTTAAAAACAAACTTTGTATTGTCAAGTAGGTTTTTTAAATGGAACATCCATTATATTTTAACAAATTTTGAATCTGTACTAAATTCCACATCAAAAATGTATAAAACACTATACCGGGTGCCCACGAGATCACTTTCCGGCTACCATTTTTTTATTTCTTTATCGATACTGACGAAACTTGGTGGGGTTGTTAGACTAATAAAAGTCATTATAGGGTGTATATGACAGGCTATTACGACTTCCGGTTTCATCGGAAATAACTGGAACTTTGGATTTTTAAATGGGATACCCAGTATATTTTTGTTTTTCGGATTATCCATATCATTTTAGTCGGAATACAATAGTTTTAAATCAAATTTTGGCCAAATTTTATTTTTAAATTATTTTTTTTCTAGAGTGCCATAATCATTATAAAATCACTCCTCACACTTAACTTACTTTCAGAAAAATACGAAATCGAATTTATTTTTTTAATTTTTTTACTAGGAGGGTTCTAAACTTTATTTTTAGTTTTTTTACTCTAGCTCAAAAACCAAAATAGGACCATATTACTTTCATAAAATGTCTAAATGCAGTATTTCACAGCGAATCCAACGATGTTAAACATTAATGCACTTTACTTTATCTTTTTTTAAACAACATTTATTATGTAGGAAAATGAACTTTTTGATAGTTGCCACAAAAACAGAAACTTGTTGTAAACAGGGTATGTTGTAAAAACTAATGTTTTTATTTTTTAAACTTTTAACGAAACACAAGCAATTGTTTTTACAACATATTCTATTAGTTTCTGTTTTTATGGCAACTACGATAACTGCAACGTACGCCGTTTAGTATCAAAAGATAATTTTCCTACATTATAAATGTTGTTTTTAAAAGAAGATGAAGTAAAGTGTCGTAGTGCACATCGTTGGATTCACTGTGAAATCCTGTATTAAGAAATTTTATGAAAGTAATATAGTTCTATTTTGGTTTTTGAGCTAGGTTAAAAACTAAAAAAATAAGTTTAAAGCTCTCTAGTAAAAAGTTTTTGTATTTTTCTAAAAGTAAGTTAAGTATGAGGAGTCATTTTATAATGATCATAACACTCTAGATGAAAAATTAAAATTTAATTTAAAAATAAAATTTGGCCAAAATTTAAAATGATCGAAAAACAAAAAATATACAGGGTTTCTCATTTAAAAATCAAAAGTTTCAGTCATTTCCGGTGAAATCGGAAGTCGTACTCGCCTGTCATATACACCCCAAAATGACTTTTTATTAGTCTAATAACCCTACCAAGTTTCGTCAGTATCGATGTAGAAATAAAAAATGGCAGCCGGATAGTGATATCGTGGGCACCCGGTATATTAATTATAGCTGGTTTTGAGATATCCACAGTACACTGATTAACAATTAAAAGTGAAGAAAGAAAATTTTGTTTTGGATTTAATAATTTTTAAATGATTTTGTCACTATTAGAGTTACAAATAACATAATACCATGTAAGTAGTAAGTAATGTTGTAAGAACCACTAAAAAATGAGTTAGCTATTTAGTTTAATTTTGTCACATATTTTTTTACTTAATCTAAAAACAGTCATAAAAATTGACGTATTGCTGTTTTTTAGTGCAATTAAATAAATATATGTCTAAAATAAACTAAATTGACATACCTATTAGTAGTTCTTACAATTAAAGGTAATTAATTTCATGGTAATGAAAGTTAAAAAAAATATTCACTTTTTTTGTCACTCTCAGAATGACAAAAAAAGTGAATATTTTTCTTAACTTTCAATCGTCAGCAGCATACAGCTGATATCTCAAAAACCAGCAATAATTGTCGTATAGTGGGTTATACATTTTTGACGCAGAATTCAATACAAAATTAAAATTTGTTAAAATATACAGGGTGTTCCATTAACAAAAAATAACTTGACAATAAATAATATGTTGTTAAAACACCTTGTATAATAACTAGTACTGTCAGTAAAAAGAGTGTATACGAATAAACATTTTATATTTTAAATTTATTTTTGTATCTTGTATAGGGGCGAAATTATTTCGAGTATTAATAGAGCTAGAACACCCTGTTTATATATTTTGTATGTTTAACAGTTCTATTACAATAAAAATAATGTAGGGTATGTACTAAAAGCTAAAAAATAATTCGGTAAGTTCTAGCTACCAGAACGCACCAATTTTCTCAATAATCTGGGGTATTGATCAGACAAATAAAAATCGTTGGGCACGTGAAATTTCTATTATAATATTTAATTTGGATATGCAACGCCAAACGATTTTATTATTTGTCTGATCAATACTCCAGATTGATGAGAAGATTTGGGCAATTTGATAGCTGGGACTTATTATTTTTAGCTTTTGGTACATAACCTACATTATTTTTATTGTAATAAAACCGTTTAACATATAATATAATTTATTTTAAAGTTTTTAGTTTTGTTGTTAGTTAATATTTCTCATTTTATTAAGTTCATTATGCCTCATTATTACATGGTTTATTTTCTGACAATTTGTTGCAATCTTACTGTTCGATTCATTGGGTGAGTGATCCATGCACCGATTCTAAGTTGGAGAAGTTATTTGATTAGTAAATATATCTACACTGTTTAGACTATTTTAATTTTTTTCAGAATAAGCTCTATTTTACTAATCAAGCCCTTTTATTTCATACACATATTGAGGTTGTGGTAACGTAATGTGTAATTCGCCATTTTGCATCTGCGGCCATATTGGATTTAAAATCATAAAGAATGTATTATATTGTATGGTTATCAAGATTAAGAGTGTGTACCAAATATACGATCGATCAGTTGTCAGAAAGGTGGTAAAATTCCAATTACTAAATTTAACTCAAACAAAACAAATAAATAAATAAATTAACTGGGGCAAGGTAAATAAAACGTAAAATGAATTATTTTATATAAATAATTATATTCATAGTGTTAATAACACCACAAAAAAATCACTTTTTTAACTAGTTGTGCAACCAAAAGTGTTGGTTTAATGGGTGTTTTTATGTTAAATATAAATGGCGTAAGATTAAAAGCATATCGTTTCTTGGAGCCACATTTATTAAATTTTAAAATCTCTATTACAGCTTTAATAAATGAAACTTTGTAAAAGCCCAGTTGTAATTTTCAAAAGCTACATTGATCGATATTTTTTAATTAAATTTTTCCATTTATTTCCCAGAAAACTGTATATTTGTTTTTTTATGCTCTGCATAGCAGCAAAAATTAGGATTTAAAAGTGAATTAATACTTGATAATTGTTTTTATTGTAACTAAGGTTTTTTACCCAATTTATTTATATTTATTAATATTATTTTTACTCTACTCTTAAAATAGCGATGACAAAGTTTTTAAATAGAATTATTAATAGAGTGATTTATACAAGTTGCTTCATTTTGAGCGTCGGGCTTTCATAGCACCTAAGTTACACATGAGACGTACGAACGCCCCACAGTGGCAAATTCTTCTCTTCTAGCTGGACAAAACGGTTAGTTTTTATAAATAATATTATAATTTAGGTCAAGGTTTGTCAAATATTTTTAAAGTCCGTCACCCTTCTAAGTTTTAAACCGTTTGGTATATTTTAATGAAACTCAAAACAATGGCCGCATTCAGGTTGTTCCAGCGGCTAAGATTGCTTAGTTAGAAGTCACTCTGAATGCAAAGCTGATTACTGCTTTTTTAATAGCGGTCGAGTATTTTGCTCAGCGTAAAAAATGACCGCTGTCGCTTTTCAAACAGCGGATTTTGATAGTTTGACATTTGATATTTGAAAGGAAAGCTTGGTTACAATCGCGATAAATATTTATTTTGCTAATTCTTTTAAATATTTTCTTGGTAATAACGTTTAAATCCAAACAATTAAGATGGATAAAAACAAATTTGGTCCGGATAACCATTTTTTGATCGTAAATAATGAAGGAAATCGTATTATAGAAAATAATAGAGTGTTGGTACTAAGAATAAAAGGTAAGGATAATTTAATATTTAAATGTACTACATATTTCGAAATTTTTTATTGAAATTACCATAGTTTATTAACTGTGCTCGTAAAATTTTTAGATAATTCCTTTGTTTATATTCCTCTGTGTCCCAAGTAGAGCCAATTTTCGGTCTTACAACTGTGACAAAAACTAACTTAAACAATGAAGATGTTTTAAGTGATATATGCTTCAATATTAGTTTTTTTAGAAAACTCTGTTTGGTAATCAGAATATTGGGGAAATGCATTTGGTTATAAACATTATAGACATATTAATGGGAAAAAAATAACGTTTTTTACATATTTAAAAGTAAGTCTCGTCAACTAAATAAAATTCCCTATTATTTTATTAAAGATATTAGCTTATTTATTTAAAAAAATATATAATTTTTAAAGATATCCTAAATATTCTATAAAAAAACTTTTTTTGACCCTGAATACTTAAATATAAACTGTTTTTTTGTTAAAAAAAACTTAATCTTACAGTTTACATCGGTATAACAGCTGTAAAGTAAAGTAAAATACGCTTACATTTTGTAAAATATTTATTTTTTGTTAATATATAATTAAAAGTGGCAATTTCTAAAATATATTGGTTTATACAGACTACCTACATATGGGCGTACCTAGGGAAGGCATTTAGGTGGCGGGCAGCTGTCCCCCTCCCTAGTTGGGTGTCGGCAGTATGGTCTATATGTATGTAGATATAATATTCATATCTGTATTGAACTTTGTGCAAATATTTATAATTCTAGAAATTTTAAATTATTTCTACATCTTACTCAGTTTACTCTAAGGATATATTTTATTCTAAGTAAATTTTTAAGCGATAAATATTTTTTTGCCGGTCGCTCTCTTTCTAAACAACATTCTAGCTACGCTCTTGTAACTACAGGGTAATCCAAAAAGTTGTAAAACAAACAGTTTGTTCTAATAGTTACACCTGTGTATTATTATTTATTTAAATAAAAACAACCAGACGTTAAAAGTGGAGTTTAAACACCGTGAATTTATGGTTTTAAGTCAGGTATTAGTGTACTGCCATTCAGCCAATCACTTTTTTTTCTAGATAACTCTTCTTGGTTCTATTGCAATCGGATGAACTATTTAATAAAAAATTTATACCCAAGCTTCACGATTTTCTTCATACATAATTAATAATATTCATTATCGAACCTTTAAGAACCTTTAATATGTTCCTCTATATCCACCTGGTTAAAGTAATTTAGAATATATGTAAACATTCTCATATTTTTATTTTCTTTATTTGATTCATTTACCCATACTTTCAAAAGACTTCTTCGTGGTATAGCACAAGGAACAAAAAAAAATCATAGAAGTGAAAGGGGCAGGTTGGGGCAGAAATTTTTTATTTATATAAGTAAAGAAATGTTTATTTATTATTGCTTTACAAAAAGTTACGCGGGACTTGGCGAGACTCAAAATGTCTGCCTGTGAAAAGAAAATAGTGTAAAAGAAATTTAAATTTGTTTTACTATTACTATATCATTATATATAATAAAAAGTTGATAAAATGTGTGTACCGATAAAACTTGAAAAGGAGTCCCGATACGATAAAGGGACTTATAAAGTGTGATAGCCCTTTATCCCCCATCGAACAAGAAAGTTCCCGTTTTACCCTAAAGGGCGTATTTTTAAAGATATAAGGACTCTTCCAACCCTTCAACTTGGAAATTAAGTGTAGTGGCGCCATCTGTTGTCGAGTATTTGAACTTCATTCAGAACAACGGTTATTTGGGTTGCGTTTCGAAAGGCGCTGCGAGCAATTGCAATTGTTTTCAATAATTTTTGTTACTTTTTACGTCATAGTTTATTTTTTTATTTCAACTACCACGTAATCTCATATCAACTCCCGAGCGAAGCCGGGAATCATAGCTAGTTTAGTTATAAATCCGGCCTGGAATAAGAAAGAAAAAAGCAGTTACTAGAAATATATAGCACATACTTGTATGTCTTATTTCCATTATAAATATCGTTAATATTTATTATAGCACGTCTGGGAAACTTACTTTAAATACACATATTTAAACGGTAAAAATATATGATTTAAAACATTTTCTAATATACTTACTTTAAAGACTACAAAAAAATATATTCCTAATTATTATTAGCAAAAAATTTAAATCGGGGGTTTAAAGCACTATTAAATGAAACCAATATCGAAGAACTCAAAAATATTATTATTTTTATTATGTCCATCTAAATATTAAAAATTTGCCACGGTGCGCCCTACGCCTGACAAAAAAGCATTGAAAGTAATGTAACCCAAAGCGTTATTCCAATTTGAGGGAGGCGCCGCGCCTGCATGTGAAAGGTTGCATTACTTTCAATGCATCTGGCGTAGGGCGTAGGGCGTAGGGCGTTTCTACCTCTCATGTATAACGGGACTAATTAACTAATTTCGTTCAAAGTGGTAACTGGCGATAAACGTCTATTTAAAGAAAATATTTTGTTTATATACAGAGTAATCCCAAAGTTGCCCTACCAAATTTGGTATTTTTTTTTAATGGAATACCCTGAATATTTTTACATAGTTAATACTCTTTTATGTTTGTCTTTACATGTGTACAGTATAAGACTTATCAAATGTTTCTCGGAAAACTATTTTTTTAATATAAAAAAACAGGGCTAGGGTAAACAGACAGCCGTTGGACACTAAGTAGTTATTGGACAGTCGCTTTTGATTTGCTAAAAATAAGATAACAACAAACAAAAAGCGACATCTATAGTTATTGATAGAATCTATTAGTACTTAATATTGTTATAGTTTATAGGTTTTGTAACAGATGGCAGTAACAAAGTATCAAAATAAATATTTCTCGGCAGCTATTACGGAAACGGACAATCGACTTGAAAAATAATTCTTTTTATAAGGTTGAGTCAAGTGTTTTGTTACGATTTTGGCATAGTGGTGAATGTTAAAAATTTGCAACGTAGTCTATTCAAATTTTTTGAGAAAAATGCAAGGCCAAATCCTTTTAAGGATAATTATCGTCGGGATGGGTGGGTAAAAGCATTTTTAAAAAGACACCCTAGCATTGTCCAACGGACTAGTAAGGGAGTTACACAGTCTAGTGCAAATATCTCAGAATAAGACATTCGGAAATGGTTTGCTAAGATACACCAGTATTTAGAAGAATTTGGTTTTTGCATTTGTTGGATGTCCCTACTTGAGTATTTAATGGTGATAAAAGTGGGTTTGAGTTGTGCCCAAAAACAGGGAAATTTCTAGCCGTCAGAGGAACTAAAAATGTATACAGCATAGACACTAATAATTCCAAAGAGTCAATTACGGCCATGTTTACATTCTCAGCTTCTGAAGAAGCATGTCCACCCATGGTTGTCTATAACTACCAGCAAATTCCACAAAAAAATTATGATGGGATTCCTAAAGACTGGGGTGTAGGCCGAAGTGGTAATGGGTGGATGACTTCAGAACTGTTTTTTGAGTACATAGGAAACGATTTTCACCCATATTTACTCCAAAAAGGCTTAACACTGCCAGTCATAAATTTTCTTGATGAACACAAAACCCATGGCACGTATAGTGTAAGTAAATTATGCAAAGAATTGGGCATTGAGCTTATAGCGGTATACCAGAACGCAACGCGCATTCTACAGCCGGCTGCATAGCTGTTTATTGGCCGGTTAAGGCAGCATGGAAAGATACAGCAAGGACCTGGTTATAAATAATCCAGTTGAGTCAATAACAAAGATGAATTTCGCTGGTATTCTTGATAAAGCTCTTAAAAAATCTATAAAGCCTGAAACTTTGATCAACGGATTGAAAGCCTGTGGCTTAATGCCTTTTAATCCTGGTGCGATTGATTACGAGAAATGTTTGGAAAGCGATAAGCATTGGCAGACTAAGAACAACCAACATCAAAAACGTGTTTTACCATTTTCTTAATTTAGTCAAATAGTTGGATTAAGGAAACTGGCGCAGTTAGAAACTTACAAAAACTTAGACAGTATTAATAAACCCAATTTTACATAATATTCACGACGCATTAACATCATCTTCCAATTTTGAAAGACGTCATTCACCAGTACCTAAATCTTTAATTATAGCACAGAATACTACTGATCAAGCACTTAAAACTGTTTCAGAGGTCCCAGAGCGAATACCACAGGATGATTTGATACAAATTTCAGATCTGGTTAATTTAAAATATCCAATGCTATTACTCAAAAGGACTTTCAAGATATTCCTTCAGAACTAATTATGGCTACCGAGAACTAGGAATGTCAGGATTGAAGACCTGATAATCCAGAGCACCCAAAATTAATTCTTTGCAATATTAATAATTCAGCTACAGAACAACTTTCCCAAGTATACCAATAGTTAGTACATCAGTCAAAGAAAATGCTACAATTACTTCTGTTTTGCAAGAACAAGAAAAAGAAAATTTATCGGATAATGTAAGCTTACTTAAAAATAGTCCTGCGTTTAAAATTATATCTTACAGTAAATTTGAACCGTTTTTGACCATGCTCAAAACACCTGAAAGAAAAGGTAAAAGAAATAGAGTGAGATATCCATACGCAATAATATCAGACAAGAACAGAGCTATCTTTAATGAACAAAAGAAAAAAAAAAGAATCAGCATTTAAGCAAAAAAAAAAGAAAGAAAAGAATTAGAGAATAAAACAAAATAAAAAATGAAAAAAAACAATAATGTAAAGTCAGGTAGAAAGAGAGATAAAGGAAAGTACAAATACCTACAAAATATGTTCAAAACTAACAAAAACCAGCAATCGTTTGTGTTGTAATATGTGCTCTTCAATATTTCACGTTAAATGTATTCCTCACAAACACCAAGAACATGTACCAGAGACATAACAATAGATTTTAATGTGTATCATGTTTGTTATAGTGAAGTGAACAATAATGATGATGAGGATGAGATATGAAGGAACGTTCTTGTGATGAATTCTAAAATTGTAATGTGTTTCTAGCAATTTTCCTACCTATTTTTAATTTATTTTGTGACCAAAAAGTTTCAAATAATACTTTTAAGTTGTTATTCTTTTAAAGTTTTTCATTAGCTTTGTTTTTCATATTTTATTTCTTTGAATTTTTATGATCCCCAACGTTTAAGACAGTTAAGTAATAAATACTTGCATATTATTTAGTTTTCAGAGGTGTTTATGAATATTGTATGATTTAAAAAAGCAATACTATATTAATAATAGCAAAAAAAATGTTTTTATGGTGGTTTAATACGTGTTAAACTATTATTTTGTTATATTCATGGACTGTCCAATAATTGTTTTCAAATGTCCAGTAATTATAATTTTTGTCCAATAACTGTGTTCTTTATTATTTATATAATAAATTAAATATAATAATATTTTTTAACTGCTTACAAGAAGTAAGATTTATAAATGATTATTTTGATAGCTCATTTTATCTAGTTTCAAAATATCTCTACATTTTCTAAGATACTGAAATAGTCGAAGGAAAAAAATCTTTAAACTATACTATTTGCTTGATTGTAGAGGCCCAAAAGTTACCCTTCTATAAGTTATACCGAATTTCAGCATACAGAGCACAGGGTAGTCAAAAATAACCTCACAATATTTATAAAGTTTCATTTTTTTTTCTCGGTTATTTCAAATGGAACACACTATACCGATTGGCTGAGCTTGATATTAGAATAGGATTTCTGTGTAAAGAAAAGAGATATTATTAAGGAATATGTAAGTTGAACAAAAATAAAGCTTAACATAACTTGATTTTCGTGTATCTCCCACTTTTAATTTAATTGGTTTGGAGGGGTAAGTCGGAGGCGTACCTACGCGTGTCTCGCTTACTCTGCCGTCATAAAATAAAAATAAACTTAGAATTCGTGTAACAAGTAGCATAAATTACTGACACGCCCAGTACTTGAAGCGGTGAGCTCTAGGTAATATGATAAATATTCCCCAACTACTTGGCAATTTTCTGTCTTGCTTCGATATACAATAAAATAGTTTTATTCTTATGCTTTTTATAAAACCTAGGCCTAAAGTGCCCGTTAGCTAATCTGTATAATGTTATAGCATTTAAAATACATTGTCGAAAGACGGTATATGCCAGTGTAAAATTTGAAATTTTGGGCTTGGAAACTTTGGAGTGATGGGAATTTTTTCTTCTGGTTTAAAAATTAATCGTAACTAACATATAATCAAAGATGATACTAGCTCGCTAGACCAAAAGATTATATACAGGGCGTTTTATTTGAGAAAACCGATTGAATTTGTGAATATTGTGAGGTAATTTTTAAGCACTCTGTTTTTTAAAATTAGCTTAAACCCATGGAAGGGTATCTTTTGGCCTTCTACAGTCAAATTATTCCTTTTTTGGATGTAGTAACCTCTTCATCGACTTGTGTAAGGGTATGTTGTAATTTTTCTTTTTTTTCAGAGTATTGCAGTGGTAAATACTGTTTTTCTTTTATTTTAATTCGTTTGAATCAATTTGATGTATGCAATTAGGGATACGTGTGTGCCAACATGTCTGCTGAGCATAGCAGTATCCGTACATAAATATGTTTCACTTAAGAATAACTAAATAGTTTTTTCTAACAAATATTAATAGCATAAAACTGTGACTTCAGAAAGGACCAGTCTATTCTGGAAGAACAAAACGTATATTTAGAATCAGATCGTATTAGCAAAAGGACGTTTCGAAAACTGGTTTATAATTTAGAAAATATAAAGACCGAAGAGGGTTAAAACGACGCCAGCCAAACGGGCGACTGAATGGTGTGCAGAGCTGCGAACCGAACCATTTTTGGCAAGAAAGTATTTTATTAATGGGCTACGCTACTAAGTGTGCCCAAGCGTGAGATGAATCAGTATAATGGGTGTTTTTAAAGGAAAATATACATTTTTTAAAAAACATTTTTCACTCCCTAGTCTTTTGTTAGATTTCAAATTTGCTACATTGATAATATTTTTTTTATAAAGGAATTTACAGGCTGTTTCCTTATTGCGGAAAAAAAATTAAAGGCGTATTCCTGAGCTAATTCTTAACAAACAGTTTATATAAACATAGGTCCGAAAATCAATTGTTTCCAATCCTACAGGGTATTTCATTTTTTACAAAAAGCATTTTTATTAGAAAATATATTTTTTAAATATTTATTTCAAATTATGTACCAGCACCAACAAATACTATATTATATACCACTAGCATCTAAGTCAATCTCCTTAGCAACAATTTTCTTCCAAGTTTACACGCAGAGGTTAAGAATAGGGGATATAATTCCGGGATGTTGGAGCCCCGGATCCCGAAATCTCGCCCCATTTACAGTCCCGAAATCTTCGGGATTAAATCCCTGGATCTTCCGGGTCAATAAATACATAATTTTTTCAAAATATTATTGCATTTAACAAATGGCACCTAGTTTTCTTGTCAATTTATCAAGTTTTCAATGCCAATAAAAATAAAGAGCCAGCAAATTTTTATTTTCCAGCTGATTTTATTCAGATTTACGAGTCTTACTTGAAGAAAGTCTCAGCAACACTCCGCATCACGCAAGTTATTAGTATTTTGCATTGACATGTTTATTTGAAGTCTTGCCTTAAGTTTGTTGTATTGTATTACAAATTACAAATATTTTAATGCGATTAAAACAAAAAGTTTGTTTTTTTGTTTTGAAAAGAAAACTTCTTTTTTGTTCAGTTTTTTTATTACTAAAAAATATTTAAAAAATAACAGTTGATTTTTAATATTTTTTTGTACTCTACCCACAAATCCGGGACTATCCCGGGATCCCGGGCTTCTGTGCCCAGTCCCAATCCTGGGATTGGAAAAAGGGTCGAGATTGTATTCCCTAGTTAAGAATCACCCTGTATACAATGGAATGATAGATCTAATAAAATATTGAGGTGTGAAAAAAAGTAGTTTAAAGGTAACGATGCAAAAAAATCTAAGGTAAGTAGTTAACTGGGAAGAAAAGTTTATTAACAAAATCATTAAGTTAATTAATCAACGTTATTAGCTTCGACACGTGCTTTCGCACTGTTGGTATAATTCAATTCACTATTTATTTCAATACACGCCTGATGCTTATTATACGTGATTCTATTAAAAATTAATTTTTATCCTAAAAATAAATAACACATAAAAGACCGCTGCTATACAAAAGTATAGTAAAAGGTGGTCAAACTAGAACGCACGATTTTAATTGTAAATAATATATATATATATATATATATATATATATATATATATATATATATATATATATATATATATATATATATATATATATATATATACATTAATAAAAGGTAAAATTCTTTGGGCATATGGCTCATTAATGACAGTGAAAATAAATAAATAAATAATAACCTGTAAGAATTCGGCTACCATGGTTGGTTGTTTAAAAATTACGGAGTCTCCAAAAGAAAATGGAATACCCCGGGCCAACCAAGACGGCGACACGTGTTTCGTCTTCGTTAAGACTTGTCATAGCCGCTTCAGGTCGTAGGCACCTTGATGATCATTTATTTTCACTGTCATTAATGAGCCATATGCCCAAAGAATTTTACCTTTTATTAATGTATTCATATATATATATATATATATATATATATATATATATATATATATATTAAATTGTCTTATTTTTCTTAGGAATAGGTTTTAGGATAACCTATTCCCAAGAAAAATAAGACAATTTTATAGAAAAATGGTTAAAGAAAACAAAATTTATATATATATATATATATATATATATATATATATATATATATATATATATATTATGATAAAAGGATCTATTAAAATTATGTGTCAAACAAAATATCGGCCAAATGTTCGCCACGGCTTCGGTGGCGTACCTTGATCCAATGGACCATATTTTTGACTCTAAGAAATAATTGAGGTTCAATGTCCCTAATGTGCCGAATTATCTCATCCTTTTGGTCTTGAATTGCTTTTGGTTTATTGATGTATACCTATTTTTTAAAATATTTCCAAAGAAAGAAGTTTAAAGGTGTCATAACACATTATCATAGTGGAAAATTAACATTGCCACGACAATAGATTACACGGATATTGAATTTCTCGAGTAAAAAGTCATTGTTTCGTTGGCTGGGTGGCAAGTGGTACCATCCTGTTGAAACCGCATATCGTCCAGGTCCATATTGTCAATTTCTGGCCACAAGAATCACGGTAATGCCTTGGCTCACCTCATTTTGAAGATGTACGGCCCGACGCCTGAAGCCCATATACCGCATTTTTCTGGATGCATCAGCTTTTCAACAATCACCCTTCATGTAGTACCCTTGGACTCAAATTTTCCCAAATGCTGCAATTTTGCGTTTTAACGCGTCCACAAGAAATGAGATAATTCGGTACATAAACGACATTGAAACTAAGTTATGTCTTAAAGTTATTAAATATATGGACCGTCGGATAAAGGTACGAGTATGTCACCGAAGCCGTGGCGAGCATTTGGCAATATTTTGCTTTACATATAATTGACATAGATCCTTCTATCATAATTTAACAACAATATTAAAAGAATTCTCTAAGTACTTTTTGTTGTATTTACAAATGAAAAACGTGCGTTTTAGTTGAACCACCCACTTACATTTTAAGTACTCTAACAGTGAGTACTATCAAGATTGATATATTTTTTTCAATTATCTATGGACAATCCACGAAGGCTGAAAGCCTAAATACTAACGTACCGTGGATGTCTTAAACACACTACTTCCTTTCCTCCCTCTACCAGCCGGCATACTATTTTATTTCGGCTTGTCTCTTCAGGAACGCTACTAGTAGTTTAGGAATCTGGATTGTCTACATTTTTTAAAATATTTATGCCTAAACGTATCCAACTCTATTCACTCCAGACCCTAAATTACCTTTAGAATTTCTACTTTCTTCGAAAAATATAGAAGAATGGCATCACCGGTTTTGACATGGTTTTCTTTACATTTCCTCCTTGAACACATTATATTCCTATTCATATCGTTCACCAGTTTAAATTATTTATATTACTTAGAATTGTAGTTAGGATAACCTTTTTATATTAAATTCGATAATAACCTTGTTTTTTACAAAATGTAATAAAACATTTTTAATGTGTTACCTTGAAAACATATAGAAGTAATTTATTTAGGGCATTGTAAATTTTTCTGACCATTTTATTTGCATCTACTGATTTTATTATGAGGTCACATATTGTTATTGCATAATATTAGAATTTATTGCATTTTTCATCACTAAATAAATAGAAAAGAAAACAAGTACTGACTTGTTTTATTTAATTTTATTTGCAAATTGTAAGCAACATTATTATTACAAGCTGGCAACCAAGTCGCCATTTTCCGTCAGTCAAGGGGTATGACGTGCATCGGAAATTGTTTTGAATTTACACAACTTTTTTAAAAAATTTGCCCAGAAATTCGACTTTAAATTTTCTTACCGCAGTTAGGAAACACCCCTGTATAAAAAAATCTGTATGCTTACGGCAAATATGAAAGTAAATATATGATTCTCAAAAAGCCATTTTCGCTGACGATTGCCATAAATCATAACCAAGTTTCTGCAAAATAAATACGAGCTGTTTACTCAAGCTTCTCAAATAGAAGGCGGGAGGGTTTGTTTGAACGGCGCTTTATATCGACAGCCGTCAATACTTTTTTAAATCTCAGTTTATAAATTAGCCCAGCAAGTTGCTGTATGAATGTTTAAATTTAAGTTAACATGATCGATCTTTAGCTATAACATTTTTTTATAACTGCAATGTAAAAGAGGACATTACAAATCAAGGTGAAAAGTGTTTCATTATTGTCAAGAGAAACAGCTGGTTTACAAAAGAGTGTAGCGCTTAGGTGAACTATTTCTTGAAACAATAATACAAATTTTCTTTAGGGTTTTCACATTTTTTTAAATTTTTTAAAATTAAAAAAATGTTAACGAAATAAAATTATTTTTATTTGTCCAATAATTACGCCACCAAACATTTATCGCTCGTATAAGTATCATAGAGATGTTTGAAATATCAGACAAGATGACAAGTTGTCAAAAGGAACTCTAGCAACCGAACCGTCCAAAAATTCAAAAATTTGTCAACTCCTTATCTTGTTAGAAAAGCTACACTTTCATACTTTTAGGCTCAGTTGTACAAAGCAGATTTAAACTTAGTTCTGCTAAAGTAAGGTCAGGCCCTGGAACATTTCGTAAAATCTCAATTTCTTTCAATTCCTTGAAACTGACAGCAATGTTGAGATTTTACGGAAAGTTCAGACCTCAGTTCAGTAGAACTGAGTTTTAACCTGCTTTGTACAACCCTGCCGTCCAAGGAAAAGACACGTATGTGTATATATAGACTATTCACATACGATGTTTTTTCATTGGACGGCAAAACTGGGCCTTAAAAAGTAGGAAATGTCAACATTACATACGTGGTTCTAAATAAATTAAATAAATAATTCGTTCTAAAGTCTTTTAACTAGTAACTTAAAGTTTCATCATACGATAAGAGATGCTGTTAGGTTCGCCATTTTATTTTTTAAAAGGTAGTATTTTTTATAAAAAGGGTAAATTTGTATGTAGATCTTTCAACTTATTCGTTTATTTACATCATTAAGCATTGAAATAAACAACGTATTTTACTATCGTAAACATTAAAAAAATTGACACATTGTAGACGTGCGATAAGAGTCACTTCTTGCATTGTTGCAAGTTGAACTTATTTGTCGACATGATTAACCAGCGAATAAAAATTTATAAACATAATCGTTAGGTAAAGAATTATTATAAAACCCTAATAAACCTTATAGTACAGGCATGGCGAACCTGTTCGTATGAACGTGCCATTTTTGTACAAAAATGTAAAATTATGTCGTTGTCGTGCCATAAAATACTTTTAGGGAAAAAAATCTAGAAAAGCAAAAAAAAGTCATCTTCTTTCAAAAAATGCCCTAGGTATGCCGTTCAATACTGTCTCAGTAACTCTAAATTTAGAAGAGCGAGAAAAAAAAGATCATCACATTCAAACTTCTACTTTTATTCATATACTCGCGTGCCAAAATTTTTACGTCGCGTGCCACTTTTGACACGCGTGCTATTGGTTCGCCATTCCTGCTACAGTATGTCTCATGGCGAACTTGCGTTATTAGTTTTTAAGTTGCATCAAGGTTTTCTGACACAAAAGTGAAAGTACGTTCATCTTCACTTAATAAACCAAATCGTCAATAATTACAGAAATATTCTTACGGAATTATTCTCTTTTCTAATAATTTTTGGTGACTGCAAATAACTTAAATCGCATTATGCAGAAGGGTATGAGTTTAAATAGTTTCCAAATTCTCTTTAAATTATTTTAGTGACTCTATAAATTTAGCTTGCTTAAAAGAATAGGAAAGTTGTCTTTATTTAATAAACATAAATAAAATAATATATGTTGTCACAGAAAAACCCTCAAAATTTAGAGTCGTCTCTATTCTTACCATACCATAAACTTGTGATCGAAGCTTTTTGTGACAAGTGAAATCTTTATAGTTTGTTTTTCCAATAATCAATATATACTTTAAAATAAACACAAGTTATGTCATAAGTGTGTGTGTAGCAAATAAGTTACCGTAAGAAGTTTGTATTAAATAAAACTTCACAATTTTCCGTAACATTTCTGTGCAATAATTAACTTTAATTATAATGGTAATAAAGAGGTTAAAGTGGACTGCAAAAATCTTCTTTCTGTACCCATTGAAAATATATTTTTATAATCATGTTAAGGCTAAATTTAAAGTGCTAAAATAAAAACTATTAGTCAATTTTAATTACTTTCAATTACACTGGTCAACACGATTTCTGTGTCTGACTTCTCCATATTAAATTTTGGTTGCTTTTAGCCCAAAACTAAGGAAAATATTTATATATTTTTTTAAATCTTTTGACATCCCACGAAGGTCTATGCCTAAATACCAGAGTACCGTGGGTGTCGGGTTATTAGATGTTTAACCCATCGTTCCCCCTGTTCCGTCAACGTTGTCCAAGCACTGAAACATGCAGTTGCATTTCACAGCACCTTTTAGACAACGCGGTAGTGCCACCACGGTCGTTATTTTTAAATAACTACTACCTAAATATGTCTCCCCTGCTGGGAATTGAACCGTGAAATTGACAGATATAAATTTCAACATCACCTAAAAGCTCCTGACTAGTACTTTATAACTCTAGAATATAAACTCAATACCGTTACCCAATATAAAATGGCGGCACTTTAAAAATTACCTAAACACCTGATTTGGATGGCCATATCTCCGAAACTAATAAAGTAAGATGTACCTAATGTGGTAGTTTCTTAAAGCTCTACTAAAGATATTTTAATTGGTAGTACTGGTAATAATATACAGGGTAGAAAAAAGTTTAAAATTTTTAGGTTTATTATATTACTATTAAAAATATTTTTAAAAGAACTTTAAGAAAATACTACATTTAGTACATTTAACTTTAGTAGTTTCGGAAATATGTCCATCCAAATCAGGTATTTAGATCATTTTTTAAGTGTCGCCATTCTGTATTAGGCCAAGGTTGACTCTACATTCTAGGGTTATATAGTACTCGTCAGGAGCTTTAATTGCAAGAACCCCGTTCAATTAATTTTTTTAACAAATTTTTATCTATCAATTCTACTCTAAAATATGGTATTTACGAATTAGTTTCATATCCCAAAATTTTAATTTTTTAAATTGATCCGTTTATAATATAAAAGTGGGGTGGAGGGGACATTAAAAAAAAGTACTGTATATTTTCTTAATTAAAGTTTGCTTTTGTAGAAATTAGATAAATTTTCCAAGTTTTACAGTGCATTCCAGCTAAAATTAAATATACCTACAAAGGAAAATTATTGTTAAGAACAAACTGCTACAAAAATGAAATATTTTAAATTAGGAAGAAAATTGATTATTTTAAATGAAAAGATCTGAGCAAAAATAATAATTAATATTAAAAAGTTGTTTTTTGTTACAGAGTTGTTTGTTCTTTGTAAAAACTAAACCATAAAACAAGTTATGATTATGTCTTTTATTATATATGGTGTATATGTAAGAACCTTGTTTTCCATTATTAAAAAATTATTTGTTTTTAAAATTTACTTTTTTTATGTAAAAAAATGGGTTTCTTTCTAACTAAAAATATTTTATTCAGTTTTTTTCCATTATTTGCCATTGTTTGTCCTTAGCAATTATTTCCCAAGTTTATGCTTATGGGTTAAGAATCACCCTATTTACCGGGTGTCAACAAATTTATTAGAAAATCAATTGCATTAAAATGATTCTTAGTATAGGTAAATGGCATAAGCAAAGGAGTATTTACGCATAGATTTTATTTTCCAGTCACCTCCGGTGTAACCGGGAACTACTCAAATTTTAAATTTTTAAATTAAATACCTTGTATATTTTACCATTTTTGGATTTCTAAGACAACTCTAAATTAAAATGTGACATTAAAAGATTTTAAGCCTACTTGATTTTTTTAAAACCATTTTTAATGTTGCACCTAGGTGACCATAATTAATCTGAGGTGATGTTTGAAAAATATAATTGCATAGTTTTAGCGACTAATATAAAAGATAGAAATAAAACAAGTTGACAAATAGACATTTTCGTGTCTACCTATTTTTTTTAAATTATAATGGTTTTTAGACAAGCACTTTTCGAATAAAGGATTTTTTGACGGATCTAACGATACCAATTTATTTACGACCGGAATAAAAATAACGCCATAAATAAAGGATCATAGCCACCTAGATACAATACTACAAATGGCTCTAATAAAAGAAGTAGGTGTAAGGGTAAAATCCTTTAAAAATGCCGAATTACTATTAAGAATGGTTTAAGAAATCCAAAAATGTTAACACTAACAGGGTGCTTTATTTGAAAATTCAAAATTGGAGGCATTTCCGGTTAAACCGGGAATAAACAAAAATTAAGAAATATGTAAAACATCTCCTCTTTCCATACCATTTATTAATGATACCAAGTCTCATTTTGATACGTCTAATACTTTATGAGTTATGGCTTGTCTAATAGGTTCGTTGATACCCGATATGAATTTAAAAAGAATAAATTATTAACAAATCAGCTGTAATATTTCTTAAAAATGCTTTTTTCCAGTCCTTGCGACATTTTAATTATTTATGTTGTGGTGTAAAAAGCTGTTGATTATAAAAAAAAGTGTATGCAAATGTCGGTTTTGCACATGGAAAAAATATCCTTAATATACTTACGCAGCTTGTACCATTATCCTCGTACTGAGCAGTCCCATAAATATCACAATTGGTAGTATTATCAGGTTGTAGCCTGGCCATGGCCCTGGGCCAGCCCTGTGCGTCCAGGACTTGGCCCCGTGGGGCCCCATCTCGCTGATGGGGCTCGGCCAGCCCAGCGATCGTCGTGTCGACGGTCCTTATCCTTCCCTAAAAATATAAAATAGTTTTAATTTACCTTGTTAAAAATTTACCGTTTTTCTATAAACTTTATACACAATCTATTTCAAAATATACAGGGTGATTTTTTGATGTTTGATACATAATTATCAGAAACCGCTGCACCTAAAAAGATGGTTAAATGGGGAACGGATTTTAGATTTAATTGCTTAGTACTTTGGTTTTTTTCCGAAAATGCCATGATTTACTAGATATTTGAAAGAAATCGGTTTTTTTATTTTTTTCTTGATTATGAAAGGCCTTTTTATAAGCTTTTTAACGTTTTTAAATTTGTTTTTTCTTTTAGTCCTAAACAATTAAAATGGTTTTATTGACCATCACTTATTTTAATCTCGTCAGTTACTATATATGTTTTAAATTCATTATTGAAAATAAAACCTATTACAAGTTTTTAATAATTAAAAACACTTTAAATATAAAATAAAAAATATTTTACTTTTAAATTTTAAAACGTAATCTAAAGTGATTGAAAATAACTAGCAATAATTTAAAATTAACAAATAGGAATCAATTCAACTTGTAAATTGACTACTATATTAATTGATTTTGTTTTTTAACTTAAAATATATAAAAAAGATACCATTACTTTAAAAAAAAAAGGAAAATTTTACTATAGTTGCCTATACCCATGCTATAGCTTTTAAAACCAAATTTGTTACCATTCGGACACAACGTGTACACGTTATAACAATAAATAGTTATTGTTACGTGAATTAGGTCTCACAAACATTCGAGACTTAAAATATTAATTGTAAAGACTGCGAAAAAAGAAAGGAATCATACTAATTTAATGGATTTGCGGCCAGCTAGGAAATTACACAAATTTAAAAATTATTATGTCTAAAACTATGTTATTTTTTTTATTTAAAGTACATCTCGGTATGCATTGTTAATCAGCTTATAAAAAGGCATTAAAAAATATCATACCCAACTATTGTTTCCATTCAAAAAATAAAAGTTTATGTCGTAGCTTAAAAACAGACTACTACATTAAATATCGGACTATGCCTTTTTATTAGCAAGATAATTATCTACAAGTTTTCTACCTACACTTTTTTCTATTCCAAATATTAACTAAGCTACAGAGGAAAAACCCTCTATAAAAACTGTTCTTTTCAAAATATTTAGTAAGCTATTATTTTTTTTTAGAAAAACGAAAAGTAATTTAAACTAAGCTTTAAAAGATACATTTATGCCCCATTTAACCCTTTTTGTAGCTGCATCGGTTTCTGAGATCCCTGTGCTAAATATTGAAAAAAATTTACGCTGTAGAACAAATATTAAAATCGTGCATTTTTAATGCTAATAATTCCATATTTACTAAAATAATTTAAACCAAAAACCTTTTCTAGGGTTTTTAACTTATACGTATAAAATTATAGGCATAATAGTTGTATAGATTGTACAGTATTAAACCTATCTAATCCACAATGTTTTAAATGTTCGTAAAATAAAAAATTTGTCTCATAATAACTTTAATCTTTGAATTCTATACTTTTAGCTTTTTACAAAAGGAATTACTTGGTGATACATTATGTCGAAATTATATTAATATTATAAAAAAATTAAAACTGCTTAACAAAAATAGTTTATGCCTACCAGATAAGAAACTAAAGGGGTTAAAACTTCAAATTTTTTACTACTGATTTTTAAAATAAAATTTAATTATTTAAATGTTTTTCAGTTACATAAACTTTGTAGAGTAGACACTCTAAACGACAAACGTTAATAATAAAGAAATATATACACATATTTTTAAACCATTATTTTGTAAATTGAAAATGTTCTTTCATTAAAAAAATGGTTTAGAATTCTTTTACACCTTTTTAAATATTTTATTATAAACATTGTCAATTAAAATATAAAATTACTAAAGAATAGGACTTGTATTAACTTACAAAATAACCTTTTTGTTTTTGGTTTTGGTATAATATACAATGTGTCTACGTAAGTTGGCTTCATATAGGAAAGTTCTGCCAAAACCTAAGAAGCAACCATAAGATAACAAATTTTATCGTTCATCTACGAGGTTTGACCCAAAATATAATTTTTGATAAAAAGTAACTTTACTTTTTTTTTGCTAATATCGAAAATTGTTATAAAAAAAATGTTGGACTTACTTTTAAATATGCAATTTTGTTTATTCACACAATTTTTTTATATTTTTTTTCTTTGATAATGATAAAAAATTTTTTACATTACGATAATAAATTTCATAGGACAATTTTAAATTTATTTTTTTTTAATTAAGTGACCACAAAATATTAAGAATATACAATGCACTGATGAACAAACCTAACTATACTTAATTTTAGAAAAAATAGAAAAAAAAATATATTAATTAACAAATTGCATATTTAGAAATAGTTTTTATTTCCAAACACCTTTATTAGCAAAAATACAGGTACTTTTACTTAAGAGCAAAAATTACATTTTTTACCAAACCTCGTAGGTAATCTACTCAAATTAGTATCTGATGATTGTATTTCAGGTTTTAGACCATGCCGAACTTTTTATATACAAGACATGTTTTTTAAAATGCATAATAAAAAGTTTTCCACATGACGCCAACTTATGTAGATACACTGTATAAAAAAATAATTTTGCACTTTTTTTGTCAAATAATGTTTCCAGACTACCGAACTAAATGAGTTAATATGTAATTTTAAAAATACGTTTATAATTATTTGTGTATTTTTACGTATTAAAATATAAAAAAAAAACTTTAAAGTTAAGCAATATTGTTTGTAGGAATATAAAAATATGCATTTTTAAAAATTAAAGACAAATATGCAGGTTTGGTTCATATTGTGGTGATGGTTAATAAAAATAATTGATTGAGATGCTGAAATTAAAATATTTTGGTAAATACCTAGTTTAATCAAAAATAGGAGATCTGCAAAAGATTTTGGTAATATATATCAAACATGTAAATATAATTTTAATTTAAAAATTAAAAAATATTTATTTGTTCGATAGGCTTTATCAATTTCGAAGTATTTTAATATTAAAAATATTATTGTTCTTTTTTTATGTTTTAAAAGGAAATAAAGGCGATCAAACGAAAAAAAAAAACCTTTCAAAAACACTTCCATAAAAGTTGCCCGGGGATTGTTTTGAGTAAATGTCAAAGGTCAAGTAATAAAAGGCGCATTGCAAATGTAATCATTTAATAAGATAATTTTATGGTATAAAGCTTTAAATATAAATATATTTTTCACGGAAATTATTAAAATATTGTTTTTTTATTCGTAGAATTTTTAGAAAACATCTTCTACAAAACGTCATCTAACAACACAAAATCAAAGCAAAAAAAATATTATTACGTGTATAACAACTATTTACATAAACTGTAGTTATAAACTAAGTTTTATTTCTTAGTTTAAACTATATTCATAGCGTGATACAAATTATTAAAAAAATGTGTGTCATACTACAACAAATAATTACCTTGGAAGTAGGGCCCCAATTTTGGGCGGCCTTGCCAGTTCTTTATTTATAAAATATTTGATATAACTAGTCATATTTTAGTCAAACTTTGGCCACCAATCGAATCTACCTCTACGCGACAAAATTAAAAAATTTCGCGACAATAAGAAACCAAGACTTTACGAATAATTTACCGGTTTTTGGCAAATCAAACTGATAACCCCCAAAAATTTTGTTAAAAAATCGTGTTTTCCATTGGATTTTACGTTCAGCGAGTTTATGTTCGCGCTACGAGGCAATACATACTCGAGCGGCCGGTGCTACAAGGAGTGGTCGGCTGGCTGGGTGAGACGCGACGTTGGGTGCGCGAGCATTTGGAATGGAAGGCTCTCGGTTTTGGTGCCAAGGTTAAAAGATATAGTATAGGACTAAATGGTATAGGAAATCGAGGACTTTATTAGATATTATATTTTATATTTATTACCTTTTACTTGTGTTTGGTTGTGTATGTTTAAACAAGTTTGCCCTCTTAAGTATCACCTCAAAAAATTGTAAAGAATATGAACGCTGTAGGTTTTGAAAGTTAAAAAAGCTTGTAGCTGTAAGCTTAAAATTTTTCTATGAATAAGTTCACTCATAGTAAGGTTTGAAAGAAAATTGACAGGCGTTTTGGATGAGCACAAGTACCTGCCAGGCGAACTGAAAGGTGTGGCTGATTTGTATGGCCATATTTCCAAAAGTAATAAAGTTAGATGTACCTAATGTGGTATTTTCGTAAAGCTCTTTGTAAGACCTTTTTAATGTTAATATAATATACAGGGTGCATCATTAAAAAATATATATATATATCCTGTTTATTTTATCACCAGTATCACCGTTAAAAAGATCTTTAAAAGAGCTTTAAGAAAACACCACATTAGGTACATCTAACTTTATTAGTTTTGAAAATATGGCCATCAAAATCAGCCACACTTTTCAGTTCGCCTGGCAGGTACTTGTGTTCATCCAAAGCGCCTATCATTTTTGCAAACCTTACTATGAATGCACTAAATCATAGAAAAATTTCAAGCTTACAGCTCCAAGTTTATTTTTTTTTAACTTTTAAAAATATACAGGGTAATGTTTACTTAGCATTTTCTGACTCATCACTATACAAATTTCTCGCCTTACAGGTCCAACATTATTCAAAGGGTTCACTAGCTCTGGAAATAATATGTCCTTTGACATATTGCGCAGAATTTACCTAAAATATTTTTGTTTTTTTATATCAATTTTTGTACTTTGTTACATTAAATAAATATACAATGCCGAAAAATCTTGTAGCATTAATCCAATGGACAATTTTTGTGTCATTTTTTTAACAACTCGTGTAATGAATTTTTGGGGAATACTATAATAAAGCTTGTTTATATTTAATATATTCTCAAGTCAGCACTCGTAGATGCAATCTGGAGGTTATAAGATGACGTTGATTTAAAAGTTTTTATTCCCACCAACCATTTCCTAATTTTTAAGATGGAGTGTAATTCTGATCACTATCTGGCTACACTACAATAAATATATATATTTTTAATAATAATAACAATTATTACGATTTATTTCTAGTACAAAAATTTATCATTTACATATGTACTATAATCTACGAGCATCACTAATCGTAAGCCTCCTCTGGACCGTTAGACAGAGAAACCATTAGAGTTTCTCTCGCACAACGGCTCGGTGCCGGCAGCCCGGGCCCCTGTGCTCTCTGGGCCCGTAGCCAGATCGATAGAACTAGACTCTTTGGTAGCAAAGTGCCGAGATATGGATATCAATAGGCTATTGATAAATCTTACTTAAAATGCAGGTTCGAAAAGGAAATTAGATTAAGTTGATATAACCTTTTTTTATTAGGATTGTTGCAGTAGGGTGTCAGTTATTTCCCAAATCGATTTTTTTTAGCGATCGCCTCCTGAACTTTTAGTTTATAGCCTAAAAAATATATCCAATGTAAAAATGCTCTTAATTCCCGATTTAAACCGTGCGGAAATCATGTTGCTTTTCCCATTTAAATAACATGGAATTTTGGACTTTTCTCTTTTTTTTCTCAGACAGAAATAGATAAAAAAATTTACTCATTGCATATTCTGATGGGAAATTTAACCCTTAACAAAAAAGTTATTATCTTACGAATTTTCGATTAAGTCACTCATTTAAGCGTTATTTACCGTCAAACGTTGAGTTAGTATTGAGTAGTGGCTATCCTCGGGAATTTAATAGTAAACCGGCATTTTTTAAATAAAACACTCTGTATGTTACATCAACATTAAATAGATATTTTATAGAGCTTAAAGAATATACTGCATTTGATATGTCTATCTCTTATAGTTTAAATATAGGGCCATTAAAATCTGAAAATTATGTCTAAATTTCCATTATATTTTCAGCTCTAAACTATAGGCACTAAGTTTAGTGTCGAAGATAAATAACATAGATAACACTATATCTACTATTTTTTAGATTTGGATGGCCATATTTTCTAAACTATAAGAGATAGACATATCAAATATGTGGTATTTTGTTAAAGCTCTTTAAAATATCTATTTAATGGTGTTAATATACAGAGTGTTTTATTTTAAAAATGCCGGTTTACTATTAAATTTCCGAGGATGGCCAAAACCCAATCTTAACTCAACGGTAAATAACTCCTGAAGGAGCGACTTAATCGAAAATTAGTAAGAAAACTTTTTGTAGAGCGTTAGATTTTCCATCAGAATATACGATAAGTAGATTTTTCTATTCTCTCTGAGAAAAAAATAAAGAAAATTGTCCAAAAACCCCATAGTATTTAAATGGAAAAAGCAACATGATTTCGGCACGGTTTAAATCAGGAAGCATTTTACATATGTAAAATTAGCACATATATATATATATATATATATATATATATATATATATATATATATATATATATATATATATATATATATTTTAGGCTATAAACTAAAACTTCAGAGGGCCGTTTGCTCAAAAAAATTGATTTGGAAAATAACGGACACCCTATTGTTGCAGCCAAATACAAAGTAGTTGAAGGGTGTATATTGAGAAAAATTTGTGTCTAAAAAAATCAAATAATTAAAATGAAAAGAGAATATTCCCTTGGACTATCATCTGGTACAAAAATGTGAACTTGTTTATAATCACGGAAAAAACAGTTCTGGAAAATTTACAGAAACGTCTTTAAAATTTTTCGATTCCTATCTGTAAGCTAATGTATGTAAAATTTACCAAACTGAATTTGTTATTTTTATAGATTGATATATTTTTAGGTAAATCTGTTAATTTTACATATTAAATCTGTAACTATTTAGGACTAGTCAGTATATAACATTTTCATATCTGTTAATAATCAAGGCATAGGATTTAGTTTACCGTTATAATAATTATAGCAAAATAATTTCTAAAGTTAAAAATTAATGTGTTTAAACACAAAGCCATTTATTATCATACGGAAGAACTATAAGTAACATTTATTTTTTAAAGATTATGCCCTTTAAATATTAGCCTTCAACTGCGCCTAACATGGTCTGTTCTTAAGCTCCAATTTCTGACTGCCAATACGATTCGTCAGGATCATCGCGTACATTCGCAGCTACTGCCGCTATATTTTTGCCCTGGATGTGGTTTATTTGGTCAAGAATTATCCAATAATGAAAATTGAATGTTTAAATTTTTGTAATGGTAAAGCGAATAGTCGGCTTAGTAGGCCGATTATGTGTGGACCATAACTTGCCCGAAGCGCACGAAACAGATTTCTCGGAGAATGATAATTTTTATAATACAGTTAAACAAGTTTTGAACGTTGTGCTGGGGGCTAAGTCTTTCCACGATAAATTGCTTGTAAAAAATATGATTCACCAAGAGTAAATGTTGATTTTGTATACAGGGTTCGCAAAACCTTGAAAAACATGATTGAAGTAAATCCCCCAATTCCAACGATTACCCCAGTTCCTCATAAAATGCCCGATATTATTTTTAAAGTAAAACACATTAAGCGTATCCTCTCCTCCCTTAACACCAAGAAATCGTCTGGGCTGGACGGCATACCAGCAATCGTTTTAAAAAAATGTGCTCCAGAACTTGCACCAATCTTAACTCGGCTCTTTCGAATTTCTTACGACACAGGTATCTTTCCGGAAAGCTGGAAGGCTGCACGTGTTCAACCTATTCCCAAGAAAGGATCTAAATCGCTTCCATCTAACTATAGACCAATTTCAATTCTCTCAGTTCTTTGTAAAGTAATGGAAAAATTAATTAATTCACAAATTCTTAAGTACTTGGAAAAACACAAAATTTTGCACGACAGGCAGTATGGATTTCGCCACAAAAGATCTACAGCAGATCTTCTTTCCTTCGTATCACACTGTTGGAATAAGTCTCTTGAGTTTCTAGGTGAGTCCCAGATCGTTGCTCTTGATATATCCAAAGCTTTTGACCAGGTCTGGCATGCAGCACTTCCTAATAAACTTCCCTCCTATGGTCTTTCAACTAAACTCTGTACTTGGCTCTCTAGTTATCTATCTGATCGACGTATATCAGTTATTGTGGACGGCCATTCTTCAAGCTTTCACCAAATAAATGCTGGAGTCCCTCAGGGCTCAGTTCTGGCACCAACATTGTTTCTTCTTCACATCAACGACCTTCTCTCGTCCACAACTAATTCCATTCATAGTTTCGCCGACGATAGTACCCTTCACTTCAGTTTTCAGGTTCCTAAACCCATCACTAAACCTGACTTGGAAAATAAATGCAGAGCGATGCAGATATCTCTTTCTCAGGATCTTAATTTAATATTGGATTGGGGCGCCAAAAATCTCGTCCATTTTAATGCATCCAAAACACAGTCATGTTCCTTGTCGCGAAAAGAGTCATCAAATACTCATCCTCTACTTATGAGCGGCCAAGTTCTACAGAGCAAAGACACCTTCAATCTCGTGGGCGTCACATTTGAAAGTAACCTTAACTGGCATAAACACATTGTATCTATAGCCACGGCAGCTTCAAAAAGCTTGGATTTCTCTTTCGAGCTAAAAGTATTTTTCCGCTTCTAATTTATACACTTTATATGTTTCCCAAATCCGACCTCCCTTGGAATATTGTTCTCATATCTGGGGCATGGCGTCCCCAACAACCCTGAGCATTCTTGATTCTATTCAAAGAAGAGCTGTTCGTCTCATTAATGATCCTTCACTTACAGAAAGGCTTCCCTCTCTTGCCCATCGTCGGGCTGTGGGCGATTTATCGCTTTTTATAGGTACTTCCATGGCTTCTGCTCTGAAGAATTGACCAGTATAGTTCCTCCACTCACGGTTCCCAACAGAGAAACTCGTGGTTCCGCGCATATGCATCCTATACGGTCCAACTGGACAGGCCCCGAACTTCTCACTTTGTTCGTTCTTTTATCCCTAGAGTTTCTAGATTGTGGAACCTGCTGCCCGCGGAGGTCTTTCCTTCCCCCAAATCTTCAAGTATTTAAGTCCCGTGTCAACAAACTCCCTCTTACCTCGCTTAAGACACCCACGGTACGTTAGTATTTAGGCTTTTAGCCTTCGTGGTTTGTCAAAGATAAAAAAAAAGAAGGCCATTTTATTTAAAATAAAGTTAATAATCAATAAAAATAATAATACAACATTTTATTGGACGCTATAGTTTGGCGAAAACGTCTTGATCATATTCGTTTGCAGCTGAAAAATTGTATTATGTAGGGAGCAGGTGTTTCAAAAGCAAATTGTTAGAGTTTTTAGGTCATTTTATTATACAAATTTAAAATAATTAATTTCTGATAACTCCAAAATCAGTTTGATAAAACTTTCTGATATTCTCATATAATTAGTGAAGTTATTCAAAATGATATTCTAAGTATATTTCCTAAATTATATTATGCTTAAAAATTTAAAAATAAAGGTAGTTTACTCTTAAAGAAAAATCATGTTTTTTAAGTTTTTGCCTACCCTGTATACAAAACCAACATTCTTCTTGTACATATTTTTACGAGTTTTTTTTAATCACAAATAACTTTTCCCCAAAAATGATTTATTTTTTGTTCATTTGTCCCCTTGTAAGCCCCATCCGTGGAAAGTCTGTATAATACAATTAGCGAATGACAAGACATTATTAAAAAAATCTATAAATTAAACAATTATTTGGCATGTCGAGTTGCAACATACCGTAAAGATAAAACTTCTGAGAATGAACTATGTAAATAAGAGTAAAACAAGATATTTTTATAATAAAATATTTTTAAATATTTTTGTGTACATTATTTTAAAACTCCTGACAAGTACTTTATAACCCTAAAACATAAAGTTAATACCTTTACCTACTACAAAATGGTGATAACTTATAACCTAAATACCTGATTTGGATAGTCATATTTTTGAAACTAGTTAGGTTAGATGTACAGGGTGGCTCGAATTCGACGCTCATCATTGGGATTTCGGAAACCGTAAGAGATACAGGATCGGTTAAATGAAGGCAAAGTTGCGCAATTTGATGCTCAATAAAATGCCGTTTTGCGTTTTAAAAAATTCCGAGTACTTTCGAAGATATTCGAAAAAACCGGAATTTTCAATTTTGGTTTCTATTGTTTCCTGGCTATATTTGTTAAGATAACTTAAAATGAAAAACACGTTTTCATGGCCACTTTTTCTGCTCTATAATTCAGTGTGATTAAATATTGAATCTGACGTTTCGGCTTCTGGCGACCATCATCAACTTAATTTTTTAAATACGGACCTGATATTTTTTCAATTTAATTAAATCCTTTCATCACTCTTAAAACACTATATATCGCCACTTTGATATTTGCCGACGTTTCGTACAGAAAATTCCATCACCAGAATATTGCATATTTATTTAACCATAATACGGCCCTGAACTACGTTTTTAGGTAAAAAGGTAAAAAAAGAATAAACTTATTACATATTCGTAATCTTTTTATTGCAACTCATTGATATCTAACAGCGGAAATTACTTTATTAACCGAAAATTTCATGAATATTAGACATAAGATACAAAAAGGTAGACAACAAATCAGCTTACATAAACAATTTGTAATACTATCTTGATGCCCATATTAAAAATAAACATAATTTAATCACTATTATAAGTGTTCAAAGAGATAACCTTCCGCCTCGATGCATTTTCTTGCTTTGCTTTGTATTATTAATACAGCTCGATTAATTGTTCTCGCAGGAATGGCAGCGACTTCCCTTATCAAATTTTGTCGTAGTACTTAAAGGTCGTGAAGTGCATTTTTAAATAAACGGTTCTTAAGATATCCCCAAAGGAAATAATCTAGGGGACTAAGATCTGGGCTCCTAGCGGGCCATCTTGCAAAACCATTTATTAGGAAATATATGGTAAAGGAATTGAGCTACTTCCCTTCCATTGTGGGCAGGAGCTCCGTCTTGCTGCCACCATATTTCTTGAAATACTGCCAAAGGTTGATTATCTAGGGCGTCTAAGACATCATTCCTAATCAAATTTAGATATCGTTCGGAAGTTAAGGTCCCTTCGTAAACGAAAGGTCCAATAATTTTGTTCCTCCACATACCAATCCATACATTAAATGAAGTTCTCCCTTGAATTCGTACCTGCTGGTTAGTTTCTGTTAATAAAGTAATTTCCGCTGTTAGATATCAATGAGTTGCAATAAAACATTACGAATATGTAATAAGTTTATTCTTTTTTTTACCTTTTACCTAAAAACGTAGTTCAGGGCCGTATTATGGTTAAATAAATATGCAATATTCTGGTGATGGAATTTTCTGTACGAAACGTCGGCAAATATCAAAGTGGCGATATATAGTGTTTTAAGAGTGATGAAAGGATTTAATTAAATTGAAAAAAATATCAGGTCCGTATTTAAAAAATTAAGTTGATGATGGTCGCCAGAAGCCGAAACGTCAGATTCAATATTTAATCACACTGAATTATAGAGCAGAAAAAGTGGCCATGAAAACGTGTTTTTCATTTTAAGTTATCTTAACAAATATAGCCAGGAAACAATAGAAACCAAAATTGAAAATTCCGGTTTTTTCGAATATCTTCGGAAGTACTCGGAATTTTTAAAACGCAAAACGGCATTTTATTGAGCATCAAATTGCGCAACTTTGCTTCCATTTAACCGATCCTGCATCTCTTACGGTTTCCGAAATCCCAATGATGAGCGTCGAATTCGAGCCACCCTGTACTTAGTTTGCATTTTCTTAAAGCGCTTACTTTTAAACGGTAATATTGGTATACACAGGGTAAGATCTATAAAGCGCGCTTAAAAAATACTACATTGGTTAAATCTAACTTTATTAGTTTCTGAAATATGGCCATCTTAATCAGCTATTTAGATGATTGTAAAAGTACCTCCATTTTGTAATAACTTAAGGTTTTAACATCATATTCTAGGGTTATAAAGTATCTAGTAGTCAGGAGCTTTTTTTACTATACGGGGTCCAGCTGTCACCTTGACATTTAGAGCTGCCATTGATGTGTCAAAAAAATGCAGATCTTTCTCATAAATTATCGTTTTAAGTTAAAGAAAAATATACATACCGGACGGTTCAGAAGTTAGAAGGGAGGCGACTAACTTTAGGACCTCACTCTATATAGTTACCTAAATTATTTTCACCACGTATAAAAAAAATGCGTTATGCAAAACTTTTGTAATGATCTACATGTTTAAGAAAAATTAATCCGAATTTAAAATATTTCCTTTAAGTGCAATTAAGAAAATATTCAAGACTCAAATATTTTTCCAATATTTCATTATCTTGGGACAAGTGGACGGCTTAAAATTACCCTGCACTTAACTATCTCTCTATTTAAAGAAGAGCGCCATTCAAATGTCGTCGAAAGTTTAAAAGGCAACGTGTTGACTTTCTGGGATTAATTGGGGAAAACCGATTTTATTTTCAGCGAATTTAGGTCATATTCAGATAAATTGTGTTATTAATATCTTTACGTCTAACTTTTTTTCTGCTTATTTGTCTTATCACATATTTATTATCCATTCATAATTTACAAAAAAGTACCTATTCACTAGTAGACACGTGTGGAATTGGCCCCTCGGGCCAGAAATGACATCAATAGGTCCTGAAATATGGTTTTCGGGATAAGACGAGGATGCATTCTGAAGCCAAAGCCCGATTTGTGCTCGACAGGTCTACGGCTAACTGAAACTTTCTGTTTGGGCTGGGAAAATGTCCCTCTTATGTGCTGAAAATCGTCTTTTAGACGTAGTCATCGTAACAGTAACATTTTCATGTACATTTGAATTCTGGACACTCTGCTCGAAAAGTTTTTGGCCTCTTCATTTTCCCAGTTTGGGACCGGAGAAATAAACTTTTAGGGGCCGGAAAATTGTGTTTTAGACGTAGCCATCATAACAGTAGGATTTTTATATACTATTATATTCTGTAGCTTAGATTTTGGAATTATGACCAAACCCCAAAAGGGTTATTTTTCCGGCCCCAAGATGGAAATTTCAACGGACTAAAACGAGCACAAAATAAGGTCCAAAATTTAAAAATACATGATTATATCATTGCTGTAATTGTCTCTTCTGAAACACGATTTAAAGGCCCCTAAGGGGTCATTTTTCATCCTAAACAAAAAAAATTACTTGGGGATAAACCTGTCTAGAAAAATCTTAGCTAGAAAACTTAAAACTAAATAAAAATTCCACGGTTGTGATTGCTACCCCTGAAACACGATTTTCCGGCCCCTAGGGGATCAATTTTCTAGTCTCAAACCAGAAATTTTAACAGGCCAAAAACTTTTCGCGCGCAGTGTAAGGTCAAGGATTCAAATTATACATGAAAATATCACTGATGTGATTGCTATGTCTAAAATACAATTTTTCGGCCCCTAGGGAGTCATTTTCCTGGTCCCAAACAGGAAATATTAATTAGCCGTAGAACTGTCAAAAACAAATCCTTTAGAATGCACCCTCGACCCCTTCTTATCCTGGAAACTGTATTTTGGGGCCTATTTAGGCCATTTTCGGCCCGTGGGGCCAATTCCAGACGTGTGGGGCCATTTCTGAGCTCAAAATCGGATTCAGCGACGAAAAATACATGGGAGTACATATGTCTGACTCTAGTGTATGAACATTATTTTTTTTGTGGGGCTGTGTAATTCTTTGTTATAATAATGCTTATAAAGAAACAATTTAAAATAATTTATTTTTGTGTTATTTTGCAATATAATATTTTGAAGTTTAGTATGGGCTATTGATAAAAACAACGGTTTTTACCTTTTTTCCTTGAATTATTTTTCCGAATTAACTTGCACAAATTAAATAGGACGTAATAAAGTTTATTTATATTCATTGTAAATATCTAACAAACTATCCAAAATTAGCAAGTTTTCTATAGGGGCATAGTTTTTAATTTTACTTTATAGGATGGATGGATGAGACATAATTTATTGAATATGTATGTACTAAATGTTTAATTTTTAAATTAATATGAAATACAAAAAAAAACAAAAATAGCAATAAACAGATTTTTTTACACTACCTGTGTACCGAACACATAGTAATACAAACTATTTTAGTGACTTAATTCGGTTTGTAACAATATTAATCTTTAATTTGCCATATCGCTCCAACGAGAATTTAATATGCCACAGGTCTATTCTCAAAACGCACATTGTCGCATTTGACATCAGTGGAGTGTCGCTTAAAAAACAAGCAAAATATGCGAGATTACATTGAGATCGCATGCGACACTGTTTAGTTAAGAATGAAAAATATGTTATGGGACATTTATATTTCCAACGTCCATCAAAACAACAATATCGAACTTTTCCTTTATTAACGCTTTTCTAATTTTTACTTTTTGTCATGCCTTTCTTTTAATTCTTTTTCCGACTTCATTAACTTTTCCTTTCTAGTGGGACGTGGCAAGAAAATTTCAAGAACCACACACGCCAACATCCTATTCAATGTCCATAAAACATAAACTTGCTTAAGTAAACTTGTTTTTATATTCTGCCGGACACCCGTCACTAAAAAGTTCTATCTTGGTTTAGAGCCGAATGGCAGTTTTTAACTTCAAATAATCCTTTTTAAAAAGATCCATACGAAAACTTTATTTCTTTGTGCATTTAAACAAGACATTTTAATGGTTGGTGGTGACTTAAAAACGACCCTGACCTATGTGTTTTCTTGAATAATTTATTGTTTAATTTTTGCCCATGAACCCTCTTTCTACTTGATTTTGGTTTCTTTTCAGATTTAAAACTTGATAGTGATATAAAATGTCTAAAATGTTTTTCTTTTGCACATCTCTGCACAGTTTTTGTCTTTTCACATTGTTTTCTTTTTTCTTTTTTACCTTTTGCCTTTGCATTTTTTCACGTGGTTTACTTTTTTGTGCACATTTTATTTAATAACAAAAAATGCGTTAACTTAGGATTCCCTAAACATTATTATTGATATTGATGGGATAATTGGTATTGTTGCAGTGGCGGCCTAAAATCATAATTTTATGTGCGCAAGATACATTTTGCGAGGCCCTCTGCTCGACAGTAAGGTAAATCAGGCGAAGTCGTATCCGCGAGGCTCGTTGTCAACAAATGATATCGTAATAAAAAAAAGTCATCACTTATCCTGCGACGCCCTTCATTATTAAACTTTTATTCATGCATCAATTTATTAATTAAGTCAACTGGCAGGTAGTTATTGTGGAAGTAAAAACATAAAACATTTTGCTGTATTGCCAAGTTAAAAAACACTCGTTTAGGGATGGGTGGGACAAAAAAGTGTGCTTACTAGCTTTGCAAAAAATTAAAGAAAACGTTATTGTCTTTACTTTAGGTTTTGGCACAATTAATCGGGAAACAGAAGGACACTTTTCATAAAAAATTTAAATTGACGCTTGTGGAATTAGTTTTCTTTTACAGGCTACTTTTAACTTTGGGCAAAATTGTGGTTTAAAAAGCTCTAGATGGACTTACTTAAAAAATGCATTTATTATTTATTACTCTCTAATAACAAGAGCTATATCATATACAGTGTATGTATGTATGTATGTATGTATATATAGTTGGCGTCTTATGGAAAATATTTTTAATACTAATTTTACGAAAAAAAGTTATTTATTTTAAAAAGTTTTGCATGGTCCAAAACCTAAAAAACAATTATTAGATATTAAATGTACGATGTTCAGGCCAAGAATATAATTTTTGCGCAAGAGTAAAGTAGGTACCTGTATTTTTGCTTATATTAAAAATGGTTATAAAGAAAAGATGTTTTAAATTAAAAATTACTTCTAAACCTGCAATTTTGTTCATAAAGCAAAACATTTTTTTTTTGTTAAAATCAAGAAAATTTAGGTTTATACATTATTGTATTGTACATTTCTGTTATTTTAACGTTACCAAATTAAAATATATATATATATGTGTATTTAAAATTGCCTCATAAAAATTATAATCATGAAATGTATTGCACTAAGGTAAAACCCTAAATTTTTACCACTATCGAAGAAAAAAAAACAACTTTTTTTCAATAAACAAAATTTCATATTAGAAAGTATTTTTTAATTCAAAACATTTTTTCTTTATAACAATTTTCAATATTAGCAAAAATACAGGTTCCTTACTCTTTAGCAAAAATTACATTTTTGGCCAACCCTCGTGGATAACTCATAAAGTTTAATATTTGATGGTTGCATTTTAGGATTTTGGAACATGCAGAACTTTTTATAAAGAATTGTTTTTTCGTAAAATTAATAATAAAAAAGTTTCCCATATGGCTTCAACTAACGTAGATACACTGTATTTTTTTGAAGTTAGTAGTAACCTAAACAATAGGTTAAAGAAGAAGTTATTCAAGGATACTTTATTTTTCTTTCCTGTAATTTCTTTTCCGTGAAATGGCCGCTGAATAGCTTATATTACATTTTTTTAAAGGAAAAAGATTAAATTGATATATGATATATAAAAAATATACCTGGTGTTTTATTTGAAATGGAGAGATATAAAAAACTTTTAAAACTTTTTAAACCCATCCTTTAACCCCGTAACTTTATTTGTTATAAAATTATTCGCGAATAAAATGGGTTAAGATATAGTTGGACACACTGTATAAGCATGCCAACAATCCCTATAAGCCAACTGACCAGGTCTTAACTATTAGAAAATGTGATAAATTTGATTTTCTCTTTTTAAATATTTTTTTCTTGTTTTTTATCATATTTCCAATTTTCAGTTCTTCGAATAAACATCCATAGGTCATAGAATTACACTTTCGTATTTCTACAAATCTACAGTAATAAAAGAAATGGAAAGGACTCTGAATTAAACACTTTTTCTATAAAAATATACTTTATTTAAAACAAATATACATACTGTTGGTTTAAAAACTAAAATACATGATTTATTATCTTTGAGTTTTTAATCTTACAAAACCAAAAATACCAAACCTTAGCCAAACAAGACCTATAGTATTCTTAGAAATGTGCTTTATAGGGAAGTATATATCCATTATTTGAAATATTTTCTGTTTTATAGTAAATATTATTCAGCAGTTACCTAAATTATATTTAATGTTAACATTAGAAATTATCAGAAATTATTAAAAAATATTCCTAAATAGCACACCTCAGTATAATTTTGATGCCTTTTTATAGAACGCTGTCACAAAAAAATCTAAGTAGTTGGTTTTTGTTACATAGTTTAAACGTTTTGATTTCCTCCAGATCCAGCAATTAAAAAAAACAAATATAGTGAGTAATTTGATAAAATAAAATAGGTTAACTTTATTCGTTATGTCGATTTGCATAGATTTTGTTTTTTAAATTTGGCTAACAGCAACTGCTATTTTCTAGAAATAAATTACGGCAATGAGAAAGATAATGTTAAAAGTTATGCAATGTTTATTTGTAACATTAAATGTATTTAAAATACTTTAAAAAATTAGAAACCTAAAAAGTTCTTAAACATTTTAACCCAATTTAAACTTACATTTAAATACTTTTTACGTGCTTTGAATAAATTATCATTCAGCCTACTTTGCCACGTTGCCATATGTAACTGTTTAATCATTTAATTTAATTAGTTGTTATAAAATATCAACTTTTATTAGCTATTATTAAAAAATTTCATTAAAAACAATCCTTTGCATTTTTTCTGGTAGTAGTACTTAAAAACATTTAGTACTATGGCTATGGATACCTACATCGGCATCGGGTTGAAAACATTTTGTTTATTTGCGCAGGCGTGCGCAAAATTAAACTTTGCGCATGCAATCAAACGTTAAAAAATGTAAGTGGATGTTGGAGCAACAAAAAGTAAACGTTAAAATATTGTTTCTCACACTTGCGCAAAGTGTCTTTTCTGCACTTAAAGTTTATCCGAACACCACGTCGTTCGTCCCACTGCTTTGCGTGCGAGAAAGTATCACTTTGCACACTTGTTAGGAAAGTGACTGTTAGAAAATTGTGACTCAAACTTCAAACTTTGTGTAATGATTACCACTGTAGGCATCCTAAAATTGCTGGTAAAAGTTAAAAAGTAGCTCAAGTATACAGACAAACTTAAAAATTTACATACAATATCCTAAAAACGCACCAGTAGTCTAAGATCCGAATAGGAAACAATCTGCATCCATCTGTTTAGCGGATAAAACCTATTTTATATAAAATACCTACAGGGTGAAATTTAATTGATGGCTGAAAATACAGGATATGATTCCGTAGCTTATTTAAGGAAGAAAATCTCACTGGTCAACGCGATTTTTGTGTTTGACTTCTCCATATTAAAATACCCTGTATTTTTAGCCATCAATTAAATTACACCCTGTATAGTATTTAAACAAATTACCTTAAAATTTTTGACACACCCTGTATAATTGCAGCCCCTATTTTTTAAATACATATTAAGGCTAGTTAATTAAAAATGTATATTTAAACAATACAGAATGTACCAAAGAATTGTAATAATTTTTCAAAATTTTTAATTTAAACAATTTTCCATGGCTTTATTTATAAAATTAGAAAGAATATAATTAGGCAATAAAATAGTACCGTCGTGTAAAATAAAAAAAATAATACAATTGGCATTATACAGGGTGTGTCAAAAATTTTAAGATTATTTTTTCAATTTAAATATAGCATTGACAATATATTTTTAGGCTATCCTATAGCTTACCTCTGTTAAAATACTATATTTAATATAAAATAGTTTTAATCCGGTAAACATTCGAATATAGGACTATAGGTTATTGGTTACAAATAGAAAAATTAATTACCTATCGGATTTTTTTTAATAAAAAATAAACGCTCGGTATAGTAATTAATAAGTAAATGCATATGTTCTTTTATGACTTATCACAATAGGTAAAACTTGTGTGGACCATAAAAGTAATAATTAACTTAAGTTAAAAGTAAATTATTTCTTGCAAGATTACCTCTTATTAACACTATTTACTAAAAGGGTTGATATATAGACCAGCTGGACCTAAGTGGACAGTTACTCACAGTAATAGGTATAATTTGTAAGCCATTTATACAAGTTTTACTGTTTTTTTTTTAATTTAAAGAGTAACAAGATGTTATGGCTTAATTATTAAGAGTTTAAGCATTTTTAGTTTTTTTATGTATGATTTCTTTCTTAAAACCTTTTTAGTAAATAACTAACCATAGGAGCATTTTAAAAATGTGCTTCACTTCTTAAAAATAGGTTTGAAAAAATACCATTACTTTCACACACTTTTTGTTTGACTGCTTGAAAACGTCATTAAACGTTATTAGTTTTATTCTAATTGTTTTAAAAAGTAAAGCAAAGTTTTTATGTAAAAAGTCTACTTTCTCATTATCTTGAACAATTAAATGTAGTTTTTATATCTATTTATGTTCTTTAATTTTAGCAGGATTTTGTTATTAAATTATTAAAAAACAAAAACATATAAGAAATCAAATTGTCTTGTCTCTGCGGAAAATAATTATAAAATTGTTTTGTCAAATTTGGCCTTTAAATGTTTTGTTTTTATAATTCTGTATTGCGTAAAGACTTAATGAAAACATGCAAAATGTAAAAGTTGTAAAAACGTAAACTAGATTTAATTACAAAATTTTACAATTTTTATTTATCTATTTATTTCCTACTAGAATATTACCGTTATAAAAAATGATAGAAAAATGAAAGAAATGTGGCCTTATTTGTAATAGGCATATGCACAATTTTTTAGATAATTTTTTCGAATATAATAGATAAAATAATTTGGCTTTTATGGTATTAAGAATATATATACGGTGTCACCCTGGATAGATGTTACAAATTAAATAGGTACAAATATTTACATTTTAAAACGGCATTATAAAAACTGTTGGCACGGTCAAAAACAAAGAATTACATAATTTTACCTAAAGCTGTAACATACAAAACAAGTGATAACAATAAATATAAAAAAATGACCAATAGTAAAGTACTTTTATTTTTAAAATATAGAGAAAAATTGCATAAATTTTAAGTTAAAACTCGCTGTATTTTACCGATTGGTGTAAAATCTTGTATTTACCAGTTTTTGTTTTTTCGACCAGATTTTCCAAAATGACGGTTTAAAATTCAAACATTTTTTGGTCTACTTACTCTATTGTAACAGTTATCCTGGAACAGACAGTTTTCAAGTGTCTAGAAGAATGCTATTGGTACTGGGTGATGCATAGCCAGACTAGCAATAGAAAATCCTATATAAATTTTATTACCTGTAAATATTGGCTCCCCTTTTGATTTTCCAACATACTATTTTTAAGACATTGATAAGATATGCTTACACACCAAATTTCGTTACTTTATAATGGACCAATAAATATTGTTTAAAAAAACCAATCTGTTAAATCGTTGCATACCTGATACGTACCGTAATGAATCCACCAGTAATAATAGTGAGGGAGCCCCCGATGCTAAATGGGGATTTACTCGAGCGTCATAGAGACCTATTGGGATGCAAAGCTTAAATGATAAGAAGAAAAAAATGTTATATAATGTATACCTTTTAATCGGTGGGGAAAGTGGCTATAAACTTTTAAATATGTCAAAAAATACTATAATAATTTCTGCTTGTGGAAATCGTTTAGATTCTATCGGATTATATATGTTTCGTTATCATTAAATTATTTTCTTTAAAATAAAAAAGGAGCCACGCTTGAAAACGTTAATCTGACGTTTTGTTTTTGTAGCCCTCTGTTTCCTTTAAGTCACTCTCAAATTATCAGATTAGTGAAATATACACTGTTTGGCATGTTATCAACTTTTCCTATCTTAATCTGACACCCTTGACAATTTCTGATGGATATATTTTTGTTTTTATGATCGACCCTGTATTCGCACGCAGATTAATATACCGAAGGATAACTTGTACTCGGATAAGTATCTTCACAAAATATGAGCCGGGGCCGATCATAAAAAGCAAAAATATATCCATCAAAAGTTATCGAGCGCCTCAGATGGGGTAAGTTAATTACATGCCAAACAGTGTATATTTCACTAATCCGACAATTTAAGAGTGACGTAAGGAAAAAAGACAACAAAGAAAAACGCCAGATTAAACATTTTCGAGCGTGGCTATTTTTCTATTTTGAAGAAAATAATTTATGGATAACGAAAAATATAAACTTGGATACAACCCGAACGATTTCCACAAGCCAAAATAATAAGAGTATTGTAAGTAATAGTAATGTATTCCCCCACCGATGAAAAGGTATACATTATGTAACATTTTTTAATTCTTATCATTTAAGCTTTGTAACACAATAGGTCTCTATGACGCTCGAGTTAGCATCGTGGGCTCCCCTACTATTATACATTCTATTAAATATTCATTGTTATTATTCATTACTAATGAATTTATTAGGTTATGTATTATGTATTAGGTATGCAACGATTTTAGGAAAAGTGCCTAATAAAAAATAACAAAATTTGGTGTGCGAACTTAAGCCTATCTTATGAATGTCTTTAAAAAGTCTTATACAATTTTGTTTTAAAATAAATAGACAAGACAAAATTTAAAAGTATCAAAATTTATATGGGAGTTCCGATAGCCAGACTAGCAGTTCACCACCCGGTATAAACATTCGTAAGCCAAGCAGGCTAAATGTAAGATATATATTTTATGTTTATGTATGGTAATTTTTGTTTAAACAAATCTTCTTTGTTATTGTAAATAATTATTTTTTTAATGATATATAAAAAAAATCTGAAGAACTAAATTACAAATAACTGCCACAAAGACACAAAATGCTCTTCTACTAATAGTTTTCGGTACAATAATAAAATTTATAAGTATTGCTCCATATAGTCAGACTGTTGCTCTGTGCATGTGCTACAATTTCTAATATTTTATAATTTTTTAACTGCTGTGAATCTGTGTTTTGTGAAATATACTTAATGATGTGTCAGATTTAAAATTTTACTGTTTCATATGGACGCGCCGATAATGGTTTTTGGTTATACTTAAGGCCGTTTGAAAGCCATTTAATAAAATCCAATATTTGCGAAGTGGAAACTACTTAATTTCGTCAAAATATTAATAATAATAATAATGATAAGGTATTTTTAATCTGTAACGTTAAAAAAATATATTACTTTCAAATATATTTTTGATCAAAATTTATACATATGACATGGGAAAAAACTCGTCATTGCATAAAAGTGAATTATGAGAAAAATGCAAATTAAAGTTTACTTATTAAAATCGAAAATGGAAATAATTTTGAAAATGCTAGCGGGATTTATAGGCATATAGAAAGTGTTCAATGACCAAAGAAAACCAAATTATCTCTTGCCGATGCCGTCGGTAATCGTTCTGCCTGGCGCGAGATATAAAGCAACTACGGGGTGTTTCGGAACACGCGCAGAAATATTTCATCTTACTTTTAATGCACTGGTGGACTTATTTATCAAAACTGAAATCAGATTTAAATTGTACACCTTCAAGTATAGCGAATGGTTTTTGTAGTTTAGTTTCGTCGAAAAATGCGGTGACGGTGTTTTTTCCTGTACTCCATATGAAGGGTTTTTTATGTTTTGCAATATAAAGCAAAAATAATTATGTTGCTTCATTAAGGAAGTAAATTTTCTTTTTTTTGAAAAAAAAAAATGTTTTGAACTGAAAAAATATATAACTTTCCCTATCCAAGTTTGGCAGTAGTCCATACTCTGGAATTTAATCGAAACTCTTTAAATAATAACAATAGAAATGAAATTTATCCAACATGCCTGTATATAACATACTCAGAAACTGTTTTTAATTTTAAATTAATAATAACACTATTGGCTCGTCCATGTAAACTTCACATTTTCTTTCCATATTTTATATTCCTGTTTTAAATTTAATCTGCGTTTCTAAATTATATACATTTTTATTGTTTCACTAGGTATATTTTTAACTTGTTTTTGAGCTACGAGCGCGTATACCTCTCTAAAATTCATTTAATATAACCTTAAAAATAAAATACTTTAGATGCGTACAAGTATTTTAAATATTCCTTTGCTAAATAAATTTAAAATGTATTATCACAACAAAAACTTAAATTATTTTACACTGTGTGTATAAAGTCTTGCTCAAATTTAATTAAAATTCAGGATATTGGTTTTGAAATAAATTACACGTCAAGCTTTTTGTTAAAATGCGTCCTTTTTGTCAGTGGCACCAATTATAAAGGGTGTAACGGAAAAGTGTAATAGCGTAAAACGTTTATTATTTGAATGAGATACCCTGTATATTATTGCATTTTGAATATTCCAGAAAATTCTAGATGTGTTTCAGTCCAGTCCGTATGCAGTCATTATTAGAATGTGCCTTTTGTCGATAATACTATATACAGAACATTTCAATTAAAACGAGCCACCCCCATAATTTGGTTATTTGTTTACTAATAAAATAATCCTAAAACAAGTCAATTTTTATTTTTAGGGGGACATATTTTTGTGTTCTTCTGTTTTTTTGTTTTTCCCCTCTCCCCATCAAAACAAACGTCAAAAAAATTTAACGGAAAAGAGGATCAAGTGGTACCCTATCTTAACGGGGTTTTAAATTCTTTCTTTACCAGATTTTAGTTTTTTAACATCGGTTTTGTAGTTTCCGAGAAAATAAACTTTAAATAACTGGTGCCTTTAGCCCCTGTAACTTTTAATTTTTTATAATTTTAAAATGAAATTCGGTACCTAGGTATATTACCTAAATGTGCAATATTTTATAAATTCAGTAGTTTTCTGTTTCTTCCGGTTTAGCCGAAAACGACCTTAACTGTAATATTTATAATGGCACACCCGGTATATTTTTATTTATTTGAATAGGAAACATCACGCCGAGTACCATGACACTTCGTTTGATACGTTTTGACACCTAACCCCTTAATATTTTAAGTTTAAAATTTTTAATCTAAAGTACCATAAATGTTATAAAACTTTAAATTTTGGACCATGTATTCACGGCAAAACAAATAGTTACATCTTTTCTTCCGTAACCCTTTGGGCCAAAATTTACAGTTTTATCGTATTAATGGCACTCTAAAGTAAAAGCTAAATATATTTATATGTTAGATGTTAAAAAGAAGCAAATAGAGTGTCATAGTACTTGAAATGACGTCTTTCATACAAATAAATAAAAATGTACCGGGTGTCCCATCATAAATAATAAGGTTTGGGTCGCTTTCGGCTAAACCGGTAAAAACAAAAAACCACTAAATACATAAAATATTGCACAGTGATATACTTACGTACCAAATTTTATTTTAATATTTAAAATAATAAAATTACAGGGACTAGGAATACCAGGTATTTTCTCTGAAATTACTGGGATCTTTAAAAACTCGAGTCTGTTGAAAAGAGAATTTAAAGCTTTTTAAGATAAGGTATAACTTGACCCCCTTTTCTATTTAAACTTTTTGACGTTTGTGTTGGTCTGGGGAAGGGATAACCTTAAACAAGTAAATTTTGACACAAAAATGTGTTCTCCTAAAAATAAAAATTGACGTGTTTTAGGATTTTTTCAAGGGTACAAATAATAACGTAATTATAGGGGGTGGCTCGTTTTTATTGAAATGCACTATATATCTTGAATTTTTGGAGAAGGAATATATTTAAACCGAATTTTTGCTAGATTTTATAGACACAGTGTATATCGCGGAGTAAGTGATAATAAAAACGGTTAATATAATACCTGTACGACCCTAAATTTTATAATTTTAACATTACATCAAACGCGGTATATACTTTATTTCTTTTGTGTAAATTATATATATATGTATATATTTTTAATTACATTATAATATTTTTACATATTTTAGAATTTCGTTACTACGCGACATGCGCCGCGCGCGTGTTGCGTTTATATTTTATGTTTATAAGGTGCGATTACGGGTTTTAATAAAAACACCCTGTAAGGGTCACGGTTAATTTTTTTCTCAAGATAAATCATATTTTTATATGTTTTTTCCTTTAAATACATTTTACTATGATATGAAAACCACAGAGGAAAAACGTGTTAAGGCATTTTTTCCACTTTTTACAGAAAACAAATTTTAAGTAAAGAAACGCTACTATAACTACTTAATTTGCGTACTGCCTATTTATTTACCACCATGCTAAAACTATTAAATTTCTCCAACTCCATAATAAGTGCAAAAACATTAAAAATACAGGGGCAAAATGTGTTATGTTATTGATTATTTATTGACTTAACACCAGTAGCTTGATATTAATTTTTGGTATTACAAGAGACTCGTTACGTTTTTCTCGCGCATGTTCTGGTATATAGATACTGTACACTTAGACCTACCATTCTCTCTGAATAGTTTGATTTAGCAATTTTTGTGACTTAACACGCGTTTTCCCTGTGGTCTTCATATAAAATAGGTTTTAAATATTTTAAACAGTGGATGTTCTCATGGTTGGGTTGCATCCTCTTAAGAAAACATAATTAACTTGATATAATTATATTTACCATAAATCTGCATTTCAAGACTTATTTTATTGTATTGAATCACCTCAAGTTGTATATTTATCTATTTTCATAGGATGATATTCCATACATATCTGTCCCGCTTTTCATAAATGCACCATGATATCTCAGTTATGAATAATGCGATTTTCTTTAAATTTTGATGGTGATTGTATGTTAGAGAAATGGAATATTTGGCATGGTGAAAACCTCTATTTACCATTGGCGTGCAGTCTTGGGGATAAAAAGACTTGATATTTTAGGGCAAAAATATTAGGACTTTTTTTCTGTGATCTAGAATCAGCATCCCAAAACCCCTTAATCCATATTTCCAAAATGTCAAGCGTCAATTTTGTTTTTACATTATTTTCCCAAAGAGTCTTTTTTTACTTCCCATAATATCACGCGCCCCTGGCAAATAAAAATTTACACTGTACCAAATACTTACTTTTTGACTACCCTTGGCGTGAGGTGTTTGGGGATGTAGCCAAGAGTTTTTGGGAAATTAATGTAAAAGAGGGCGGTTGACGTTTTAAAAATATAAATTAAGGGGTTTTTGGGATGCTTATTCGAAATTTGAAAAATTAGAATAAGCCCTAATATCTTTTTCCTAAAATAATAAGTCTTTTTACTCATCAAGACATAAAAGTGGTGCCATGGTGAATATAAGTTTTCACTATACCATGTACTTCAATTTTTTAACATACAATCACCATTAAAATTTAAAAGAAATTGCACTATTTATAACAGAGATATCAGGATGAATTCATGAAAAGCGGAACACACTGTATAATAATGTCTCGTAAACAGACTTATAAATTATTATTTTTTAAAATATTGAATAAAAATGCCATGCCTATATTAAAACCATTAATTTTTACCAAAAAGTCGTAGAAAATGACTTTTTGCATTTTTGTTTTTAGTGCTCCTTGGAGAAAAATAAAATTTAGCAAAATTTTATTTATAGTTATAGGTTGTATAGATATAGTAGAACGGTGGTGGCTCAAAGGCATATCTTAAAAGAACATTTTGTTTTCAATAATTTAGCATAACATAGTTTGTATTTTGGGTAAAACTACTTCTATAGCACCATGCTATACTTGTTAATGTGTTGTAAAATATTTGTAAGTACAACTAGAGAGAAAGTAAAAAACTGAAAAAAAGAGATCCATATCGACAGATAAAATTTGATTTAAACAAAATATTATTTGGCTTTTCTCCAGAATAAAATTTAAAAGTTTATTTAAATTTAATCTCCCAGAAAACAAATAAAACATAAAATAAAATTTGATGTTTAAATTACAATATTATTTAGTAGGTTTGTGAAACACCCGGTATACCTTATAACATATATATTTGTAAAGTTTATTTAAAACTAGTTTTAAAAAAATAAATATTTTCTTCTTTTTGCCACTTACCATCTTGTGTTCAAATTCGGGACAGTAGATGTGTGTGTGGCTAAATGTGTTTTTGAAAATTTAATAAAATATATAAAAACCATTACTATGAAGGATACATATTAAGTGTTTATATTTTAATACGCATACGCTACGCGAACAGATTTCGCTTCCACTGACGCAAATTTGGCCTATCGAACGCCGGCTCGCTCGCGTAAAACTTAATTATTATACTTACGAAATGTGATTTTCGAATTATCAAATCGCATTTCGTAAGTATATAAACTAAGCTTTACGCAAGCCGGCGTTTGATAGGCTAAATTTACGCCAGTGAAAGCGAAATCTGTCCGCGTAACGTATGCTTTAACATACTAAAACATTTTTAAAAATATGATTTATCTTAACGTTGTCTATAGGTGCTAAATTCTATTCTAAAAAATAATTGCATTTTAAATGTGTATTTAGGTGCGCATTAGTTAGGTATAAAAACAGGAACGACGTATTTACATGGGTTTAATAAATAAGATTTTTCATATACAACGTAGTCAAAAATGAACTTTAATTACCTATTTAACTACGTTGCATGGAATCGTTTTATTACACTATTCTTATGTAATATTTCCGCTACGTCATAATATCGTGTTATATCCTATAAACTACAAAAATATAGTTAACAAACAAGTATACTTTTTAACGAATTTAAAACTTAATAGAAAATTTTTATAATATTTAGACAGTGAATCGCTTTTTGCGTCTTTTTTGACGTTTTTAACTAAATATAGATTTGTTTTATCACTTGGTACAAAACAACATTAGGAAAGAAAATAATACGGGGCGAAAAATAGTTTTGTATAAAGTTTGCTTGTAAAATTTAAAAAATTCCATTTTAAGTGTATTTTATGGAATTAAAACTTTAATAAAATAAAAAGAAACGCAAACCACATTTCTCTAACTAAATTCACTGCGACGTAAATATAGTTATCCTTTAAAAAATGTTATTTAAAGATTATACGCAAGGGTCTAAAAATTACAGGCAAAATTATTATTGGCAAACTGGTCTTTAAATAATTGGCATTTCAAAAATTTAGTGCGGATCTGTATCTGTAGTCAAATTTTTAACCTTCAAGAATCAAATAATAATATTAAAAAAAAAATCAATTTATTTGAATCTACTCAATGTAATTTTATAAAAAGATCTTTTAGATTTTTTAAGAAACCCTGTTTAAAAGCTAAAATAGGACCTGCATTATATTTAGTGAGCCTGACTACAAAATTTTTATTTTAGCAGTAATTTTTTTTAAAAATATTTTGTTATTTAAAATCTTGCCTTTGTTTAAATACTGTATAAAATATCTAAAATTGTGTACAATATTTAAATCTTGATTGACAGATTAAACATTTTTCGCCCAATACAAATATCTCCAAAATAATGTTTATTAATTTTTTTGAGATCTATACTTATACAGTGAGTTTTAAAACCTTTCCTTAAGAAAACATATTTACCTATGTAAATTATGTAAGATTGAGCATTTTCTTTACTTATAATATTTAAACATATTTTTAAGTAACATCTTTTATTTTACTGCACAAAAGGTCCTAAAGTTAACCTTTAATACTTCTCGAATTGTATTTTACCTATTATTTAGGTTATTATAGACGCTTTTGTGACAATATTTTTTAAGGAAAATACTTTGCCGATAAGGAAAGACTTTACGCACTGTATATTTTAACTACAACTAAATAACTGCATTGTTTCAGTTACAATAATTTGATTGGGTAACATAAATATAAAATTTCCTAAATATGTAACATATCAAAAACATCTAAATAATATAATATCACATAGTAAAAATACAAAACTCATAATTTATTCCGATCGTTAACTTTTCTAATAAACGTCGAAAACTCACTTTTTTATAGTTCAATTTATTTTTGCGGCCCCTTAGACTTACTTTGTTTATTTCATATTTTTTGCACTTGTTTTCCGAAAACTGACGTTTTTGTAATTTTGGTGAATAGTAGACACTAACATCACATAAAATTACTATATTTTTAATTAAAATAACCCCCAGTTCCAAATTTTATAAGTTCTTTAATTTATCCCTGGTAACATTTTTTCCGTATATGTAACATCAGATAAATTTTATATTTTGATAATCACCCTATCCTATTCTATAAATATTTCAAATATTTAGAGAATAAAATAACATAATTGTCATAGGTAAAATTACATATCGAAGCAACTATTGCATTTTTTTGTGCTTTAAACCAATTTATTAATTGGGAAGACATGAAAAGCAATGGTTTTTAAATCCATAATTTAATATTAAATTTGTTTAAATCGATTTACAAATCAAATTAATGTCTTTTTTTATTTATTTATTTTAAATGAATTACCTAAGTAATTTTTTCAACTACGGATATAAGTGTTACCAAATATTATTTATTTTACTCTTTTAGATCTCCGGTAAAAAGTAAAAGAGCTTACTTCGTCGTAGATATTAAAAATAGTTTATCGTCAAGTCACAAACCATTTTTTTCCAGATGTTTAGAAAAACTATAAAAATGTATGTTTAATAATAATTAAATATAGTAATATAATCTAACCTGATATCGTCTCCTTAATTGTAAAGCCACTTAACTCTATTTTTAATAAAACATACATGGCCATCTTTAGCCTTATAAAATTAGGCTAAAGATGACCTTAAATTACGTTTTTGTTAATAAAAACTGAAATAAGGTGGTTTTACAATTAATTAATTAATAAAAAATGTGATTTTGATGCCATCTTTAGCCTTATTTTATAAGGCTAAAGATGGCAATGCATGTTTTAATAAAAATGGAGTTAGGTGGTTTTACAATAAAGGTGACGATATATTTTTGCCTAGCAAAAAGTTAACTAAAACACAACAAATTTTGTATGTTGCCTTAAATGGCTTGTGACAATAATGGATAATGATTCATTCAATATTTTCTTCGCCTAACCTTGTTTTGTGGGCACCGAGTGAATATTATTTGAGCGTTTTGAACAACTTGTTTTTATTTTTACTTATCGACCTCCAAAAGAACCAAGTCGTCAGCCACCACATCGGAAATATGCAAATATATGATCCAATACATTAGATTAAAGCATACGAAGCATACCGGAAAAACTATTCGGGAATACTTATCGATATCCGATGGAGTAATTCCATAAAGTTTATTTATGTCTTTATTTGGATGCATTATATGCTGAGGAATAGGAGCACCGGCTTCTTCGTCGGGCACACTTTCTCTTCCTCCACGTCCTCCATTTACGGTGCTTTCCAAAGTGCCTCCTTTACTATGCGCCTTTGGATCGTGAACTTTGAAGCGTACCTCCTGGAACAAAGGTCCCTACTAAGAAGTACCCACTGATAAATATTAATAAGGATGAAATGAACATTATTTTAAATCTGAAGGTTTAATATTGGGTCATAATTATTTTACGAACTATTTTTGGTCGTTATCATAAATATAAAGTACCTAATTTTAGTACGCTATAAGTGTTAAAAAAATAATAACAAATTTTGTCAATACTTCATTTAGTCTTCATGTGTCATTAAATTTAACATTAATTAGTTTACGAATGAGTTTATTAGAAATTGTTAGAAACCATTAATAATAATGAATTCGGATATTTAAAAATTAAAATAATAAATGTTATACAGTCGTATAAATATAGTATGCAACACATGCATTAAGTTTTCTATTTAACTCATTAGACTGCCAAACCTCCCATTCGTAGAAAATAGGTATCACTTTGCTTTTTACATAAATGAGTATTTAAAGTGTTTGATTTAAATAGTATACTCAAAAATAATTTAATATTTAATTTTGGGATACATAATAAAAAGTTGGTTAAGGCATTTATAAAAAACAATCCAATTTTACGACTACTCACTGTTTGTTTGGGCAAATGATCATCGGGTCCTCCGTCAAGGTTTAATTTTTTCTGCTCTGCTATTTTCTGAATTGCAAGAAACCTATTTTTCTCATCTGTATTCTTTTTGCCATGTACCCTACCGTGGCATATTCTGAAATTAAAATAATATATATATGGTTATCTTTTTTACATTTATTTTTTGCAATAATGATTGATCAAAATTATAGTATTTTCTTTTAAAAGAAAATTATTCAAATAACGTAAAATGGCGTTTTATACTTTGTTATATTAGAGACAATTTATTAAAAGTAATTCAAGTTTATTTTTACGTCAGTGTTATTTGTATTCCTTAAAAAAAACTTGTGTTTTTTTAGTTTTTTTGGATAGGGTTTAGTAAGACTTTTTTGCTTTAACAATGATTCTAAAAGTCCTAATTGTGTTATACTAGTGGTTAAAATACGTCTAAAGACACAAACAAAACATTTTGACAAATTTAAATTCTGGATTTCTTCACACATAAAATATAGTCTGATATGTAATCGCTTGATTTGGCCCATATCATTGCAATTGCAAAGTTGTTGTGACGTGTACCGTTTGTTTATTTACTAATACAGTTATGGTTTCTTAATAAGGGTAGGTGGGTGAGTAAAAATGACATACTAGTTTTCGTATAACAAATATCATGTTAAGCAGTGTTATTCCATTTAATAGTTATTTACATGACAAGGGATGAAAGACCCACTTTTTTGGCAATCATCCAAGGGATAAAAAGGCACTTTACTCCAGAAAGAATGTATGTTATGTTTTTAACTACCTTTTGCGACACTTTTAAAAATAACATAATTATTAGGCTGCAATATTGAACAAAAAGTATTCCAATTTAATTTGCGGGCCCCTGTATCTCTTATTAATTAAAAACCAGTCAAAATTATATTATTTATATTTGAAATCGTTATAGAAGCTATCGTTGTCAAGGCGCTAAGTGTTGTTTTTATAATAAATGTGACATAAGTAAACACTTTTATTCGGTCGAAGAAAAATTATTATTCTAAAGCAAAATGAACTCTGAAGACGATAACAATATCTCTCAACATCTTTTGGAAACCGCAAGGCTAGTATCATTAAATCTTTTGTCAAATAGGTATCGCAAACGATATGAAAAAGAATATGAGGGGTTTAAGCAATGGATGAAAGAAAAAATGGCAAAATAATTACCAAAGATGCTGTACTTATATATTTTTTGAAGAAAGCAGACACTCTAGAGGCATCTAAGCTTTGAAGTTAATACAGTATGTTGCGTTTATGCGTAAATATTAAAAAACATGTAGACATCAAGTTTCCTAAACTGGTAGCCTTGCTGAAGAGACGAGACTATGGGTTTAAGTCAAAAAAGCCTGCACGTTTATAAGAGAAGATGTTAAGAAGTTTATTAGTCAGGCTCCTGCTCAGTATTACTTATATGGGTTGGGACAGAAGAAAATAGCTTAGTATTACTTATACGGGTTGGGAGAGAAGAAGATACCCATTTATTTTTTAAATATTGTATTAAATGGGTTCAGTACATATATTTTTTAAACAATAACAGAAAGTATATTTCTTTACGTGTAAAAAATATTGTATCGTAGATGACTGCCTTCTTCTTCTTTACACACCCTTGCTCTAACCAGTTTCCATTACTAACGTCAACGTTTCTATTGCTAATGCCCAAATTTCGTTTCTAAAAATAGGTAGCCCCAGAGAAATAAATTCACTCGCCGTTAAGTCGGGCGATCTTAAACGCTAGTTTATTTGATCGTCTTCTGGTTGAAGTTAAGTGATCATCATTGACATTCTTTCTTAATTGCTCGATATTCTTTAATTTCTGAACGTGGTCTACCTCTTTTTGAGCGATCTCTCACGCTTCCGGTTTTTAAAATTTAGCGACAATAGCAGAAATTGTTTTTTTTAGTGGGCGCATCTCTGCACGTCATGGACGCTGGGTTAAAATAGTTGATTTGTAATTTAGAAAATAAAATTCGACAATTTTTGTGCACCATGCGAACAGAAGTGGTTCATTATGAATTTCTTTAGTATTTCTTCACCATTCTAAGACAAAATTAAATGAATTTAAGAAGAAGGACAAAAAGGAAAAACACTTAAAATGAGACTTAAAATACACTTACCCAGTAAACTAGCGAACACCATAACGAAACATGTTCCTAAATACACGTCGATCGACTTCACGTAGGATATTTTCGGTAGTGCTGCGTTCGTGGATGACATCAGCGTTGTCATGGTCAATACAGTGGTAACACCTAAAGCTACTCTAGCAGGAGTCGCGTTTCTGTTTAACCAGAAACTGACCCATGAAATTATAACGATCAATCCTGATGGGATGTAGATCTGGATTAGATAGTAACCCATGGATCGTACAAACTGGATTTCGCAGGCCAGTCGGGAATAATTTCCTGTGAAAAAAAAAAACATACATAACTATTGAAATTAGAAAAATTAAGGCACTATATGTAAAAGAAAAAAAGTTTTATTAGTCTTTTAGCTTCTAGAATGGTGTTTTAAAAAAATAAATAATTTACTTTTATCTTTAAATCAATAAGATGCCACATTTCTCTTACAAATTGTTGTTTATTGGAACATGTAGTTAGATATTTGGTGTCACAAATTGACTATTTTTTATTGCCGATCTAAAAACTGGTTTGTCCGAATTAAAAGTTTAGGTAGATATTCGTGAAAAACTACTCAGAACCTACTTGAAGTAAAAGTTACATTCAACACCTTTTAAGAATTTTTGAGAAATAAATACATTAAATTTGTTTTTTAACTACTTTCTAAACTGCCAGGGTATATAATAATACTAAAAGTAATCCAGAAACTTTTAATTTTTGGTTAAACATACATTGTTTATCTCTGAATACATTTTTGAAGAGTATGTTGTTTAAACTCCGGTTATATTTAAACGAGTATTTTAAATTATGTTCCTACAGTAGGGGTTAAAAAACAATTGCTAGAAAAAAAGGTTTTAATTATTTGTTCAGAAAAGAAAACATTTTAATCCACAAGGATAAAATACCTGTAGTAAGAGATATTTCCATGGCTCTCTGTCTGTGTCCGAGGACCTTGAATTGGGGCAAGGATACTTCGTTTGACACCCCCACAGAGTTGGGCCCCTCGTTCCATTTATACCGGATGTCTCGCATGGTGTAACCGACTGCAAACACAAGCCACACAGGTGCCAAAAGGTGTGATAGATAGACATTGCGCCACAGATTCGTGCCACACATTTATTATATTATAAATTTGTGCCAAGCCAATAAAGTTTTCAGCGAGATTATGTTGATCTGAATGGTTATGAAGCGTGGTCGACGATATTTTTTCTTTTATTTGCATGTTTTAAGCATAAATATGGTTTTTAATTCACATAATTTTAATATTTTCCTTCAATAATTTGAAATTATAGCACCTAGTATAATAGTAACAAATTGATATCTTTGATATGTCATACTCTTATATATAGGGTGTAAACTAAATACCCTATACTAATGTTTCTTTCCATAAGTAAACGAAAGCTTAGTTAGTCGATACAAGGTTAGATGATTTTTGTTTTGATTTTATGTATGCATTTTTGACACAAGAGACAAATTTAACGTTTTGTTTTGAGCGTTTGATTCCTTAATTTTTTCTACAAAATAAGTATATATTATTTCAATCAATATCTTGGACCCTTTTTTATAAAATTGCATTTTAAATCTAGACTTACCAGCATTTTGTATGCAATAAAAATTTTTTTTTAGAAAATCATTAAAATGTATAAAATTATTAAAAATGGTGTTATAACTAAACTATACTTTTTTATAGAAAAAAAGAAGGAATTAAACGGTCAAAGCAAAATGTTAAATTTATCACCTGTGTAAAAACGCATAAATAAAATGAAAAAAAAAAACGTCTTTCCTGTATAATCCCGACTTACTGAAATGCCGTTTACCTATGATAAGAAACATTAGTATAAAGTTATTTAGTTGCCCAATATAATTGGTATTGCGGCAATAGTTCAAAAGTTATAATTGTATACGGTTGTATTTGTTCCAACTTTAGAGGACAATAACTCCCTAGGGAAGCGCAATAGATTTTTTTAATATAAAGTACTAACTATACTTTGGCTAACTCTATCAACCCTAACATTTATGATCTTATTTTTTCGGATAACCTGTATTATTCATATACAGCACAAACTACCCATCGGAGCCTAGTTTTTAACATAGATGGCCGTGTGAAAATAAAAAGAGGTTTTATTTGTATTGTTTTTCTTTGTTGCAACGCAAAATAATATTACCGATTCCAAATAAGTTAAATCTAACCTAATAGGAGAGCTTCATGGTAGTTACATCAGACATTTGATAAAATGGAGACCATGACATAATATATAATTGTAAGTAAAAAGCGATTATTAAAAGTACAAATCAAATATTTTACCTGCAAATTAAAAATTAAATGTTATATTACCTGTCGATAATGATATAACCTTCTGTCTCTGCCTGTGGCCCAGAACCCGGAACTGAGGCAATTCCACTTCATTGCTAATTCCTACGCTTGTCAGTCCCGTTTGCCATTTGTATCTAATATCTTTCATCGTGTATCCGACTATCCCGGCCACCAAAACAATAAAACCTGTCACCTTTTGCGGCATTATCACCTCTAATCGCAATGGTCCGTAACCAGAACGGTAGAGCACATTAGTTTGATGTCTTTATGTGACTATAGCTAGAAGTTTACCGTTTCTAACACGTTTGACGCACAAAATCAAATATGTAAAAGAGTTTCTTGGTAGCCAGATGCAGATACATCTAGTTTCTTAATTTTACTGGTACTGCTTTACAAATTATGTACTAAAAAAATGTGCGTCATACCTTACAAAAATATGATAAAGTTAATGCAATAAGAAAGTATGCGTCATACCTTAAACAATTGAAAAAATATGTACTGTACATTTCTACACCCTATTGCATTAAAAAGGTTTATTTCCCTTAAATTATTTGATACAATGAATCATTAGGTTTATAAGTATAAGGAGAAACAACACTAGGAGATACTTGTTTTTACCTTAGGTATATAGTCGATTTTCTTATTATACTAATAGACTCAATCTGTTGTTTTCATTAATAAATAAAAATTAACCGGTGAATATAAACTTTTATAAAAACTTTAAGGTGTATTTTCAAGTATATTTTAGCAATAAAATATATCTTAAAATATCTAACCTATATTGCTCTACCTTTCTTGTAGGACAATTTTGAGGTGATGATATCTTATAATCGCATACAGCTTTTGATTTTTGTTGCGACATTCGAAACAATTTACATATTTTCTAAAGGCAACCACAATATTTATCATACTTATACTATCTAATTTAATTATAAAAAATTACACAAATTATGATCATTCAAGCTATGTATTATATTGAATACTAATAATGAAAATTTAAAATTTAAGTATTGCTATAGCGTAAACAGTATGAATATCGCAACATCTAATTCCTTATAAAGATCTTATTTTAAAAAATCTTTATTAAGGATTATTGGCTTTGCTAGCTCTCTACTGTAAAAACACTGGTAAATAAAAACAAAGAAATATTTGGCAGTTCTACAAAAATAATGTAAATGATATTTGGTTGGACAAATAAAAACAAAGTCACAAACCTAAATAGTTTAACAGTATATTATCTAATAAAAAGAAAATACAATTTTAGGAAGATTAGAAAACAAAAAAATAGAAGGCAGAAAAGAAAGCTTAAGCAGGTGAAAGAGGCTTAGAAAAATGAGTGCTCTCTTGCGGTGATGTTAGTCAAGTGCATGCGTGATAATTTTAAATTTCTATTATTAAAATCTTGTCTCGTATTCGTATACTCAATTCGTTTAAATTGTAAAGCTTTAAAAAGTTCAGTAATATGTATATTGTGTAACTTGTAGGAAAAGCGATATATTTTCGGACAATGGTAAACTTTGTTGGCAACCAGAGACCAAAATATGCGTTAGCTACAAGTTGCACATAATATTTTGTCTCTGATCAAAATAACTTTAATTTTTGCCTTAGTTTGCATAATTTTTTTCTTAGTTTAGTTATATTAAATACAATAAAATAATAATATTATAATTAACTATAATTATTTGGTCTTGGTATAACTTGTTACTTATAGTATGGTATTGTCATGTATTGTTTATTAAATTTGAAAAATATTAACAGTAAATATTTAAAGTATGAAGAAAGGTAAACCTTTTTAAAATATTCCCCGCCATGACCAGAAAAGTATATTGCCAAGCAACGCCTTCTACCAACAGCAATAATGTGGTTTGAAGGTAAGAAAACATATTGAAAATATTTAGGTTTCCGTTTAATCTGAGAAAAAGATTATTTTCCTTCAAACGTCAGTAAACATGGCATTTATAAAAAGCTTTATAACATTGAAGTTTTACTTTATTGTTTTATGTTTTTGACTCCGGCAGTAAACATATTTTTTTGCCGCCTTGTGCGCAATACAAATAGAATAAGATGTTTTTTTTTAAATCTAAACGTTTAAATAAAAAGTTTGTATTAAAAAGTACAACTAACTACAAACTTAGAAGTTTTCTAATTAAAATTCAAAATACAGAGTTAGTAGAAAAACCGGAACGGAGGATTATCTCCGCAAGGTTCAAATATAAATAAACCAAATTATGTGGGATAGGTAACTAAACATGAAGAATTCAAAAAATTTCAAAGTCGCCAAGTTTATAGTTTTCCCTCTAGGTTAAGCTAAATTTTAAAATTTTAATTGGAAAACCCATATTTTTTAATATTGTAATTAATTGCCTGTATCAACTTTATTATGACCTGATATTACCGTTTTTAGTCCTGTAAATTTCCGAGATATGCCATCGTGCATTTTTATTTTTTTAAACGAATACAAAAACGAGTAGGTATGGTCAATTATCTCAAAAACGATCCAACCGAAAAGGTTAACTCTTTTGGAGATAAATGACCATACCTTGAAGTTATTGTATTAGTTTTGAAATTAGCATAATGCCATATCTTCGAAATTGACAAGTTTTAAAAAACGATATATATCAAGTCATAATAGAGTTGATAAAAGCAATGGATTACAATATTCTAAACTAGGGTATTCTGTTTTAAAGAAAAACTATAAACATCGCAAATATAATTTTAAATTCTTTTTGTTTAGTTACCTCTTCCACAAAATTTGGCTAATTTATACAGGGTTCATTTTAAGGTCATATTTTCCTGCAAACATTGTATAGAATGCAAGAGAATAAGACATTTTTTAAAATAAAATAATGTTGGAAAATGCTTCGTTCTCGAATTACAAGGTGTTAAAGTTTTAAGAAAAATGACTTTTTTATCATAACTTTCCTACCACTGCCGATATTCCCACAAAATTTAGTACACTTCTTTAACCATTACATTACATTTTTGACTGTACAAGTTAAAAAACATACCAGTGGCGGTTGAACAAGACTTGTATTAAATTGGTAAAAATGGTACGCCACTGCTTTTACTTCGAATCAATATTATTTTTAAAATACCTATTTACTTTAGAGTTAATTTGGTTTTTGTTATTTTTTGTACAACGCACTGTTTGTTAAAAATAAAAGCCATTTTAATGCAGGGAAAAATCACTTAAATCTGATACGGTGTTTCGTATATAAAATTTATTTTTGTCTAATATATATTAAAATAAAATCAAACACCCAATAATGTATAATAAAAGTAAACATAATGTAAGTATTTGACCCTACTTAATAAAAATGAGACAAAAACGAATTTTACATACAGAACACATCATATTTTAGCGACTTTGCCATGGATCAAAATGGCTTTTATTTTTTAAACAAAAGCAGTCCGTCGTACAAAAGAATATCAGGGGAACAAACTAACAAGTACACGAATATTTTAAAAATAATATTAATTTGAAGAAAAGCAGTGGCGTATCATTGTTTTTGAAAAAAATCAATACAAATCTTGTTCGAACGACACTGTTTTTTTTTAATAGGTACAGTTAAAAATGTAACATAATGGTCAAAAGAAGTGTATAAAATAAGAAAAAAACATCTACAGTGGAAGGAAAGTTATATAATGGTCAAAAGAAGTGTATAAATTTTTAAAAACATCTAGAGTGGAAGATAAGTTATCAAAAAAGGCATTTTTTTCTTAAAACTTTAACATTTTGGAAACAAAGCATTTTCTAGCATAATTTTATTTGAAAATTGTTCAATTTTTTATTTATTCTATAAAGATAATCCACTGTTTCAATTTTTTCTACTAACCCTGAATAATATCTTGAGTGTGACAGAAAATCATACCAGATATTAGTATAAATATTATATTTGAAAAACAAAAGCATCTTTTATTTAAAGAAAAAGTAACTTTATATATCTAGGCTCAAACCTACAATCTAACAATAAAAAGTTTGACCTTTTTTTAATGGAACAATATACTATACTTTTTAATTATGGTGTTTAATAAAAACAATTACCTTTAATATGATACAATTATGCTTTAAAAATATTATGTTACAAATCATAGTTGAAAAGAGAACAAAAAGTGTAAGACTTAATATTTTTTAGACTTAAATGTAGTTTTACAAAATGTTTCGTTATGAGCCTCTTGTTATAAACAAAATATTATTTGGCTTTTCTCCAGAAGAAAATTAAAAAGCCTATTTAACATTTTATGAAAATTATAGCCAATAATACTTTTAAAAATTAGAACTGTAGTTATTTAAACATCGGTATAATGGTTTAGGGGATCATACATGTTTTAGAGGTGGTAAAGGTACCAAGAATTTAGGAATCTCTTAAAATATTTGTTGTTTATGCATATTAGATTGGCAGGACGAGACAAGATTAAAATTCTTAAAATATAAAGTAAAAAATAAAAAAATCATGCGTGATTCAAACTGTGGTAATGCCGGGAGAGTCTTCGTATCGAAAATACAAAATTTTCAATTAAAATACAGGTCCGGCTTTGCTGCTTTTGCCGGTGGTGGCCATTTTGTCACAGTTCCAGGTCAGGCCAAGGTGTTTTGTAGCAGAGGCGAATATATTGTGGCCTATTTAGTCGTATTTTGCTTTAAATTCGGCTCACAACTAAAATTAGTTAATTTTTTTGGATTTTTGCAAATTATATTAAATAAATTCGGTTCCTTCCGCTAGTGCTGTATAAGAGAAGGTCCGAAGAAAAATTTTCGACTTTAAAAACCACCAAATATATTTTGTGGTCCATTTTTAGACATACAAGAAAATCCACTTTTAATAAATTTGAATGTGTAAAACCCATTAAATTTTTATTACGGTATAATAAAAATTAAATAAAACTTTATCCCTAAATGGTAAAATAGTGTATGGTGGTTAATTGTTACAGATATGCCGTTAAAAAAATTGTAATTTAATAATAAAAGAGTATATCCCATTTTTCCTACCATTAGGTATGTTATAGATACGGGTAAAAATATTTTTAGTTCAATTTTTACAGTATTTCATTATTTTAAAGCTTCTCTGTGCCTTTATATTGCCTTGTTATACTTTGTGTTACAAAAACAAAACCAATTTAGTAACCGTTTTAAAAATAAAGTTTTACATTTACTTAATATTATTCAGAAATATATTTAAATGTAAAAAATTTGTTTTTATGAAACATATTTTATTTTTAAATATACATACTTATAAGCTTAAAGTGGTTTTTCTATATTTAAGTAAAATATTTTGTGATTTTTTGACCACCCACATCATACAAACATACAGATCAACATTTTAGAATAAAATACATCGAAACAAAAAATACATAAAGTTAAAATTAATAACATATAACAATGTAAACATAATATTGCAATAACAATAACTGACAATTATAAAAATTGGGCATAACTTAACAAAAATATATTTACACAGTCGTTAAAAAAATGTATTAAAGAAGTACAGATTATTTTACTTAATTCAACACCACTTAAAAATTATAAAATTTATAAGAGCACATTAATAAACACGCCCAAAACGTTTTTTACTGTTTAATCCCAAAAAGCAAAAGTAAGAATTATAATTATAATAATTTGCAAACTAATTTTGTCAGTAAGCATCGAAATAATAGGAAAGTCCTTAATTTAAATTTTAAAAATAAGCTTTTATGCGGTATTTAAGTCGTGTTTAGTTTAGTTTTTTTTTAACTTTTACGTTTTAATGTTTTAGCGGCTAGTTTTCCAATTAAGGATGGTGTAACGACAAACTGGCTATAGGGAATATGCATGTAAATTTTAATACCTTTAAATATTGGCTCCCCTATTGATTTTACAAGAAAATTGGATTTAACTATTTTTATTACTTTGAGAAAATAAGCTTACATACTAAATTTCTTTAGTTTCTAATTAGCCAATTAAAAGGATGATTAAAGAAAAACTTTCGTTGCATACCTGTACAATGTATGTACCGTAATGAGTACAATGTCTAGTCAATTTTTAAATTTCACATATAGTTTTTCTTTAATAACATTTAACCTATTAAAACAAACCGTTTTAAAGATAGTCTAATAAAATTTTGTTGTAAAATCAATATGAATTCCAATATTTAAAGGCATCAAAATTTATATAACAGTTTCTATGGCCAGTTTGGTGAGGAATCACCCGGTATATCCATATTTAATGCATATTTTTCTACCCGGAATTTAATAATAGTGCTACCAATGCTAAAATTTTTGCAGTAATAAAAATAAAGATGTTGTGTTTATATTTAAATGTTTCTGACATATTTCCTTTAATAAAATAATCAGTATTCTTTTATTGCATTCAAGGTTAATCTACTAATTTGGGATCAAGAGCTATCCTGTTAGTGCTTTTTGCTTGTGAAAAAAGTAACCAAAAAATAGTGCTTTATTGTAAAAAGAAAATGGAAAAGCTTATAAATCTGAGAGCCTGGGTATCTACCTTTTTATGGAATAACTAGTCGTAAAAACAAAGGTAAAAGGGCTTACAAGAGTTCAAATCATTTTTTATGTCTCAATATTTATTTTTTTTTGGACATAAATTATAAATATTAGGCATAAACAAAAATAATTTTGTTTTTATAAGCTTATTTATTGTTTTTGAAGATAGATATGTAGGCCCTTGTATAAACTGTGACTTAAATTATATAAAAAGCAATAGGATTTAAAAAGTGGACAAACAGTGCCCTGTATTGCGTAGCTGACAAATTATTTAAGCACATTTACAGGTATCTTTTGATGCCCCCTGTATTTTTATAATATTAATTAGAACTATTTTAAGGGTTAAGTTTTCAAAGATAAAATAATGCCGAAAGTTTTTATTATTTTTTTATTTTAATGGAGTAATTTTCTATATTTATTATAGGATAGCCGTTTAAAACGGAAACAGAGGTTAATTTGGGCACTCCAGGTCGTTACGTTAGGACACACCAATTTTTGATTTTAGGAAAAAATATTTTTTGCTAACTTATCTAGCAGGTGTGGGCCGCACCTTAAAATATTAAATAGAAATAGGGCTCGAGTGGATCGTGTGATTCCTATTTTAAAGATCTCTTGATCCTGATTACAACTACCAAGTTTGAAGTCTCTGCACTTTCTTTAATATGACAGTTTGTCATTACCTCTAAGAGCATGCTACTTTAAACTAAGGAGCTTTATTTAATCTAATTAATTTAATCTTGGCCGCTGTAATAAGACTTTCAAAATAGGGTATCACCCGACTCCTTTTTAATATTTTGCGGTTGAGTCCCACACCTGCTAGAGGGTTGCAGCTCAGAAAGTGAACTTGGCGAAAAATGTTTTCCTTTAAATAACCAAAAACTAACGTGTCCAAAGCATTTTCCGTAAATGACTTAAATTGCCAAAAATTAGTTCTGTTTCGTTTTCAAATAGCCATCTTGCATTTTTATTCTTAAATATTTGAAATCAAAAGGTTCTCGGTTCCTAAAACTGGCTGAAAGTTAATCAAATAATTGCTAAAATTAAGCAGTAAAAACTAAAAGAAGACTAAGCTAAATTATTTATTGCGAAAAACTTAGTGTGTATTTTTTTAACTTTTTACAGCTTTTTTAGTTTTATTTTCGTACGAGACTTATTTGTTATATATCTTTATTCTAGTAATTATATACAGGGTTGGCCAAACAGTGGCGTATAAACTTTAAGGGCTAATTCTACACTTAGAAAATATAAAAACTTCATATAAAAATTTGTCCTAAAGGTCTTAATTTTCTGAACTATAGGGCGTTAAAATTTTAAAAATATATTGTTTTTTTATAATAACTGTTATACCAATTAAAATATTTCTAATACATTTGGGGGACGCCTTCTATGCACAAAAACACATATTTTAGCGTACAAAAAAGTTAATTATTACCAATGACGGAAGGGGTTTAAGGTTAATAGTTTTTAATTAAAAGCGCCACTGGATTTATCTAAAATAATATTTTTTTTAAATTCCCATTAAGTTGGGAACATTTAATCTCTTGACTTTTTTTATTAGATGCACAGTTTTCGCGTATGTAAATAGAAATCATTTTTTGGCATGGTTAAATTCCTATCTTATTAAAGAATAAAGTATTGAAGGTAATTTTTCACTGAAGAATTTAATGTTATCTATACAAAATGCCCGTGCCAAGTAATGGTTATTATTTATTTACTCGAAAACCGTGCATCAAATAAAAAAGTCAATAGATCAAATGTTCCGTACTTAATGGAAATTTAAAAAAATATTTTTATTTTAGAAAATGCAGTAGCGTACCATTTATTATTAAAAAACATATAAAACCTTAAACCCCTCATGAATGACACTTGCGAAAAATGTGTTTTGGTGCATAGAAGGTGTCCCCCAAATTTTTTAAAAATATCTCAATTAGTATAAAAGTTATATAAAAAAACAAGATTTTTTAAAAATTTTAACACCATGTATTTTGAAAACTAAGACGTTTAGGACAAATTTTTAGATGAAGTTTTTGTTCATATTTTTTAATGTAAAATAAGCCCTTAAAGTTTGGACGTCACTGTTTGACCCACCCTGTATTTGTATTTAAAACTTACCAGAATTAAATTAAGCTAAATCAACATTAGTTAATTTGACATAAAATGGCAAACATAACTTTTTCTTATACTGCTTTAGTTGATTAGTTTGTCCAGTTCTTTTTGCATATATTTTTGTAAATGTGACATTAAGTTATCTTTGTCCACTTTTTGACTTCAATTTTAACATGTTTTAAATCTGATATAAAGAATTTAATTTTACTTACAACTTTCGATTTCGATATGACATAATTGTCTGTCCATAGGAAAATACTGTAAATTCATTGGACAAGATGCAGTAATTGTTAATCTAAAATTAAATAAAATGAAATAAATAATTGGATTTGATAGATAGATAGATGGATAGATAGATAGATATTTTGGGTGATCGGTGCATCGGCGACCAATGCCATTTAGCACCACTTAACATATTATGTGTGATATATTATAGTTTAGTTGCCATTATATTTTGGTATTGATTATTGTATAAAAAATTGTTTGGTTTATAAAGTTTAAAAACTCTTAAAACAACCTATATCTGTTTTATTTACCTAGTTAGAAAGTTTACGTGCATTTAAAAATAATTCAATTCATAATTTTTTGAAAAATTGGGATTTGAATATAAGGTTATCTTAGTCATTTAACATTTAATGGTATGCAACATTTTTAATTATATTTTTCTGCATTTTTAAAACTATCATACTTAATTCTGAATATGTGTTTTTTTACTAATCATGAATATCAATTTTCTTTAAATAAAACTAACTGGTAGTAAGATGGTTTTGGTCAATGCATTAATTCCTATAAAGGGTAAGGTTTCCTGAGGTACCCTTTTACAAACCTTCTTATGAAAAGCACTGTATATTGCACATCGTATTTTTTTTGAACACATACAATAAAAGTTTTAGGACCTCTAAAGCTGTGAACAATCAAGTAGGTACTTAACGATGTTAAACTCAGTTTTTATTAGTATTTCTTTTTTAACCATTGCTTCAAATTTTTATTAATTATATAAAGTATATACAGGGTTTTCTCAAAGTTAGGAGATTTATTTTAACAAATTATAAAAATCGTAAAAAATGTCAAATTATCAAAAATTGTTTATACAAGGTGGTTCCTAAGTTATGGGACTAACTGGAAAATTGTGAAGGTAAAATATTGCGATTTACCTAAACTAACCTCTGTACAAAAGTTGATAATAACTAAAATATAGGGTGTCAAGTTCAAAAAATATTTTTAAACTACATATTTTGTAGGTATTTGCTAAGTGTGAAATATTGTAATAAAACTTGGTATCTAGAATTTTTTGATCTAAGCTATTCATATTTATTGTTAATTTTTTATTGTCTTAACTAGAGGACGCTACTTACACTGATTTAAATTTCTTTAAAATGCCGCGACTTTTTTACGCCCTTCTGTATGTACCACCCAAGTAAAATATTGAACTTTCCTATTCTTTCTACACAAAAAGTTATAGTTTGTAAGAATCGGTCTGAGCAGCAGTTTTCTCGATATTCACGTTTAAGTTATTTAGTGCAAACCAAAAATGCCTTTTAAAACAGCGTATCAGCCATACCTACAACCGCCTTATAAGGCAGCACGCCCACTGAAGTAGCAAGCGAGTAATATGGCAGCGAGGTGGTAAGTTAGTGGCAGATATAACCTCCAAAGCATTCAAAAATTAAACATTTTGGGGACTCTGGCAATTGCCTTGCAGCAACGCCATAAACAAAGCAGTATCCATTTTGGAGACTGGTGGTACCCAAATGAGGCCACAAACTTGCCAAAAACCATTTCACCACCACTTTTTTAATGCGCGCTTCTGTCTTTACTTACGCAGCTTTTAAAAAATTATTTTGATATTGATTCACCATCTGGCCGCCACATCACTTGCTTACCACTTCAGTGCGCGCCTTGCCTTATAAATGAATAATTTAAATTTATTCATCCATATACTTTCTGGTTGCACTAAATCACTTAAATGCAAATATCTTAAAAATGGTCGCTCAGAGCCATTCTTACAAAGTACACCTTTTTTGTGTAGAAAGGATAAGCAAATTCATCGGTTTACTTAGACGGTACATACAGAGTAGCACAAAAAGTTGGGGCGTTTTAGATAAATTCGAGGTAGTGTCTGCGTTTTCTAGTTAACAAAAACAAAAAAAATAACATCAGATATAAATATCTAATGTTTCGATACCGTATTTTATTACAATATTTAGAACAAAGCAAATATTTTTAAAATAGTTAAAAAATATTTTTTTACTTTGACACCCTGTACCTCAATTAATATCAACTTTTGAACAAAGGTTAATTTAGTTAAAGTAAATTTTGGCCCTTTACTTACCACCATGTATAAAAATTGTCAAACAGGGGAATAATTAACGATTATTTAAAAAATATAAATTTAAACGTCTTAGTACGAATGCGATTTGGGGCCAATTTTCGTAAGTAAATAAAGTTTATAATATATCAACTTTTTCAATATTTGTACCTTGTGTCAAGTTATAAATTTACATTCTCCTTTAACTTTTTAATATTTAACCTAAAAAATAAATAAAAATATCTGTTTGTTGGGCTGATTCTGTAGTTTCCGAGTCAGTGATTAGATTTTTATTTTCTCCCAATATATACAGGGTACGACAAATAGCGTGATTTTTTTAAAATAAAACAACCTGTATATTATATCTCCACTAAAAGATCTTTTAAAGAGTTTAAGAAAAATACCACATTTTATGTATCTACCCTTTGTAGGTGCGAAAATATGGCCATTTAAACCACAGTGGAAATATTAATAAAGTCTATCATAATAATTATTGCCTATTGCTTTTTTGACATATTTCCAAACCATTAAAGATATAAATGGACATGGAAGTAATTTTTATTAGTGATTTAATCTACAGAGTGTTACATTTAAAAAACATACTTTTTATATTATCCTGTATATATTTAGAGATAAGAGGCTTCTAATAAAAATTAACCCAACAAAATAGTATTTTTAATTCTTTAATATGTTTAAATATGAAAAAAATGGTTGAGGAGGTTTTGCAAAAACCACATATGTCTGTATTTTTAACGAGCTTGAAAAATTAGCTTCTTCTTATCGGTTCTACAAGCTGCATAAATTAATAAATTAACTTTAAAAATACCTTGTAAAAGCATATTATGTTAAAATAATAAAATAAATGTAATTAGTTGGGTTCACTTGCTATCTCGGTAAAAATTACTTCTGCTATTAAAAACGAAATGTCTAAAACTAAATTAAAAAATGTCAAGCTCCAATGAATTTGTAATCTTGCAGTTTATTAATTTTTCAAACTTTGGTAATCAATTTTTAAATTTTAACACGTCAAAAGCATAACGAGAAAGCCATTTCATAATGTTCGTTTCCACGAAATTAATTAAATTTTATTTCTCTGCACAAACCGCAGTTTCGTAAATATGATAATGTAATTTGCTTGTTAAGTTAAAGACTTTTATTGTTTAACCTCATTAAATCAACTTTGTTATGAATACACCTGCCGGGAAATGATTAAATATACACGATGTTTTTTTATCGAGTTTTTTTTGTGTTGAACACTAGCAGGTAGAAATTAGATAAAGAATGTTGGCATTGAAAGCTTTCTTGATACGTTGAAGCGTTAGTCCTTTTTAACGTTGCTTTGGACCGTCTCTTTCAAGCAATAGCAAAAATTGTCATGGAAGTTTCTAAGTGAGACGATGTGTATATTGTCGTAGCTTTAACATTATAATATAGGTTGTTAAAAGTTCTTTTACAAGGTACATGCTTAAGCTTAGGTTTTTCATAAATATTCCAATCCATTCGCCATTTTTTTTTGCTATTTGGCTTTAGTAATTATTTAATTAGGAAGCCTATTGAGTTCCAACCTAATTAATTAAATTCATAAAGTCCAGTAGCGTCATGAGTGGCACCTAGATAAATATTAAAAAAAAATGTATAATACCTAATATGTAAATATATTGTAAAAAAATTAATTTAAAATTTATTGCTGTTGCTACATAATTGTTAATACTAAATTGAAAAAATCTAAAGAAATATCTCCATATTTAATTAACGGCTACGGCTATATTAGCCCCTTAATATTATAAATTTCATTGCCACATTACAACATAATTGGATGATAGATATTTGAAAAAAAGCTTTTTTGTTGTGTTTTCAGAACAAGTAGATTGCGGATACATATTTATGAAAACTTTTTGTTCTAAACAAATGCAGCTGAGATATTTGGCAAAAACGAAAATTTGACTATATCGAATTTATTTTTTCTGACTTTATTTGAAGAGATATAAAAAACTAATAACACTTTTTGTTGGCACTTTTTAGCTACTACATGATGGTATTTTTAGATTTTATACACGACGTTTCGTTTTCAAGAAACCATCATAAACTTTATTTTTTTATATGGCTCGAAAAGAAAATACAACCTGTATCTGATCCCATTTTTTATTACAAATTCAACGATTTATCACATGTCATATTTTAGTTTTTGGTTAAAAGAAAAATTGCATTTTTTCTATTTTTTTAAAGTTATTTTTAAGTAGGCCTTGCAAACAAATGCTTGGACGTTAATACCTGTTACCGTATCTGTAACATAATTTAATATCATTATAAAATAGTATTTGTCCTTATTACCCTACTTGTCGAGTTGTTGTTTTTAGAGCAATTGTTCTTATTGTTACTGTTGTCTCTATTATTGTTTATTGGTGAATAGCTAATATCTTATTGTATTATTACGGTCGAATATGCAGGATGGACATTATAACCATGAAGATAAGTTTGACATGCTAACATGCTACATTTTATGCTGCAAAAATAAATGAAGATATCATTTCTGCAGTTAATGAATTATGGTAAATACATAGACCTGGTGTTATAGTTCCTAAAATTCCACACCACATATTAAACCCAAAACGTTCTTGATGTTTCGATATTTTCTTAACACGCGGATTTTGTTGAGCCTAGTAATGCGTATTGCATATAAAGACAGCAGTAACAATAAGAATAATTGCTCTAAAAACAACAACTTGACAGACAGGGTAATAACGACAAATACTATTTTATAATGATATTAAATTATGTTGCAGATACGGTAACAGGTATTAACGTCCAAGCATTTGTTTGCAAGGCCTCCTTAAAAATAACTTTAAAAAATTGAAAAAATGCAATTTTTCTTTTAACTAAAAATAAAATTATGACATGTGATACATCGTTGAAATTTTAATAAAAATGGGATTAGATACAGGGTGTACTTTTTTCGAGTCATATAAAAAATAAAGTTGATGTTGGTTTCTTGAAAACAAAACGTCGGGTATAAAATCTAAAAATACCATCATATAGTAGCTAAAAAGTGCCAATGAAAAGTGTTATTAGTTTTTTTTATATCTCTTCAAAAAAGTTGGAAAAAATAAAATCGATAAAGTCAAATTTTGTTTTTGCCAAATATCTCAGCAGGCCATGAAAATTTTTCAAGTTTTTAAACGGCATGTAAATAAGCTTTAAAAAACACAACTTTTTCCTAATTTAACCTAATAGGTACTGAGATTCCCATGCTTAGGATCCTTATCTTGGACACACTGTATTATTATTATTACAATAAAAAGCTTAAAAAAGGGATAAAAGTTTATAGGTATAAAAAACAAGTAATCGGTATTTTTTGCAATATTGAATTAGTTCGTTGAATTTCACCCGAAGCTTTATCCCTCAGATGGCCTTAAGAACTTAGTCTGCAATGATGTTGTCGCATATATAATATCTTGTAAAATTTCTGCAGTGCTAATAGCGTCACCGAAATGATCTGATTTGTTCTCATTATTTTGTTCTTACAAAAACGAGAAATAAATTAATAATACTAAAAATTATGACTTACCGAATACTTCTGGTAATACTACCCGAATGGTGTATTCGAATAAATTCGTTAGATGTAGTAGCTTTATGAAACGACGATGTTTTTTCATTTACAAAAAATGTATCAGGCACCCATATGTTTGTGATAAATTCCGAACCTACAGATAACATCTCTACCTGTAAAAATTAAAAAAATAGTTTAGAAATTATTGTAAGATTTATTTAGTTTTTAATTTTTAATAATTTATACATTTTACTTTATGTTACCCAATAGAATATAGCAACAACTTTTTACAATTGCTATTTTTTTGTTCTAAAATGTGTTTATCTTTTAATTTTCTTTTAGGTTGCGTTCTTAGCATTCATTCGTTTTACAAGCTTGAATAGTGCCTCTAACTTTTTTAGTCTTTTTTCGTGCCATGTGCTTAGTAGTACGTTAGCGATTATTTGTAGTATTTAGACCGTGTGTAGAGTGCCCTTAAAAGATCTTTAAAATATCGTGGTGCCCTTTTCGATATTTCACTTTTTTTTCTTGATAACCTTTTTTTTGGATATCGACCTTTTTCTATCTTATCTTGAAAAGTTGATTTGGTGCCTCTGCATTTTGGTCGTGATGGATATGACCAAGAGAAACAAATAGTAAAGTTCTTGTTTGATGCCTACAGTTCTAATTTTATAAATCCTCCAGTGCTGTAAAATAAAACTAATTATATGTCGCATTTTTCTTCTTTCGAAACCGGTGCACTTGTGCAGATAGAAATTTTCTTAGTCAAAAAATATTGTTTTAAATAATTTTTCCTGATTTTTTTTTAAATTTTTGTTCCATCTCTTATTGATTATAACTTTTTTATATTTAAACCCCGATACTCGCTCAAAAATATTTCCGTCGATATTTGTGGCTCCATTGATTATGGTCGGGCGGTCTTTTACAATGAGTTTAGTCTTGAAAACTTTAATGTTTTTTTTTTTTTTCCCAGGGAGCCGTCTGCATGTCCGGTGGCACTGCAGCCTGAAGGCTTATTGTACCAAACTCCCGTTTTATTGTACCCATTCCAGTACCCTAGTTCCTTGAAGAAGGCGGTATAGGTCTGCTGGGTGCGTACCATATGTTTCCGGGGCACTCTAATATCCCCGAAGATTGCCTGTCTTTTGTGATCCAGTGCCTCACACTCTGACAGTATGTGGGATACTGTTTCGGTCTCTGCTCCACATAATCTGCAGTCCAGATCTCCGTTGTATAATCCCATTTTATTTAGGTGTTCTTTCACTGGAGCATGTCCGGTGAGGAAACCTGTGATCGTTCTTAGCTGATTCCTACCCATTTTGAGTAGTTCTTTAGCTCTTTTTGTGCATGGTCCACTGATGTATATTTTCCCATGCATGTGTTGAGGAAGCCTTTCCCAGTGCAGTCTTTGCTGGTCCTTTACCCAGTTTTGTACCGCACTCCGGAAGGTGCTCTTTGGCACTCCAAGGACTGGTTCTGGCCCGACGTATGTCGTGGCTGACCCCCTTCTAGCCAGTTCGTCTGCGTTTTCATTGCCTCGAATTCCGCAATGCCCTGGCACCCACATCAACCTCGTGTTGTTGCGTTCCGCCAGTTCCCTGAGTTCCTCGAGGCATTCTTTATTATAACTTTAATGTTAATTTCAAATCTTTTATTGGCATCATTAATTTTATCTTTATTTTTTCCATTTGTGTTAAAGATTTTCTACTATGGGAATGCTTAATTAGTTTACGGATAACTAAATTCTCATTTTTCCCAAACCTAATAATTCATAATATTGAAGTTTGATCACCCTGTATATTTTTTTGGACCATTATTTTATATCCTTAATCATATTTGTGACAACATTTGGCGTTGAATCACTTCTTTGCAAAAATCAGTGATATCTGAGGATAAATTATTTTGTTTTTTTTTAATCTCCGCATTTAATTCCAATAAACTTATAATTAGTGAATTTCATTTTTAATATAAACTATGGATCTGGATTTTTATTACATTAAAAAAATGTAAAGTACAGTAAACCTTACCTGTGGCCTTTTACGGAATGCAAGTCTCGGATCTGTCCAGAATTGTCGAAAGTAAAAATCTAACGTGAAGTCCTAAAGAAACACCAATTATTTTAGTTATTTTTTATTTATAGTCGTCAGTAAAATATTTTGTATATTCACTTGTTTAGTAATGCATCATACAAACAATAATTACAAGCTATAAACACATGCCTCTTCATGCAAGAATCCCTGTCGAACTAAATCTTTACTGTATTTCATTTACTTACTAGAGAGCAGTTACAAGGATGGTTACTTACGCTGTTTTTAAATGTCATCGGTTTGCTCTCTTATATATGAATTTGTAAATTAAATTATTCCATTATTTAAATCTATTTTTCTTTAATGGTATGCCTATTAATAAAGAAAAAAATTCTAACAGCCTGGGTTAAGGTTGAAGCTGAAAGGTACAAATTTGCTCTATAACTATTTTCAAGCCAATTTAATACCGTATAAACTATATACATTAAGGACCTACACTCCGTTCCCCCCTTTTAAAATGTTAACCCTTTTGGTACATTTGGATAAAAATTTTAACGAGAAAATATGAGCAAGGTCTGCAACTTTTGATATAATAATGACTGTTTTACCTGTTAAATGTAAATGCAAAGGGTGGTCAGATGATACTTCATTTTAAAGGTTTAAAATAAATGCATTCTTAAATGTTAAAAACAATGGGTTTAGTACTGTTAAAATAAAAACCAATATTATCTCCCATATTATAAGTATCTCTATTTATACAATTCTTTTCATCCATTTAATATCATTATAAATTAGTTAGCATTGCTAAAAATAATATCCGCTTAAAATTTATCTTGTAAAACATCAGCCATTTTAGGGAATTGCGAGATTTTTTTCTAATCTAATCCAAAATTTGGAAAGCAGTATGACGGCAACAGTTAAAATGACATTTAATTGGCAAAATAGTGTATTATAACTAGGGAAAGTCATATAGTGCCTGGGCCAGCAATAAAATGGACTTCATGATAATAACCCTTTTAAAACCTATTTAGGGGTGTTCCTTTTGACGAGTCTACCACGAATATTCCTACCGCCATATATGGTGGCGCTTTAACCCATCATGTCAATTTTAAAATGTTTCGGATGTCAAACAAAATTTTTAAACATTGTACTAAAAATGATCGTAACGAAACCCGCCCAGTCCGATATAGAAACATGTGAATTTTGAGCCTAATGGTTTCGTGACTGTAATCCTACCATTTTTGGCACAATTGTTTAAAAATTGCATGTAAAACATTGTGATAAACTTGTCCGACAAAAAAGTGACGGGTTCGCCCAGTTCAAAACCCAAAACATGTCAAAATTGATAAAATGGTTTTAAGCGCCCTTTCCATATTATATTATGGTGGTGGCGGTAAGAATTTTTGTGGTGAACTTGTCAAAAGGGACCGCTCTGAATAGGTTTTAAAAGGGTTATTATCATGAGGTCCATTTCATTGCACTAATAATATAAAAGACGATATTATTAATTTTTATTTAAAAAGTTTTTAAAGTTTGAAAACGATTAGAGTAGAAAATAGCCTTTTAAAAAGGTAATTTAACATTCACATTTAAATTTGTTATTGATATGTCAAAAAAGGTAGACCTTGCTCTTATAATATTGTTCCAAATTTTCTCACAGTATACCGAACGGTTTAGATTTAAGAAGGAAAAGGGGCGGACTTTAGGCCTTCTATGTATATTTATTTTAAAATTTTAAAAAAATATAAATTATTTCTAGGGTGTTAATTAGTTAAAAATCGATGGAATTGGAAAAGTTATTTATTTGATACATTTAGCCATCAAACATAATAAAAAGGGTGTCTTTGACTGAATTTAAATTTAAATTTAGTATAGAAGATGCCTATAAAATTTAATAAAAATGGAATGGTTTAAATAATGATATACAGCACTTGTCTTAAGTCATGACCCCCTCCTAACTTTTGAATTGTTTGGTATTTTTTCATAAAAATTTAAGGACTTTTGTAAGACAAAATTAACCAAATTTTAGGCAAGAAATACAGATATAAATGTCAAACTGAGAGTTGGGCGCCATTTTGAAAACAAAAATTAAATAAAAGGGGGTCCATTATTTTAAAGCTTTTGAGGAATACTTTATAACTACAGAATATAAAGTCAATACCTTTACCTACTACAAAATGGCGGTACTTTGAAAATTACCGGAATACCTAATTAGGATTGCCATATTTCCAAAACTAATAAAGTTAGGTATACTTAATATGGTATTTTCTTAAAGATCTTTTAATGATCTATCTAATGATGATATGGGTTATAATGTACAGGGTAGGACAAAAAGTATATACATTTTTTAATGACGCACCCTGTATATTATATCATTATTGAAAAGATATGTAAAAGACCTTTAAGAAAATACTCATAATATAATATTATAATATATACCTATACATAATATATATCTAACTTCATTAGTTTCAGAAATATGGCCATCTAAATCAGGTATTTAGGTAAGTTTCAAAGTATCGCCATTTTGTACTAGATAAAGGTGTTGACTTTATATTTCGGGGTTATAAAGTACTCGTCAGGAGCTTTAAAATGATGTATCACTCGACCAGCCTTTTCATTTTTTTTTTGTTTTCAAAATGGCGCACAACTCTCAGTTTGACATTTATATCTGCCATTTCATGCCTTAAATTTGACTTATATTGTTTTACTAAAGTCCTCAAATTTTCATGAAAAATACCAAACAACTCAAAAGTTATGAGGAGAATCATGACTGAGACAAGCAGCACTGTATATATTTTTTAGTTAGTTAGAAATATTTAAGGTTTAAAAACAAAAATCCATTTAATATGAAACATTTCTCTATCGCCTATAATCGTTTACCTTCCCTTAGTTCTGATTGTTATCTAAACCATTTATTTTGCATTAAAATGGCATTAGCATTGGTCTATGTTAATTTGCCATGCTAAATCATTGTCATTTTAACACTTTTCTTACTTGTTTCGTTTTAGATTAGGAGAATAATGCTTTTTGCTGTCTTTTGTAAATGCCCCGCATGATAATGTAAAGATAAATTAAGATAGGGGTTTTTGTGTAGTGATAACCCATTTGTACCATTGGGAATAAAGTTATTCGTAAAAATATATATTTTTTAAACAAATGTGATAAAGATCATTCCTGTTCGGAAGTGACTGATGTCTAGGTGGTTCTAGCCATTGCTTTTTTCTTTGCACTTGCTAGGATGTCGTTACCTTAATTGTAAAACCACCTTACTTCATTTTTAATAAAACATGCATTATCATCTTTAGCCTTATGAAATACGGCCAAAGATGGCATCAAACCCACCTTTTTTATAAAAACTGGTATTAGGTGGTTTTCAAATTAATTAAATAATAAAAATGTGATTTTGATGCCATCTTTAGTCTAGTTTTATAAGGCTAAAGATGGCAATGCATGTTTTATTAAAAATGGAGTTAGGTGGTTTTATAATTAAGATGACGATGTGTAATTACTTCTAGGTCTTAAATTCAATGTTCTAAATCACTTTGTATAGCCAGATAGTCCCCCAGCATCCTAGCGAACTAAACTGGTAGTTGTTAAAAAAACAATTAAATGAGAATGATAAGTTAATCAGACATTATTAAATATTTTTGAATGTAAATTAAATATAAATAAGGAGTATTTCTTTAATTTTCATTTAAAAGTTTAAAAATATTTATTAGGTAATCCACTTGCAGCTTTCTCTGTGGCTATTAAATTCCTTATTAAAAACTATTTGAAACTCCTTGTAAAACTTAATATTGCAATTGCTTTTAACAAAGGTCGTACAAACGGCTCAAGGTTGTGATATTTTAAGGGTAAATCGATTTGCAGAAATCGCAAGTTTTTCGGTATAAACAACCAGGTAAAGTAGTTGGATGCAGACATGCATTGCCTATTATGCGGTAACTTGTGCAGTTTCCCACTATTGCTGAAACATGCGATTTTATACAGGGCCTTTAAGTCGTTTAATATAAAGAAGAAAATCCAATTTATTAAATTAAGTTTTTAATGTATTATAACGTATTTTTTCTGGTTTAATAATGTTTATTTTTAATATTTGCCCAATAATCCTTACTCTGTAGAAATAATATTAAGTTGAACAGATAACACCGGTCAACAAAGAAATATATATATTTTTGGGTTTGTGTTCTAATGCTTTTGTCTGATTTATGTTGATAGGTATATTTATTACGAGAGAGCTCATTCGAACATGGTGCATCGGAAGAAAAAAGTCAAGGAGAAATTAACCGCAAAATAAATGATAATTAAAAAATAATTTTTTATTTTTGAAAAAGCTATGGTGTGTTCGCGTAAAATAAACTAAATATACGTTACCATCATACTATTTAAAAATAATTTCGCTATGCCACATATGCCTTAGACCAGTTATTTATTTTTTTTAACTCGAAAATGGCTCATTGGAGAAAAAAGGCAAGAAGTCAAATTTCTGGGAAAATAAATAGTTTTACAGACTTTAAAATGTGTTTAAGTTAGAGAATTTTATAGAGTTAGGATAATTTAATTTAGTTTGTTAATTTATTTAAATAATGGCTAGGCATTAAGAAAATTTCTGAAGCTCTTGCCTACGCACTTTGTACCTGAAGACGGCAATTTAAATGGTAGAGTTAACAAGAATAATAAAAGAATTACAAGAAATCCTACATAAATATCCAAAAGATGGAAAGAACAGTGTGACCTTCCAAAGAAGAAATGGCATTTTGTGCTGGAAGTGTGGCAAGAAGGGGCATGTTCAAAGGAACAGTACCAGATCGAATGCTCCTGCTAGTAATCCGGAAAAGGGGCGAAAGCTGCCTAGGTGCTACCAAGCCCCATAAACAACAATATTCGAGGATCCCGGCTGCAAAATAATGGTTCCAACTTGGTAGTACCTGGAAATGTCAAGGCATACATAAAGCCAGAATATGCCTGGGAACAATAACCTTTATACACGTCGTGTTTGTTGCTGACATCATGGACAAAGTTATCCTTGGCCTTGACATTATGGAAAATCAGAAATTTGTACTTGATCTTTTACAACGGGTACTGCGAAAAATAATGAAGAGATCGTAATGAGATTACCACGAAGCGGTGAAGCATCAATTCGAGAAGTTGTCCTCACAAAAGATGTCATTCTACCGCCAAACTCAGAAAGCATTATACAACCAAGGTTTGAAGACTCAGAAGAAGGTGAAATGGTTTTAGTCGAACAAGTAGAAAATTCGCAAAGGCCACCGTATCAGCAAATAGCTTCAAAGTCTCCAAGACATAAAGAATACTGAGCCGAATGGTACTCCTTGGTTATTAAAGATAACCTTTTACAAAGGGTCTGGAAAAGTTCTGACGGCAAAATCCATAAACATCAAATAATCCTACCAACCAAAAGGATTCCTGAAGTATTGCAAGCCTTGCATAATGGTGTAGTAGGTAGCCATTTTGGAGTTATGAAGACTCTTGAAAAGGTTCAAGAATGGTTCTACTGGCTACCTTCCACCAATGAAGAACCATCAGAAGACAATGTAAGTCAACTTAGTAAACCGCTACAAAAGATACATGAAGAAGGTGCGTTCCAGATTACAAAAAGAAAGTGACCGTATGAAATCCTGCTATTACTTGAAAGCTAACCATCAGGGATTTGTCGTCGCTGAAAAAGTTTGGTTATACAATCCGAGAAGAACCAAGGGGCGTTTACCGAAACTACAGAAGTCATGGGAGGGACCATATAAAGTGGTGACACGGCTTAATGATCTGGTGTATCGTATACAGAAAAGTCCACAGGCAAAGATGAAAGTAGTACATCTAGAAAGGCTAAGCCGCTATTAAGACAGTGAAGATACTTGATCGAGACGATCAAAACTTGTTATTTACCTTAATTTCTTTCATCACTTTCGAAGGTTTCCGAAAACGCCCGAATTATCCATTGAGAACTTTCCATCTTGTACTATCGAATTTTCGCGATATTTCTCTAAAATTCTAGATTATTCAACACTCTTTCACCATACTATAACAGGGCAATGGAAAAGCTTGGAGCAGTACTACAGTTTCGACTTTTGTGGTGTAAACTTCGAGACACTGACAAGTAAAGATTTGTCGTTATTGTAACCATAGTTACGTTTCATTGTTAATAAAAGGTATAAACACGAAGGTACGTGTTTTTATACGAGGTGTTTAGGAACAAAAGGGATATTCTTTAAGAAATCTCCATTATACGTCCGTTTGGACGTCACTGGTGGAAATAATTAAAAATTATGTTAAAAAATGCCCTTTGGTGCTTAGTAGGTGCATATAAAATTTCACGAAAATATCTGAAACACTTTTAAAGGTACGATAAAAAGAAAACGATTATCTTTAAATTTTAACTCTCTGTGACTTAAAAGTTAAAAGGTTTAGGACATATGTTCATAATATAAAAAAAATTTAAACTTAGCCAAGGAATTATGACCTGTATTTTTAGCCATCAATTAAATTACATCCTCTATAAAAATCAGTGATTTTTCGCCAAAACTTGGAAAATTGCTTTAATTTCTACAAAAGCAAACTTATTAAAAAATATATTTATATTTTCCTTAGTTTTGGCGTACAAGAAACTAACATTTTATGTGTAAAAGTCAGACCCAGAAATCGTGTTGACCAGTGTAATTATTATAAAAATACATTATTTGGTATCTAATAGGAAGTTACGTCATTATGGATTTTTTGTTTTATTTTTTGATAGTCCATAGTTTGGAACATATGTACACACGATTCAGATAAATAAAAAGGTACACAGGCAATGCGTGGAAAGGCTATGGTATATCTTTCAGGTAGAGTATAGACAAAAAATGAAGGCATGTAAACGAAATGCTGCATCATCCCAGTTTTATTGTTACTTTACTGGCCAATCTACCTTTTAATTTAGCTAAACGTGAATATTTATTGTGAAAATAAACAGCCTTATGATACGATGCCTAAAAATATATACTATATAATGTAAATATGCCTGCAGGAAGCAGGTTTACTATTTTAAATATAGAGACGAATGAATAATAATGTTAGACTTTCTTAAGAGGGACTAGAAAGGATGTAAAAGAGTAGTGGTAATTTTATGTGTTAAATTATCTTTTATATATTTTTTTACAAAGTTAAAGGCTTGTAAGGACAGAAAAAATAACAAATATTGGTATATTTTCGCCCGGATTTTGGCGAAACCTGCAATGAATCTATCTAATGTATTTTTAATTATTTCAGGTCTACAGGCAGCTACTTTGGATTAAGCTACCAGAGTATTGCAAATATAAGGTAAGTTATACAAGATTGGTGTTAGGATTTAATACTCAAAATATGATTTTCATATAATTTTAAAGATTGTATGATATACAACTTATTTGACGTTACAATTTTTTAAAATCTGATAAGCATTTTGCCTAAGGTTTAATTTTTTAGAGAAATTTAAACTGATTGTTTTAACAAAATAACATTACTTTATGGTTTTTAAATTTGTCTTTAAAGTTGAAAAGAAATAAAATATATATATTTTTTAAATTCCAAGATTTTGGCACAATTCCTGATTTAAAAAAACGACTATATAGCTTCAATAATGACTTTACATTCAGCCCTTTAATTTTGAGAAACAAAACTAAACAAACAATGTATTATATTGGTTTTAAAACTCAGTTAACCTAGATACCAGAATAATTATGTTAAGTTGTTGAGCAAAATACACAGTAAGTAACTGTAGTTACTTACTAGGTATTTTTTCTCTATAATATCTTAAGCGAGAAAATTTCGCTGGCAAAATATTTCGATTGTATAAAGATCTGTTGCTTGGCAATTTCGTAAATGACATTTATAATAATACCAATAATAATTAAATGTCTTAAACGAAATTACCAACAAGCAACAAACTTGAATAAAACAAAAGAAATATTTTGCCTAAAAAATTTTTCCCGAATGATATTCGACAAGACTATTTCATGAAAATTACAAGTAGTATTTAACCTCTAATTTACATATAAATTAACAATAGTTTTTCCCTTTTTACTTTAACCTAACTAAGTTGTATCGATATCTATATTATCATAAGAGAGAAAATTTTGCTTGCAAAATATTTCTATTGTATGAAAGGTTGTTGCAACCTCCCATCTACGTATGACATTTTCAATAATAACACGAGCCAAAGGCGGGTGGTATCAAATAAATGTTATAAACGAAATTACCAAAAAGCAACCAGATTTTAATAAAACAAGAGAAATATTTTGCCTAAAATAATTTTTCTCAAATGATATTCGACAAAACTATTTCACGAGAAAAACAAGCCAAACTTTAAACTTTAATTAAAACTGATGAATTATAACATGGTTTTATAATAACCAGGTGGTTTAGTTTGTCCATTCTTTCAAATGAAAGCCTGGTTTTAAGTTTGGTTAACCTGCAGCGATTGAGACGTGGAACTCTATTACGGAAGTAGATTTCTCGAGTTTATAATTTCGCTTCTTCAAAATGGATTTTTTTATTTTTGTGTATTAGGTGGAATATTTTTACATACTGCTTTTTTAATCTCTGACTCACACTGGCTTCCAAATCTTGCATTTTGATTTAAAAGATTCATATTTTATTTTTAAAAATAGGCGACACTTGTCAAACTGACAATAGTTTTTTTTACCGTTTTACTTTAACCAACTAAGTTTTGACGCTGAAATACCATCATATTGGTTTTATCAATGTAGGAGCAGGTAGGACTTTTGCCAGTATAAAAACACGTGGTTGCTATGACATTTTGCCAGTATAAAACACTCTAGTGAAATAGTCGCTGAAATACCATCATGTTGGTTTTATCAAGGTAGGAGCAGGTAGGAGTTTTGCCAGTAGAAAACAGGAGGTTGGTATGACATTTTGCAAGTGTACAACACTAGTAACATAGTCAATATAAAATGACCAGATTATGGAAAATCGTGTACCTTAAATTTTTATGGTAAGTTTTTTATAGCTAGGCCATGTTTGAAAGAAGTTAGAGTTTTGTTACCAACTACTAGCGCATATAAAACCTTTTTGACCAAATTTTAAAAAATGTGGAAAATTAGAAGAGATTTAAAGTGATTTTTTAAATATCGTTATTGTTCCTAACTATCCGTGCCTTATGGGAGTTGTTCAATGTTTATTCAAAGTTACAAAAAGTGTACGGCATTAACAAAAGAATAAAAAAAAATAAGAATTGCCCTCCTAAAATTTAATATTTACGAAAGGGTTGTTAGCTAAACCTTTTTATTATCCAAAATTACCTTTTTTTGAAGTATAGGTAAAAAATATTGGTGATTGTTAATCAATTCTTTATGATACATTTTTGATACTCTTGACGTAAATAATAAATCATGGCTGTTAAATAACGTTTAATTCAATAGCTTTTTATTTTTTATGCACCCTTTTTGTTATGTTTCTGATAGCACCGGCGTTAAAAGCTGACTAAATTAAAATACAAATTGGGTAATGATTAAATTTTTCGTCAAAAAGAAATGTTTGTTGATTTTCTATTTAAAAAGCCTGTTTAAAACAATTTATGTTTTTGTTAAAGGTGATACTAAAAAAATAAGTAAAACGTTACTTTTGCTCCAGTTTAATAGTAATATAAACCCCAAATTTATTTATCTTAAATATATTTTTTTGGTGTCATTATCTTTTAGTAATAATTATTCTTCAGGTCATGCATCATGCTTACTTGTAATGCACATGCTCTGTAATTCTGCAAAACTCGCACATTTTTATAATTATAATTAATAATTTATAATCACATCCACTTTTGTTGTGTTTTTATTTTATAATCTACAGGGTGTCCCAACTCTAATTATACACGAAATAACTTTGCCTCTGTACTAGATACAAAAATAAACTCAAAATTAGAAATGCTTATTTGGATACAATCTTTTTATTGACAGAACCAGTTAATATACAAGGTGTCGCAAAAACACAATTGTTCTTGTCAAGTCGGTTTTTTAAATGGAGTCCTCTGTATATTTTAACAAATTTTGACTTCGTATTAAAGTCTACATTATAAATGTATAACAGACTTTACCTCAATTATAAGTAAGTTTTTGAGATATCAACAGGATGCTGATATACTCATTAACGATTAAAAGTGAAAAGGGAAAAAATATTTTGGTTTTAATTAGTTTTTAACAATTATGTCACAAAAATAGTATAATACCATGTAACTAATGACCCTCCATTGAAGAGTTCAAACGCTGTTAATTAAACACCGCTGCGTCATACTTTGATAGCATCAAAATGCCCCAAACACACATCACATCGACTACAGAAACCGTACATTGACGGTAGCGGTTGCGGTAGCTAGTTATTCTGTACTACAATTAAACCATGCCTATTGTAAAAAAATACCCGACAGATCGGCGCTTTTGTATGTAAACCATAAGAACTACTAATAGGTAAGTCAGCTATTTAGTTAATTTTAGATTCATATTTAGTTACCGAACCTAAAAACCAGCCATAATTGGCGTATTGCTGTTTTTTTATATAATTAAGTAAATATTTGTTTAAAATAAACCGAATTGCTGACATACTTATTAGAATATTTACAATGAAAGGTAATTAATTACATATTATCATATTACTTTTTACAGTGACAAAATTATTTACAAATAATTAGAACCAAAAATTATTTTCTTTTTCAGTCAAAATTCGATAAAATATATAGGGTGGGTTATTGAAGAAAACCTACTTGACAATAAAAATTATTGTTTTTAAGACACCTTGTATATTAACTAGCACTGTCAATAAAAGTTTCCAAATAAACATTTTTTAATTTTAAGTCCATTTTTGTGTCTTGTACAGGAGCGAATTTCGTGCACAAAGTTTGGACACTCTGTATATGTACAGATAAAAATCCACATGATGTTTTATTATTCAGTAGTAAATATAAAAATAAATGTAAAAACTACAAAAACGTGCGTGTATTTATACATTGTTTTAAATAAGGCGGTCATAGGGTAATATTTACAGGAATTTGTAAAACTAAACAGAAATATCTAATTTGCTGTAAAAAACAGCTGTTTTATAAAAAATTATAATATATTTTAGGTTCAATCGTATAATAGAAAAATACTGTGTTATTTTAAAAGCCCATAATAAGTCTTTTACAACGCTTAATATTTTTGTGAATAAGAAGTCTTCTGTTATACGGTTAAATTAAAAACTGCATTTGTTGTAAAATTTTTAATTTTTATTTCAGATTCTTGCCTGTGTTAAATATAATAAAATATTGTTATTTAATTATTGCAACTGATACAGGGTGACCAACTATATTTTGACACATTTTAATTGCGAATAGCTTTTAAACAAATAACGTTATTAAGATGCGGTTTTCGCAAGAAGCCTTAGATTGTTTAAAAGTTTTTCTCTTATTGCCATTTAATTGTGGCATTTTATTAGCACAAATATAAAATAACCGATTTTCCGATATAGGGCAACTTTGTTATTTTAAATAAAACACAGAATTTTTTCTATATTCCTAAAATTTAATCAATCTTTTCTAAAAAATGTAGCATTAACTATTTTAAAAACATAGGATTTATTGATATCTCGGAAATTGATTGCATGGCAATCAAAATTATTATTTTATTATATATTAATTAAATAATAAATTAAATTTCCCACAAACAAAGTTAAAAAAATATAATACGGCAACAAAGTTATAGGTTATAGGTTATTCACAAAATTATAGTTGCAGTAAAGCTAAATTACTTTCTAAAAAACTTTTGGTATTATTGTGAATATCCTATAGCTTTGTTCCCGTATTTGTTTTTTATAACATTGTTCGTAGTAAATTCGAATTGTCCAATACACTACGATTGCCATGGAGTCAATTTTTAGAGTTAAAAAATCCGTTATTTTTAAGGGTTAGATTTAATTTTAGAAATATAATTTCTTGCGATTCGGTCAAAACATAGACCGGCACCCTGTATTAAACGAATATATTAATACATTTTTGTGCACTAAAACAAACAATTTGTAATAGAGAATATTAAAGGGCTTGTAGAAGCGGCTGGTAAATAAAGGGGTATTAAAGTATACAAGGAATAAAACTAGGAATAAAAAGAAGAAAATATCTAATAAATCATTTTCAAGGCCAGGCCGGAGGGGTCACGTCATACGGTGACCTTAATAACCTTGATTTGGTTTCCAACGGTTTCTTATATTAAGGGCGTATTTGACCCCTTTTAAAGGGGGTAACCCATGTGTTTATATTACATACCAAATTACAACAAAAATATAAAATTAGCACTGTTATTATTAAAAAAAAATAAGTCGCAATTGTGTATAATGAGACGCATAATAAAAAGTACTTGTTTATTTGGCAACTAAGAAATATTGCAATGTTTTTTTTTATGTAAATTGCCTAATGTTCTGCAATAAAGGTGCTTATTTGTAAAAAGATAAAATTGTTTAAAATCTGCATCACCTATAATATGTTTTCCCGTTTTAATTACTTTTTAAACGAAGTGACAAGTATTCAAAAAATATTATTAAGAAGTAAATATTTCACTAATAAATACGTTTATATGATTAAAATAAGGCATTTTTATTATAATTTTTTTAATTTGCAAAAAACAGTAAAAACATTAACCCTATCGTAGGTAGCTTACACTCATTGCTTAGGGAAATAAAATTATTAAAATTGCATTAGGAAGAACTTTTCTAAAATTGCCTATGGGTAAAACAAAACACACTTCTGAAATATGTTTTTTTGCGCAGCAAAAAATATGTTATGTTTCTTTAATTTTTTATTTGGTTTTTTGTTGAGTAAAAGTAATGACATTCTTATATTAAGAAAAGACGATATGGTATGGTGTTAAATGAAATAAAGAGTATTAAAAATTTAGACACACAAATAGACATCCATTTAAATGTTTGTTCTGGTATCAATGTATTTACGTTATAAGCAATACCTTTAAATATTTAAGATAATATTTTTATTATATTATGTTGTTCTTTAGGTACTTCGCAAATTGCCTTTTGATCAGGTGGCATGCGCTCCTCAACAAACTTCTTTCCACTTAAACTTTGCTCTTGGTGCCTTCTTTCATTAGATGTATATAAGCTATTAGAGATAGCCACTGGTTATGCCTGAATTCAGTACTGGTACCAACCCTAATTCTTTTTCACGTTAACGATATTCTTCTTCTCTTGATCAATTCGGTTAATAGTTTGTCTAACGATAGTATTAACCTATTTTCGTATTTCGTATTCATATACATATTCAATCTGGATTAGAATCTCTAATCAAGTTTTAGAAAAAAGTACTAATATTTTTGAAATATGGCTTAAAAATTTTAAATTCTATTTATATATATTATATATATATAATAATGTATATAGGGTCCAAAAATGAGTTCCTATTTCTAGAATGCTTGATAATTTATTTTATTATATATTTTTTAAATTATTCTTATTTTTACTGTCTGTATCTAAAATTAAATTTAGTAACTCACATTTTTATAAAGGTTTTTTGCGGGGCTAATGGGTTAATTTCAAAATGGTATCTACCAATAAACAACTTTCTTCCGCTGCTCAAAAAATTTAAAACAAATATGTTTACCAAATTTTGTTCTAACCATGGCTCGGTTTTTTTATGAATATTTTAAAAGTATATTTTGAAGTATTTTAATAGATGCCATTTCAACAGGCTTTATTAAAAAAGTAAAAATTTAAATAACTTTATTTTCCTAATTATCCTGAAAAATATTACTACTCAAGTTTTGTGCTTATCTACATTTTTTTTGTTTTTTAAGGGCTATTTATACAACGGTAAGTGGTGACGTATAGAAATGTTAAACTAATTATATTGGTTAAAATATTATCTTTATACAAGTAATTTTTACCAAAATCCTAAAAGAAATATTAAAGATTAATGAAAAATAATGTATTTAATAAAGAAGACCTTTCTTAAGTCATTCGATAAAGAAATAAGCCTTTTAGTAAACAATTTTGTACATTTGTGATGTATTTGTATATTTCTTAGTTACCTGGTAATACAATAAAGAGAGAGTTAAAAAACGACCAAAGCACTTGCCATACTGAAGAGGCGTCTCATGCACACAGTCCAAGTATTCAAGACTGCGAAGGTTTTATTAGTAGTCATATTGTGCCTTTAAGTCGAAGTTTGTTCAGAGTGTTCACCAGAATCGTGATTATGACATCGTATAGGGCAAATATATATATATATATATATATTTTATTAGGACAAAAAAAATGTTTTTTTATAAATACCCTAAAAATGTACTTTTAAATTTAAAGAAATCAAATCTAAGAGCTGCATTCGTTAAAATATACAAAAATTTAAAAACTTTGTTTCAAACTAATAAATATGAAAAAACTTTTAAATTTTTTTAATGCATTAAGAAATTTAAAAACATAATTTCTAAATTTTTGATACTTTAAAAAAGGCAATATTTGTTTTGTAAAAAAGTTAAAATTTGTATTATTTTTTTTGTATATGTCAATTAAAAGCTTTAATTTTCATCGGAATTAAAAATGGTTTAAACTTTTTAGTAAATGTTGCTAAGAGTATCTTATTTTGTATGAACATTAGGGATTTATTACCAATGATTGCGCACATGTAAAAAATTTAAAACTAGTTAAAACAAGTCATTTAAAAGCAAATTGTTTATTAATAATTTAGTCTCTCTAATGTCCAAATAAAAAAAAAACTAAAAATAAGTACTTTAAATTTGTGTTTAAAAGTCAACGTTAATACTAGAAGGGCTAATAGAAAATTCATAAGCACCAAGAAAAGCATGAAAAGCTCATTGGTTTTCGAGATATTGGAACTTTAAATTCGTGAAAATTATCCTATTGGATTAGACTTTTGATTGTAACACCTAAAGAAATTCATACTTTTAGATTTTGATTTAAGTTTTGCAGCATTAAATAGAAAATTATATATCAAATACTAAAAGCTGAAAAATAATTCGATAACTTTTAGCTACCGGATCGCACCAATCTTCTCCTCAATTTGGGCTATTGTATCCAGTATTCAGAGTAAATATTATGATAGAAATTTCAAATGCTTAACGATTCTATTATTTGTCTGATCAAAACCCCAGATTGATTAGAAGATTGGTGCGATCTAGTCGCTAGAACTTAATGTATTTCTTTTAGACTTTTAGTACAATAAAACCACCTAACATAAAAAATATATAATTTATTTTTTATTTTTTAGTTTTGTTGTTAGTTATTACTTTTCATTCTATTGAGTTCATTTAATACCTTACTATAACTAGCTAGAAATAACCAACGATTTTAAATTGAGGTAGTTGTGAAAAAATATATTATCCGTCGTTTTGTGGCGTCGGCCATCTTGGATTTATAATCATAAAGAATGTATTATATTGCAATTAAGATTAAGAGTGTGTACCAAATTTCAAATCAAACAGTCGTCAGAAAGGGGTCATTTAATATTAAATAACAAATAAACAGGTCAAGGTAAGTAAAACGGTTTAAAAAATCTATAGTGTGTCCACAGATTGACTTATCTATACCTAAAAGTTTATTGTTTTCTATATGTCAAAAAGCTATTCTTCATTATAACGTTTGCCTTATCTAAAATAGCAGCAACGTTAATAAGAATTACCTTGTAATATACATATAGGATGATTTAAAACAGGAAAAGTTCATTTATCTCGAAAACCATTGATTTTTTACTTATATCAATTTATGATTTTTTAGGTGCGTAGGAGTTGTTCACCAGCTCTAATAATATTTTTGTTAAAATATTTATTATAAGTATCTTTTATCATTTTGTGTGAAACCCTGGTAAACATAAACAATTTTAAAATGTAAATTTCATACCTTTTAAACATTACATTTTTTAACATTATTGCAATAAAAAAATATTTTATTTAGTCGTTCTAATATTTAACTTATATGTAAACGGAAATCACTTTCTTCATATTATAATATATTCAAAGATTTTGTTACTAACAGTAATTTATTTAGTTTTTAACCAGTTAGTAATACGGTTATGTGTTTAATTGTTACAATAAAGGATATATTCGTTTTTGCGTGCAATCTTCTCCATAACTTTTTAAAATTGGAGGTGAAAATTGTGTTTCTTTTCTTTGATATTTTTAAAACTGTAAGTATTTGTTATGTAAGGCTATATTTTTACAATATTTAATGAGTCTCAAAACTTTTATACTTATCTATAATTTGTAGCACGCTGTATTGTATGGTTATAAGAGCTATTTTATTTTGCCGATTTAAGACAAAAAAAAAATATGGTAGTATTAAATATGAATTTTTATTTATTATTTTTTTAATTATTTATCAACCTATAGACGTGGACACTCCAAATCAAACTGACCATGTAGAAGAACATTTACGAATCACAAATACACATTCAATTAGTCCAGGTACATAGAGCCCGGATGCAAGTATAGCCTGTCAAAAATAAAAAGAAATACACAAAATATCAATCAAAATTTAAACACATGAAAAGATGCTCATTAAGCATATTTACTTTATATGAATAAAATAAGACACCGAAAGTCTATAATATACAACAATATGCCTTATCAAGCTAAGGTAGAGTCAGTAAACGGAAGGTATGTCTTATGTAGGAAGGTGTTTTTAATTTGTATATAATTGCAGAGTGACGAATACCGAGTGGTGCATCGCCAGACTGGCCATAGGAAATTGTATGTAAAGTTTAAAACAAATTGTATTAGACTATTTTAAAGACTTTGGACAAGATAAGCTCACAAATTAAATTTCTTAATTTCTAATAAGCCAATAAAACGTTATTTGAGAAAAACTGTTTATACCTTACTTGTTTATTTTTATGCTTTAACCCAGACTATTAATTTTGACATGCTTCGGGTGTCGGGCTGGTACGAACGCGTCACGTTTGTGTCGGACCAGTTTACAACAATGTTTAACGTGCAATTTTAAAACATTGTGCCAAAAATGATAAGGGCTACAGTCACGTGTAACATATTATGGAAAACTTGTCTGACAAAAAAGTGACGCGTTCGCTCAGTCCGACACCCGAAACATGTTAAAATTGACAGTCTGGATTAAAGCCCCGCTTGTACACATGGCGGTATAAATATTTGTGGTAGACTCGTCGAAAGGAAGGCCATTTCATTACTGACCCAGGCCCTATAATGAATCCACCACTAATGAATAAAATATCATGTCAAATATTAATTGACAAATAATAATTACTTGTTTTAGCTATTTATTATTATGGATTCATTACGGTATGTATCAGGTATGCAACGATTTTACAAATAGTTTTTTCTAAATAACTCTTAATTGGCTAATTAGAAAATAACGAAATTTAATTTGTGAGCTTACCTTATCTTTATAATATCTTTAAAATAGTCTTTTACAATTTTGTTGTAAATTCAATAGGTGGGCCAATATTTGAAGAAGAAGAATAATTTACATCTAACTTCATATGGCTACTCTGGCAATGCACCACTTGGTATACTTAAAGAACATATTATTGAAGTTTATTAGAATTTTAAATAATCGTTTCTTTTTACCTAATATTTTGACATTTTATGCATAAATTAATAGTCTGTTCAAGTTCTGCTTGAGCTGTTGCATCTTCGGGCGTGACTAAGAAAAACGGTTGCAAATTGAGAAATAATCAAATGGTGGCTGCCTTATTAATTTTGGCAAGTGGTGGTAAGATTTCTTTGAGAGTGGTATTTCTTAACGCTTTTAATAAGAAGCTTAAAGAAACTACTTAACATTACAGTACTAGGAATGGTAAAAAAACTTTGTCATTTAACCTCTTTTTAAAATATTCTTTTAATAATTATTTAAAAGCCCGTGATCAAACAGCAAAATCATAACCTTGGTTAAATTTTTATTTTGTTTTTACTATTACACAAGTTTTATTTACATTTTTATTTTTCTTTCACACATAACATATAAACGAACCAACCCCCATAATTTGGTCATTTGTACACTGAAAAATCCTAAAATACGTCAATTGTTATTTTTAGGGGGACACATTTATGTGTCAAAATTTACTATTTCACGGTTATCCCCTTCCCCAATCAACATAAAGGTCAAAAAGTTAAAATGGTAAAGGGGTCAAGTGGTACATCATTTTAAAGCCCCTGACGAGTACTCTATAACCCTTAAATATAAAGTCAATATCTTCACCTACTACAAAATGGCGGTACTTTAAATATTACCCAAATACCTGATTGGAATGGCCGTATTTCCAAAACTAATAAATTTAGATGTACTAAATGTGGTATTTTCTTAAAGCTTTTTTAAAAAAAATTAATGCTAATACTAGTGATAATAAGTGTATATTTTTTTAATTAAGCAACCTGTATATTATATTATCAATAAAAAGATTTTTAAAAGAGCTATAAGAAAATACCACAATAGGTACATCTTACTTTATTAGTTAGTTTTCGAAATAAGGGCATTCCAATGAGGTATTTGGGTAATTTTAAAGTACCGCCATTGTTAGTAAGATATTGACTTTATTTCGAGGGTTATAAAGTACTCGCCAGAAGCTTTAAAATGATGTACCAACCACTTGATCTCTTTCCCATTTAAACTTTTGGACGTTTGTGTTAATGAGGAAGGGATAACCTAAAAAAGCAAATTTTGGCACAAAATGTGTTCCCCTAAAAAAAAATTAACGTATTTCAGGACTTTTTATATTTGTACAAATACGCAAATTCTAGGGGGTGGCTCGTTTTAATTGGAATGCACTGTATAATGAATGCTTTTACTTATAGTTTCCAAAACCTTAGTAAAATATTATTAATTATTGACATTGGTATTCACTTTTTAAATATTTATGGAAAGCTTAAAAGATATAAAGTGTAGGTTATCAACCTAGTCTAAGCCTAAAATTTTTATTTTATCGGCAACAATTAAAAACACAAGTAATAAAAAGAAATTAAAACCAAAGTAGCGACACCAAAGTAGATCAAGTTTTGTTTTTAACAGCTCTTAGTTAGGCGGCCAAGTGATACGATGTACAAATATCTTGGCTTTTTATTTGGTAATGTTCAGTTATACAGGTCAATTTATTTATCGAAAGCTGCTAAGTTTTATCCTTAAGGTTATAATACTTCGTGCTCTATAGTAAGTCCTAATAATTATAAATTCAAGAGGCAATATTTGTACAGTACCGAGTTTACAATTTTTTTTTGAATATCGCTTTGTACCGTAAAAAAAGTCAAAACATTATAAAAAACAAATAAAAGATAATAAAAATCCATGATTTAAGTGTTATTAAAACTTGTTATAAAACAATGCAGTTTGTATATAATGAATACATACATAAACACATAAAGATTATAAACCCTTATATTTTATTTTTAATGAAAACAAGCAATGTTATCTCGCAATTACAAGTTTTAATAAATTTGTTGGTAGTAAGAATATTATTATGTAATTATATCACCACCTTCCTACATTTCATACTTGCGAGTGAACTCTAGAGACCACCAATGGGTTCCAAAGGAACGACGTCGAAAACCAGCACCATTACATAGACAGTTTTGGGGTCGTGTTAGAGTCAATTGGTGGTACAATTTAACATATATATTATAAAACGTAATATGTACCATTTGGACTTCGGACACTGAGCTGATACTGAGAACATACATGGTGACTCCAACATCAACTGGAGGTCCTGGAAACCGCAACATAGTTGTCTTCAAAATTTTACTTTTACAGAGTTGCCCAATAGTATGAGGAAGTTTAATATTGCCAACACATCAACGAGATACAACAAAAAGTTGTATGGGTTCCAAATGTGCATTGTAAAAATATTTTGCTGTATATAGTAAGTATAGGCACTCAAAAAAGTAATAACTGTGCGGTTAGTCTTTTTTATTATAACCCTTATTTTTCTTTATCTAATCGATTTCAGCATAAAATTTGACAATTTGACATATATTATACGGTATTTTATTTAAAAACTTTATAAAGCTCTGGATTTAATTTCGTTGTTCTTATTGTTTTAAAACACATCTACGTAGTATTAATTATTATTTTAAAATTTTCAAAATCCCGTTTTCAAAAATTTTGTTAATAAATAAATAGGGTGCCAAAATCGCAATTGTCAATGTAAAATAGCGTAGTTTTTGAAAAAGTTTATGCTGAACTTGACTCTGTAAAAAGAAATAGTAGTTACCGCTTAAAAAATTACCCTCAAAGCCGTTACTTGTTTAGAACACTTTGTAAAAAATATTTGTATGACACGCATTTTTTCAAACTGCTACAGCATTAATAATACTTTTTTGTTATATCCCCTTAGAAATATCAGCAATAGTAAAGATCCTCGAACAATCGATTTTAATAAACATTTGCTATATAGAAGTTTTTGTGAATAATTTTTTTCTCTCGTTATTGTTAAACTTAAAAATATTTAAAGCATACTAGAAACCCATATTTCTTACGTTAAATACCTTTTTTTAACCAAATTAAGTATAGCTATAGATTTTTATATTGTTAAAGTTTGATTTCTTTTGATTACGAAGTTAGGTATATCTTTCATCGTTCTTTAAAATGTTTTTATTCATTTAAACTAAAAATGCTTATATGTATAAAATTATTGTTTCAAACTAACATAACATTTTTGTGAAAGCCAATTAGTATCGCAGATCGCGTAAATTATTATTAAGTGCACTAAAGTAACGTGAAAACCAAATCAAAACTCGTGCACCCCGGGCCTGTCCAAAAACCCAACCCATTGGGTCATATACCATACCCAAGGGGCTGGAAAAATTGGGAGACGGGGACACTAATAAGAACGACCGAACACTAAAAACAAAGTAACTCTTTTTAAATCACAAGCCTCCCAGCAAGTCAAAATGTCTGAGCTTTTTAATCATCTGTGTAAAATAAATAGTAAGTTGAAAAGCTTGTTGTAGCTTATAATGAGTATTTTGAATTGCATGGTGCTTCTGATATATCTAAAATTTAAGGCGACATAAAACAACTGTTAAAAATGTCGGGTTTATAATTTATATGTACCATTTGAACTTCAGAAAGTGAGCTGATAGAAAGAACGTACATCGTGACGCCCACATCAACCGGAGGGCCTGTAAAGCACAAAAATTACCACGTGATAGTACCAATAAAGGCACTGATTTTGCAAACCAGAAATTCTTTAACAGTAGATACTTTAGAGGGGTTCTGGAACAGTATGGGTGATACGCAAATTGATAGGTTAACAATAAATAATAATTACAAAATTACGTTATTTATTGAATCTTTTGAAACAAAAAATAATTGTATTATTACTAATGTTTGTAAAATTCTACATTTTTAAATTAAGGAAAACTGTTCAAGAATCTCTTTAAATTATAAAATTTTGAGGATTAAGAAGTTTTGGTTGAGAAAATATTCCCAGACCGCCAAACGCATTGTTAGTGCTTTAAGCTTGCAAAAGCATTATATTAAACACGTGTTGTGCCGAATAAATGGTATACAGGATGACAACAAAATTACTGCCTATTTTATTTATTTTCTAATGAAAACATATCGCTTTTAAATTATAAATTATTGTGTTGTGTTATTAGTTGATGATTTTAAACAAACAATATCTGCCTACCACTTTCAGATTAAATAGAATTATTGTGAAATTGACACAAGCTATTTCCGATATAAAACCTATATTCTATATGTATATATACTTTAACGCATCTTTCTTAGCTTTCAAGAAAATATTGTGCTAACATATCCCAAAGGCCGCACATAATATCCTTATATAATTGACGTTAACATTTTATGATTAATTTAACTCTTGTTAATAATTTAATCCTCTGAGATTATAATATACCCCTTATCTTTACCCAAAGTGCTGCAAAAGTTAGGTTTTCTTATAATATTAGCTCAATAAATTTTAAGGGTCTCCCTCTTTCTAATTTTTTTAAATAATTTTTTTTGTAGACCTTTGCATATTACTGGATAATGTGCGGACATTTTCAATTGCCATTGGCTTAAAAATAAACGAAGATCGGGGTATATTACAAATCTTATATCAGTGATGACTTGTAAAATTTGAATTTTAAAAAATATCGTTGCTGCTCTATTTTAAATAAATTTTAGTTTTCACCGCTTCTAGTTAAATCGGAAGTAACAGATAAATGGTATTATATCCAAAATCGACACAATGAATTATCCGAAAATTCAAAAGCGATACGTTCTGATTCTGCTAGTGACCTAGTTATCATCAGGTATAGGATAGGACCTAATACTAATAAAAACAAAATTTGGTTTTTAGAACAAATAAATTTTTAAAAAAATACATAATTTTTTTTTATAGTTGTTTGACTTAGATTTTGGGTAACTTTTTAACATTAGCTGGTTTGACAAATATTTTAGGCTTGTTAAGTTTTTACTATGTTTTATGGTTTATTAATAGAACTATTAACTTGGATTATAAAAATATATCTACATTTTTTTGTCTTAGCACAGCTTTAAAGAAAAAACATCCAATCTAAAAATATAAAATTTAAAAATCTGTATATAAGCGAATTATTTTTCCACTGGATACAACCAGAAAGATGTTAAATGTGATCTTTTCTTTTTGAAAGAAACTTTTTTTTTAAATGAAACTAGTATTAATTTTTATATATATAAATTTTTATTTAGTATTAAGTCCTTTTTAAAACGCCAATAACTTTGAACGTTTCTAAAAACATTTTCTAAAAAAATATATATATCTAAGTACCATTTTAACTTCATTGAGAGAGCTTATACTTAAAACGTACATCGTGACTCCAACAACTACCGGACCTCCTGAAAATGTGTTTATTAATAAAAGTATCCGATTTTGTAGGTTTTTCTAATTTGGATTATAAAAAAATTAATATTAAATAAAGTATTATTATACTATTTAACAGACTTATACTTTAAATCACCTTCTATCACTTAAATTGAGATCTACCCATTAACTTAATTAAAATAAATATTTATCTTATGATATAACCACCATCTCTCCTACTATTATGAAAAACGTTACCATTCTCTAACTTTTTAAAAGTAAAGAGTAATTGTTAACCTATATTCATAAACTTAGGAATTTGCTTCGGAAAATCAATGACTAATCATAAAATAAAAAAATTAGTTAAATATTTTAATTTAGGTAGATAATTAATATTTTGAATAAAAAAGAAAATATTTAGCATAAATAATAACTTATATTAAAAAGATCATTTACAATTTTTTATTACAAAGTAATTAGCGAAATTGTTGGTTCTTTGTTAAAAATAAACCAATAAAGAAGTTATGAAAATGTTTGTTATGTCTATTGTACCCTGTTAAGGTTGTAATAGTAGGTGGGTTTATTTTTACGCTCAGAATTGCAATTATGGCTTTTAATTATTATCATATCAAATTATTTTAAATACAAGAAATACGTAACTACCTTGTTTTTCATTATTAGTTATTATTTTATTCGCAGAATTTACGGAATTTTTTTATTTAAATTAAATTTTAAATTACTTACTTACTTTTTTCATTATAAGTTCCTTTTTCTTCACAGCAATTATTTCTCAAGTTTATGTATAAAGGTTAAAAATTACCCTGTATTAACCAAAGTGTTAAAACTGTTTTCATGTTTCCATTTATAGTGCGAAAATATTTTGAACTAAATCTACAGAACAAGTATATTAGTTCCTGACTTTTGACATATTATAAATTAAGGTCAAAGGTCAAATATAATAGCTTGCTTATGTGTTAAGTGTAGATACACTCTATTTAAAGTGATTTAAAGTGGTGTTTATAAAAGCCTTTTAAACTGTTAACTTATATTAAAATTGGGTTATTTGTGACGCAGATAAACAAAATATTTTTAAATATTAAAAGGTGAGGTAGATTTTGTTGGTCACATAGTAGCAAAATAAAATAAGACATTAATAAGAAATTTGAAAGATTTAAAATGCTTTTATTTATAAATCAAAGCTATGATAGGACGTTGACAAAGACAAGTGAGTTGTATGTCGAAAAGTGCAAAATTTACAATAAAAAACAAATAATGGAATACAAACCATTTGTTTAAAAATTTTTTTATCGATACCGATACCTTTTAAACGTTTGGCGGGCTGGTTGGTTCGCTTATTGCTTTAAATTTAAATAGTAGTAAAGGGTTTAACAGAAAATAACACAAATGTCGTTATTAAGATACAAACAGTAGGTTATTTAATAAAATATACAATTACCCTTTATTACCAAAATCATATAAATTTTAAAGAGGGGCTATTATTATTACTTTTTTAATATTATTTCTTTTTTGCACATATTTTGGGTTAAATTTATTAATTTATTTATTATTTATTACATTAACATAACATTATTAATATTAAATATGTTTATTGAAGTAAAAAGGACTCAAAGTTCTATTAAATATTTAACCGATTTTTAACTAAGAAAAGAGAGAGAAAAAGAACAGAGATAGCAGTAACAGTTATATTTTTATACGTCTATATCTTTTGGCCCTATAATATCAACACAAAAAATGTGGTAATTTATTTATTGTTGTGCCTATACATAGATAGCATCTGTTGTTTTAAATATCATTTTTTATATATAAGAAAACTCACAACATTATGTGCCGTTAAAAAAAAGATTGGTCCTAAATACGCAAACCTGCCAAACAGAACGAGAATTGGGCATCGAGCAAAACATAGACATCCCGTTTGCCTCGCCCGCTTTGATCTCATTTTCTCTTGGTCGCTTGGCAACGCACAGCATCGATTTTAGCCCCACCCATGATGGCCCGGCGGTCTCTCAGCTGTCGAGCTCGTATGTGACGGTCGATTTTATCCGAATACACCCGAATATATCAAAATTGGCCCCAGAAGCTTTTGTAAGTTTTCAAATACCTGCTTTTATACCTTGAAGATGATAAAATAAGACACGGAATGACGTCATTGTGGACAGATAAATTGTTACGGTAGATAGGGCTCTGTTGGGTCTATTTTTGGCATAGTGGGTAACGAAGTTGAAAGGGTCAACTTTCATTAGAGATATATAGTTTATATCAGCAATCGTGACGTCAGTACTTTATGTCATTGAGTATGATTGTATGCTTCTTAAAAAAGAGCATAATTAAATTGTTATATTAAAAAGGGCCATAGCTAATATTTGTTTTTCTGATTTCATACAAGGGTAATTTATTTTAAAATCAAGCAAACAATTGATTTATTAAATAAATATTGTTCTGGCATAAATCCTGCAGGTACTTTAAGTTGGCGTCATATGAAAACTTTTTTATTAATAATTTTATGAAGAAAGCTATTCTTTTTAAAAGTTCTGTCCAATGTTTTTGCGATAATGCTGAAAATTTATGTTTACACATTAATGCATTGTACGTTGCTCCTGTTTTAATAATAGTAAATTAAAAAAAATAAAAATTTAGAATTATTTTTAATTCTAAACATTTTTCCTTTATAAAAATTTTTGATATCAGCAAAAATACTGTCAATTTTCATTAAAATATAGCATTTGGGGATTTATTTTATATGCCAAAGTTTAAATTTTTAAATTTATTCCATTTAAAAAATAAAAGGGCGGGACATTGGAGAAATGGACTGTATAATGTGCCATAATATAAAAACAATAAGGTCCGACAATCTTAACAAATACACAATATTTAATTTTGGTTATAAAAACAAATTTAAGTTTAATTTAAGTAAAAACTAATAAGCAGTTTTAAAATTTGTATATTTTAATTTTACTGTCGATAGTCAATATATAAAATTGGCAAATAAAAATCTTTATATTATCGAAAAAGCCTAATAGCGGTTTTATTACAAAAACTACGTTTAAAGTCATATTTAAGGGTTATTCTTTATAATTGCAAGCCATTATACGTACCCGTATATTTACATAAAAAGAAACCTATCGATTTAAAGCTGTCTTATATATCCATCGGTTTATTCAAAGTCTATTTATAAAACTACCGTGGGTAGCTTTTTGAGTAAGATCCATTAGGGGTTACATGTTTTTAAATTTAAAATTAAAATGCATTATACATATATTCATAGTAAGTAAATCCTATTCTTATAGGATAGTTACAGGAGATTTCCTGGAAGAATTAATGTATAGAAAATAGATATAGCACACCTAGTTTATGTGAAGACTTGTTGTTTTGATTTTTATCCTTTATAGATGTAAAGGAAACTTAAAAAAATTTATTATAAATTAGCTATAATTTGAACTATATTTTTCTTATATTTTGCTGTCTTCTTTGTTCACGTTTTATTAAATTTATGATTTTGTTGTAATAATAACTTTATTATGGTCTAAAGGCATGAATTTCAGGTCATTTTTGAAGTGCCGCAAATAAAACGTAATCAATATTTTTGCTATACTTTTTTTATTTATATATCTATTTTATTTTTAAGTTATTTATCACCAATTTAACTAAACAGAAAACAATAAAAAGGGAAAAAATGTTAAAAATTTAAAAAATTAGCAGCTTAGTGCAGTGGGTCTCAAAAAGTTGGCACGTGACCATGCCCACGATTCCAACCCTCCTAGTAATCCGACCAAAAAATATAAAAGATTATTAATCTAGAGTAATGCCGCTATAGCGTAAACTACGGAAAGGACGAAAAAAAAAAAAAACAAAAAAGGCGACGGTAAAAAAATATTTGTAACTTTTTTTGACCTTGTCGAACTTTTTAAAATAGTAAACTTTTTTTTCATCTTCTCCTTAGTTCATGATATAGCGACATTACTCCTAATTAATATATTTTTTTTTACTACCAGGAGGGTTGGAATCATGGCATGGACATGTAACAATTTTTTAAGACCCCTCCACTTCATCAGATGCTAATTTTTTGAATTTGAATTTTTTGACACATATGTCAAAATATTTTCAGTTTGCGATATTAAAAAGCCTTAAATTTTAATCATTTCTAATTTAAGTATTAGTTAATTTTTTATTTTTATTTTTTAACTTTATTTTTAACTTGACAACGGTGGCAGACTTGTCACCGAAACGTTTTTAATTAGAATTTTGTTTGGGTTTTTGGGGGTTTTGCTTTTATTTTGTTTCAGGCGACCACCCAGTTCATAGATGTTAATAGGGTTGAACAGGGTCAGCTCATATACCCCGCGACCAGGACCAAGCTGTAGAAAACCTAACAATAAATTCAAGTGACAAATAAGTGTTACCTAAAATATTTTTTTTAAAAGTTTAAAGTCAATGAAGAACTGCCTTTTATTTTAATATTTATTTCTATATGTCATATAAATATCTTTTATTATTTAGGAAATATCGCTATACAAGTATGGTTTAGTTTTATTTCTATGTAGAGGAATAACCTTATTGCTCACAGCAACTTCCATAATATAACTAATTTATTTAAAAAGTATTTTAGTGCTATTTAACCCTGTATACCTTAAGAAATAGGCACTGGCTAAACCACCGCTGGCGGCATTAATAATAAGAAAAAACGCCTTGCGGTTTTATCTATATACGTATATGAATGCCGCCGAAAATCTAAAATAATTCGTTTTAACCGGCGGTTTTTACTTATTTTATGGGTAGATATATACTTTTAAAAAGTAATAAAACCTGCGGTGTCGTTTTCGTTTCGCGTTCATTTTTGTGTGGTTTTATTGTTAAATATTATATTTTTATGGATCAATAAACAAAAATTTAACTGTAAGAACTTGGGGGTAAGTAAGCAAGTAATACGAGATAAAAAATAAAAGTATATACATAACAGTAATAAAATAAAAATTTTATTTATTATATTTATTTTTTTTTCTTTATTTTTGTACTTATTCCAATTTTGGTACTACCTGGACCTTTTGGTCTTTTGTTCATATCCTCTTTATTATTAGCTGCAAGGCAAATAGAAGGGCCATTTTCTTTTCCTAAACTTTAATCAACAATCTCCTTCGCCTTGTAACATTTTTTCCGTTTCGTGCAAATTTTCCCACCCTCAATACATGCATACTTTAATTGGCAATATTTTCTTGTTCTATAAAACAGTTTTTTTCTTTCCGCTAAAATACTCCTGGCTTCTCTTTTAAAAAGATACATTCTTAGTTTAAATACCCATTGAGAGCTTCGATAAAATCTTCGTAGGTGTCAAATGTGTCTTACAGTTTCATTTTTTTATTAATCAATAAAAAAATTAATATTTATCAACAAAACCCCAAGAAAACTAAAAGCTTACGGCACAGCAACATGAATACTTATTAAGGTTAGGTTAAATAATATTCGGCGGTTCTTATTTCTTTTTATAAGCACACTTGCTGGAGGGCGGCATCTAACGATAAATCAGTATAACCGCCGGTAATAACAGAATAATTTAGATTTTTGGCAGATTTAATATACGTAAATAAAGAAAACCTCTGGAAGGCGGTTTTCTTCTTATAATTGAGCAATGCCGCCGGCGGTTGATTAGCCAGTGCCTAAAAAATAATAAAAAGCTAATGACTTATTCGGAAAATATAGAATATACCCAACACACTGACATTTTTATTAATTACTTATGATAAAAAATAAATAAGTTAATGATGGGAGAGGGGGCGGGTGTAAATATAGTTAATGCATATTTTCCCACACTAAAACTCTTCAAGATATTTTTCTCGAATACCCTTTAACGGATTAGATTCGCAAAAATCGACTGACACATACGAGACCGACAATGTTAAAAGCTGCACGAATTTTAGCAGTCCAAAAGACCAAATTAATTTCCTTAATTCATAGTAAAAAAAAACTCCTCAAACTGAATATAATTACAACCATTTTTATGATTATGATACGCTTTGTTTGGTTAAGACAAACAAAATAAGTAAGTTAACATAATAATAAGTAATAACGATATAAAAAGCCACAGCAACTTCATACGTGTGACTTACCTCCATAGTTTGGTCTTACACGCTTGTCGTAGCTTACGCTGAAGGAGTCCAATATGGCCGAAACGTTCACGTCGCCTAGGTAGCTGCCACCATTCTGTTGATTCCTGCTGTAATAGTAATAATCCTTCTTTATTTTAAATTATATACATACATAAAATAAAATTACGTCAAAAAACAAGAATACTAATATTCACCTAAAATCATAGTAAAAAATCACTAAGCCGAGTTTATAAATCAGAATCTAATTTTAGTATTAGTAATAGCATTAGTCATAAGATCCAAAAGCATGCATTTGAATTAAAGTGTTTATAAATCAAATTTATTTTTTTAGTCTTAAGAAACGACCTTGAAATTACTTAAAATTCAAAAGCTAATAATAAAATGGGGAGAAATATTAATTCCTTATGTGCCATAAAAAGGTTAAAACCTCCTTTTCATTTTAGTTTTATTACTTATTTTTTTAAAATGTAGCTAAACAATGCCACAAAAAAGGCTAAATTTATTTTAGGTTAAAATTAATACTAATGTTATTACTAATACTAAAATTAAATTCTTATTTATAAACTTGGCCTTACATTGTATTGTTTAATACTAATCAATACATTTTTAATGCCCTTTTAAATCTTCTGGTTAGTTTTGGTTAGTGTTAATAAAAACGAAGCTAAAAAATCATTTGCAGTTATCAGGGCCGTGTCTACCGGGTGGTGCAAGTGGTGCAAGGCACCAGGACGCAACGCTGCGGGGGTCGAAATTTGTGAAATATGGGAGGAAAGGTTTTGAAATGAACCGGGGTATTTTGGAAAAAATATATTAAAATTAAGGCAGGCAATTTTTAAAGTGGGTACTATTTTTTGCTCTTCAAAAAATTTTGACGAAAAAAGAAAAGTAATGTTGAATACATAAAAAAGGATTTTTAAAAGAAATTATACCTCAATTTACATTTTCTTGTAGGTGGCGACCAATTATTTTTTTGCACCACGGAGCCAATCATCCTAGGAACGGCCCTGACAGTTTTTAGAGTAAATGGATTAAAGTTAATTGAGTTTAAAAGTTCTTCTACATTGCGTTGGTGTGTAACGTCAGTGTTTTCCATGGTTATCTATTACCAATATTAATAGTGTCATTACAAATCACGAGAAAGAGCTTAAGCTTCAATAGTAGTTTTGGTGTATTATGCGAATTAATTAATCCTTAATAAAAATAAATGTGTTGAAATTCTTTTAGGGGCCACATATATTACTCTTTAAACAGCTTTTTATCAATTGTAGAGTAATTAGTAAGCCTTGAAGCTATATTTCATTATTTTAAATTTTTTTTTTTAAATTTGACCCTATTAAAAATAAATTTAACATTTACCGTAGATGTCCAATTTTAAAACAAGTAAAAAATAATAATATTGATTATTAATTAATAACAAGACCGGCCGTACCGAGAATTATTAATATTTTTAATCTAAAAGGGGGACATGGGACCCATACCAAATTTACACCAGATGCTATTGGCCCCAAAAGGAACACTTTGGCAAAGAAATTTTTATTTTGGAATTTGCAAAAAAAAATTTATTTTTGTTTTGCCCCCCAGCAAAATTTAAGTTTTAAATGCAAATCTCCTACTTGTATTTTTTCGGGAATTTTATTAAATTTTATCGACAAATTTTGCAAAAAGATCTACCTTTTTCTAATAGTTAAAGGCATTTAAACATTTTAAATAAAAAAATTGTTGAGTGGAAAAAATCAACTGGCTATAATTTTTTAAAATATAAAGATAATTCTTCAAAATTTGGGATTTGTCAATAAAATTTACGAAAAAAAATTGCTTTTAAAACCTGGAATTTTTGTAGGGAGACAAACTTTTTTCGTAAATTCTGAATTAAAAAATTTCTTTACCAAAATATTTCTCTTGACGCCAATAACATCTGGTATAAATTTAGTGTGGGTCCCACGTCTTACTGTAGATATAAAAAATGAAAATCCTCCGTACGGCTATGATTAATACGGTTTAATTTGTTATTCTTATTCGATCCATACTCGTTTAAAAATAAAAATAAAATAAATTGATTTTTTTTTATAATCAATTTTATGACAAATATTAAATCTGACCTTAACAAATTTGATTATTGTGAACGTCAAATATTTTTTAGGCAATAACTTTTGCCATTGATCATGCTTTTTCACCTAATAGCTCGCTTTTATGTTATAGTTTTTCTTTTTTTCATCCCAATCACAAAAATTTAGTTAAAAAATGGTCTTATTTGAGCTGATCTGAATTTCTCGTTAACATGTTTGGATCTCGTTAGCTATACGCTCTAAATTAGTAGGTTATTGATTTTTTTCGTAAAGTTTAATTTTTGTCTGGAAACTAAAGAAAATTTAATGAATGGATTTTTTAATTCTAAGGATATGACTTATTTGCTTTAAAACATTCTTTTGTAAATATTACCATTCTTGTTGTCTAATAATTTAATAAAAATAATGTCTATTTATTAAGTAAAAATAATTTAAAAACTAATTAATTATGTAATATAATCTTAAATAATTAAAGTAATCAAAAACATAATTAAAATTTATAATTTGTTTTTCATAAACCGCTTTTATTAAAATCTTATAAAATTTTATTTTAGTAGAAATAATACCTAGAAAATTTTAGTGTCGGTGTATATAAAAACAATTATATGAAAACAGTTTGTTAGTTTAAAGAAGAAAATAAAAATAGTTGCTACCAAGTGCTAGATGATTTATTTAGCGTAAGGGTTCATATGGTTATATTGCTGGCATAAAAATTAGTTTATTTCTTTTCTATTAAATAAAAAAATATGTCTCTTAATTTTATAAAAAATATTATAAAATCTTTTAAATTTTCGACTGTTTTGGGAAGCGGCTAAAATTTGATAATACGCATTTATTTTTTGCTAATGGATAGATTTGTTTAATATGCATGTATTAAAAATCAAAAATTTTATAATATTTAAGCCGTATACCCCAATAATAAATATAACAAAGTAGAATAGTGGTAACTGACCGCTGGTAGATTTATGTATTGTAACTTCTCTTTAAAATACTTTGCTAAAAATAAAAAATAGGTATATTTTATCATACATAAAAAAGGTTTTAAAATTCCCAAAACTTTAATTTGGTATACTTAAAAGGTTTAAAAAACAAAAACTTATAAAACATTTAAACACCCTGTAGTTCAAAAACTAATCGTTTAGAACATATATTCAATGTTCATATAAAGTTTTTTCTTATTACTTGTTATAGAATTTGCCTTAAAGTTTGTCGGATAACTTGTATTGTTGTTTAAAATTTTACCTATACGTATAAAATTTAAAAAGAAAACAAACCATTTTCTAAATATAAATTTTAACATGCCTCAGGCGTGCTAACCCTAAATAAAAAGACCAAGTTGATAATTTAAAATGTCTGTAGGGAACTTTTTAATATAAAACTAAAAACAAAAAGACCCTAGAACAATAGATGTGAAATAGTGTCTTGCCATTCTTTAGAGCTGTATATATTGCACGCTAGGCTGAACTTAAAGTTAATGCCAAGTTTTAATTGTTTTGTTTGTAAAAATATTTAAACATTAAAATGTAAGTTACCGTACTTTTATCTCTTTAACAAATGTGTACCGGGTGGACTAAATCCGTCGGTTTTTATAGTTTACGTAAAACAAAATTATTGTATTCTAAATAATTTATTCTATAATAAACTTATTCTAAATAATTTATTCTATAATAAACAAGTGAAAATTTAGCAAATTTCTCGGTGTAGTACAATACTTTTGTTTATATAAAAATATTTGTTAATCTATTAACGAAATGATGGCACAAGAAAATATTGGTGCTCTCTTACCGGAAAAAAGATATAAACGCTTTAATGCGCTAGAGACCGGTTTTCTTTAGCCGATTTGGCGACTAAATGTACTATACAGCGGCCAAAGCGGAGGCGCTACTCCGAGCGCTGTATCTTACGCCGAGTTTCCAAACATAATTCTACCTTTGGCGATCTTTCAGGCTAAATAAAATTAGAGTCTAGCACATTAAAGCGTAAGAAAGCAACGTAATTTTCTTGAGTCATAATTTTGGTTAATAGAAAACTCATATTTTTATATAAACAAAATTCTTCTACAACACCGAGAAGTTAGCTAAAATTTCATTTGTTTATTATAAAACCAATTATTTATTAGCAATTATTTTTTTAACGAATTTTTTTTGTGTTCCTCTCTCTACAAACCATTTTTTATCAAAATCTAGTGGGTTATTAGCTGATATATTGTAATTTACAAAAAGACCTCGATATTTTTAAAAGCGCGTAAATTTTTAAAAAATATATATTTTTTAAACCTGTCGAGGTATTACTTTTAACCTATAAAGTCACCAAAATATGTTAATAAATACATACATTAAAATCAAATACAGTGGAACCTCTATAACTCAAACCTCCACAACTCGAAATTTTTTCTAAGTCGAAGTTTATTGCTGTTCCCTGGTCATTTGCGATAACTCGAAAATCTCCACAACTTAAAGCAGATAATTCGCCTGAGTAATAAATAAGTCGAAATTTCAAGTCAAGGTCGAAGTAAAACAAATATTTTAAAGGTCGGAAGGCCGCCACAATGCAAACGTTTTGTTTTGTGTTTTATTGAAAATACCCCAAAACTAGCCGGGATTTTACCGGTGAATGTTTTATCATTTCTGCGAGCACCGTGGCAGACTGCAAACCGCCGACGCAAGCGCCAGAGGAGCCATTCACATAACAACGCTACTCGTTACGTATAAATTTCTGGCAAAAATAATATTTTGCGTTAAAATTATAATTGTCTAATATATTATTAAGTTAAATATATACTTTTATGGCCTATTAAATTTTAGAATATGTTTTCTTATCTGTATATTATTTTTGGTGCAATAAAACATTTTTAAGAAGTTTTGTATCATCTTTTTACTAATATTCTTTTAACTCGAAATCTCTTTAACTTAAAGTAAATTGGCGGTTCCTTTAGTTTTGAGTTATAGAGGTTCCATTATAGTCGATTTTGAGTGGCCCGCTTAAGAAATTTTGACTCATTTGCTATGTTGTGTCGTTTACTCACTTCAGCGTGTTTTTAATTGCTTACACGTTCTTCAGTCCTTCATACCTTCGTGAGATTTTATAAAAATACAAATACTATTTGACGTTGAGAAATATTGGAATAATATTAAAAATATGAAATTTTTACTTTTGCCAGACACCCATAGAAAAAAATACACTTGCGCAGAGTGTTAGGACCGCTTTAAGTGCGAACCCAAGCTTATTCCAAATCCGCTTTGCGTCGTTTGTCTAACTGCTTTTGCGTGCGGAAAAGCACGACTTGAAGCACTTGTTACGAAAATAGTTATTATATTCATATTTTAATAACGCAAATAGGGGTTAAAATGATTTCTTTTTAAGAAGAAACAAATTTGCCATTTTCGGTTTTAACCTGAAATCTTTATTATCGAGTTTTTATAAAACATTATTATTTCATATAACAGATTTTTTAACACGATGGTGAGTATTAGATGGCCATAAAAAAACGGAATTGGTGAGCTGAAACGCTAAAATTTAGCTTTTTTCATGGCCATCTAATACTTCCCTGCATACGTTAAAATTTTTCTTTTTCGTTATATCAAATAATAACATATTAGTTAAACCTATGGTCTTAGGCTATCACGTAATCAAAATAAATTATTTAACCTTTAAAATAGAATTACTTTTTACCCTTTTTGTTTATAAAATACAAAAGTTTAATTAGGATTGTTTACAATAAAACTTTACTCACGGTCTACTTTCTGCTTGATAACAATAACAAATAACATAATATCCAATATCTCAGAAATGGCTGGAAATAATCGCAAAGTGTGATTATTCCTAAAATGATAATTTTTTGACAATTTTAGTAACTGCAAAAATTTAAAGGCTGTTTTATGCGAAATTTGATTTTAAAAAAACATTTAAATTGCCTTTTTTTAAAGTAATTAAAAAGCATCTCTTCACTTGTAATAAAAAGTTTTTGACAATGTTTATACCGAATATGAAAATCTTAAAAGTAGAAAAGTAATGAAGGATTAAAAATTTAAAAATATCGCTGGACATGGCTACAAAATGCATGTGAAATATATTTTTATTGGCAAATTATTGAGAACATTATTTTAAGTAAAGAAGGTTCAATAGTAATACATCTTTAATAAAAAATACAAGGTGGTTATAAATTATATTATCTATTTCAGAATCCACTTGAGTATACGCCTTCGCCTGTCATTCTTTTAAACCTTACCCACGAGAGTCAAGATAAAAGACACGTAGCAGATCAATAATAAATATTATCTAGAGAATGAAATGAAAAATCTGTTGAATTAGAACTAGTCAGTAACAACGAAATAAAAAGTTCAGGAGTTTAAAGGAGTAACAAACCGTCAAATAGTAACATGCTTTAAACTTTTTTTAATCTAAGGGTAATATTTTAATTTTAAATACCTAAATTACAAGATTTAAAAATAAACCTAAAATAAAAAATAATATTTAAAAACACTAATTCTATTGACATTACTGGTAAATATTCGATGTGTCTCAAAAACAAACTTTATATTGTCAAGTAACTAATGGACCATTAGTGATTGGACCCCACAGGTTAAACTTTCAGGCAACCATCTGGAAAACCTTGGAATCTGTTCAGAACCCGAAACTTGCAAAATCATATTTACATTTTCGCTCAGGAAACGAATTATCACACAACCTGTATATTTATGTTACCCATATTTTCCAATACTGTTAATATAAGTGTTTTTAAACTTTTTTTTATTCAAGTTAATTTTTTAGTGTACGGGGGCAAAGGTATTTCGTGTATAAATGGAGATAAGACTGTATTAAGGGAGTTTAGTTTTTCCGTGTTACAGCTAATTACTTTATTAAAACCTTAAACACATATGGAACTTTTAAAAATTTCTCATATTAATATTTTGAAATGTGTTTTTATATAAATGTGTCCAATTTTAGATGAAATAACTCATTTGTTTGGCCTCTTTTGTTACTCTTTATAAGTTTTTATTTCAAAGAAATTGTTAATTTTCCCCACATACGTAAAGCTTTTATTAAGAAAAGTTGAAATTTAAATAAAATTAATGGGTACTTATATTTATTTAAGTTTTAATTTTTATTATATTAACTTTCTTACAATTTATTTTTAAGAGAAACCCTTTTTATAGTATAATTTTTACATTTACTTTATTAAAAAAAGTTCTGTTGCATTTCGTTAAAAAATTATTGACCATCAAAGTTATAATAATAAAAAAACGTTTTGTTATAACTTTTGAACTGTTTCCACAGTACCCCGTAACATTGGGCAAGTAAATAACCTTATAGTAATACTTCTTTCCATAGGTAAACGGCTGTTTAGTAAGTCAGTATTATACAAAGTGGGACAATTTGTTTTTTATTTCATGTATTTATTTTTGACAGTGATGACAAATTTGACATTTTGCTTTGAACATTTAATTCATTTACCATTTTTTATACAAAAAGGTATCTCCTATTTGAATCGATATTTTGTATCGTCATAAAATCGAATTTTAAATACAGAATTCCATTTATTTAAGAAAATAATTAAAATTTGGTAAAATAAGTAAAAACAGAGTTTCCCTTAACCCCGTAAACTTTTTAATACAGATAAAATTTGCTTTTAATAATTTTACCGTTTTTTAATGATTGTAAATTGTTTCTTTTTTGAATTAAATACAAAGTGCTGGTAAGTCTGTATATAAAAAGCGATTTTATATTAAAAAACAATACAAGATCCCACAATAATAATATACAGAAGCGACAGTAGCGTTTCCCGCCAAAAACGAATAGGTGGGGGTAACACTGGTCAAATGTCAACGCATTACCGGGAAAGTTTAGAATGGTACGAGAATACGAGTCCGGTGTCAAAAGTTTATTATGAAAATATGACCGATATAAGTATCTGTTAAAGTTTTTAATTTAGGGTAGCGTTTTAAACATCTCTTCTCTCTGTTTTAAAGTAGCACGACGTGTATGGTATAAATCTATTTTAAACAGATTAAAATATTAAATCAGTAAATTCTCTGCAATAGCTATTCATAGTTCAAAATATTAATGTATGCATGAATAAAGTATTTGAAAACTTATATAATTTTTGCGTCTATTTTTGTTAGTAAATAACACAAATTTTGTTTATCATAGTGCTAAAATATGTTTTATAAACTTTGTGAACTTCACTTTGAACGACAATATGTTTAAAACGGATTTACCAAAAAACTACTTATGGATGATGAAGTACCCAAAACGAAGAAATAAAGATAAGCTTCAGTTCCATTCGTCTCGGGGAAAATGGGTGGGGTAAACACGGTGCAGTGTTAATGCCTTATGGGGAGTTGGGAGTTTAGTCCGAGAAAGGAGCGACATCGAGCCTGTGAGCAGCTTACAGTGTTGTCACATTTTTAGGCTTTCGAAGGTTTTGTTTGGAAGATTGCATAATCTCGGCAAATTTATCTTGCTGAATATGTTGGATCTACTCATGACATTGCATGACATGACAATTGTCCTTGGTGATATTCTTTTGAGACATAATCAGTGAACAAAGTAAGGGAAGTGAAACTAATAACACTTTTTGAAACTCATGTTGCTAACATCATTCTAAATGTTTATTAACATTTTAAATGGCATCTGTCACGTGATCAAATGATTCCCATCACTTGCAAGTAAAGAAACTTATTACTTTCTTTTTCGAACAAACTGCCATTCCTTAATCATAACCTCAAAAACTTTTCAAAACAAATACATACATACGTATATTTGCTACAATAGGATGAGAAAAATTTATAATTTATATAAAAGATCTATCGACGCCTCTAGAGACTTTAATGGCCGCACCACTCCTTGGGAACGTCCTTAAAAAAAATTGGTGGTAATAAATAGGATTTTGAAAAATGTAACTCCACCTTAAGAAGTGTTTTTAGAAACAAAAGACGGGTAATTCCATTTTTTCATTACCTTTAAATTGACCCTTTTGGTCAGTATATATTATAACACTATAAATTAAAATTTAAAAAATCAAAGCAAAAGTTTTCAAAAATGACATGTCATGTGTCATTGTATTCAGAATTCCATATACTACCGAATATTAGATAAAATATACCAATTGTGCCATTTAAAATGTGAATAGTAGCCTGTATTTGCGGTTAAAGTATTGAAAAACGAGTGATAGGATCCATCAACGCACATATACGTCAAATATTGATATACCAAATTTCATTTTCCTATCTTAAGAGATAAGAAAATTATAGAAAGAACCACTTTTAAGAAAAACCCGGTATGAAGGGAGGATGAATATCTTAAAAACGAAATGTTTTCGTATAAGTATCAATTTTTAATTTGATAATCATAGGAAAGTTTCCAACATTATTTTTGTTTTAAAGTATTTTAACTTCAAGATATTTTTTACAGTGTAAGATGCTTTACTACAGCCATCCTGAGCGCTAGAAGACTGGTCAAGTGTCAATACTCGGCGTTTGAGGTAACGAAATTCTGTATCGCGCTACTTCAAAGGTGCTGACAGATTTGTCGCTTCTGTATATTGTTATTCTGGGACAAGATATCGATTCAAATAAAGTATACGTGTTTTTGTAGAGAAAAGATAAAGCAATCAAACGACGAAAGCAAAAGGTCAAGTTTGGTACCTTTGTCAAAAATACATTCATGAAATGAAAAAAAAAACGTTTCACCCTGTATAATCTTGACCTACTAAACAGCCGTTTACCCATGGAAACAAGCATTAGTTTGAGGTTATTTAGTCGCCCAAATATCATTGGTACTATGGCAACTAACTTTGAAGGTTAATGACTTTCTAACAAAGCGAGAACTTTATTTTTATGTTTATTAATTTTTTGAAGTACTAACATTATATTGACTCATTTTTTCACCCTTATCTTTTGTTACCTTGCCTTACCGGACATACTATATATTTATATTTAGAACATATTTAACTTTTATTGTTAAAGAAATACTTCATTGTCCTATTTAAGCTTTATTGTTTACAGATTTATATTTATCGTTTAAGTTTTTGTTTGGTTTCAAAATAAAAGCTCGCTTAAAGCCGTTGCTTTTGCGTCATCAAGTTTTTATGTTACTTTTTTGCGAAATAAAATGATAAATTACTTTTTGAAGGAAATTACTGGGGTGTACAAAATAGTTGTATTAAAAAAATATACTAACGATATTTTTATGATACATATAGGATTATAAATGTTTCCCAAAATTAGAATTTGATTCATCCTCTGTTGGGAGTAGTGAGTGTAAATACAGGTTGTAACAGATTGTTTTTTAAAGAAATTAAGAGCAGATTCTACATCAAAGAAAAAAAAAGTAAGGAAGGGTACATATACATTTTTTTGTTCTCAAGATATAGGGTGTTAAACTTTTTGAAAAACTGTAAAATTTCGATTTTCTTTGTAATTTTTTAGACTAAATATAAACCCTATTTAAATAAGTATGTATTGTTGTTGTTACATAATTGTTAATAAAAAATGGTAAAACCTAATTTTTAAAAGAAAGTGTTTTTGACTAAACAGGATAGGAAAAAAATATCATAAAAGCTGTATTTTTATTTGCCTATTCTAAAGGAAGCATAAAAATTTAAACACCGCGCAGTCAGTTACGTTCAGTTTTTTTGTTTGAAATATTCTTTCAGTTGCTGCTAGAAATGGGATTGCACTTAATAAATGTAATTTAGTTAGTGATCAAGGTCATAAATACCACTATCAAATTAAAACAAATTTGGGTAAAGGATATTTATGATATTAAAATATACCGGTGACATAGGATGTTGTTACCCCCTCCCCATTAATTTTTTTTGTAGTTTTTAATTGGGGGTAACAGCATCCAGTGTCACCCGTATATATATTTCTTACAACCCTGTATCTTGAGAACTAACCAAAAGCCTTTAATATGAGTTAGGGTTGGGTTTCTTGTAAAGAAATAACTTCTTTAGTAGACTGTTTCGATATTTTGACAATTATTAAATACAGTGGTTAAAAATAATTGTTAAAAATTATAACGACAAAAACCTTAAAGGTCTTTATTCAAATAACAACCCTTGTCTTTATTTACCTTATCCTATTAGGCATTAAAAAAATAAGGGTAAGTTTGTATAGGGATGTCTATTCCAAAAATTTATAGTTTTCGAAATATTAACGATTTAATATTCTAACAATGCATTTAAGTACGGTTAGGTACGGGGTAGTTGGCTGTGACGCAGCATTTTGGTTATGTAATGGCTTGCAAACGTTATTTTTGACATGCGGCAGTTCCTGGTGGGACACCCTGTATAGTAACTATTTGGTTAATATACCATTGAGTTAAATGGATTATTGACGTGTTGTCAATAAAGCATGTTGTTTTACTGATCCGTAGTTACTTTTTCTACTTGACCAGTTTGTTAAGTTTGTTTTCGTATTAATAATATGCAATTAGGTTTTTGTAAAACGGCAGTCACATTTTAACAAATTGTGTGTGAATGGTGTGTGAATGAGAAGGAGTAGGGGTCAAGGTACAATAAGCCTTCAGGCTGCAGTGCACCACCTAGGGGGCGGTCGTCGGACCTGGGTGGGATGACCCCTGAAAGGGTGAAAAAAACAAATTGTGTATTAAAAAATAAGAACTGTATCTCATGTTTTTTAGTGTTATGACACACGCTTGATTTTATTTAGTTTTGCATTAATTAATTTTATTAAGTTAGGGTTGGTTTTGTTGTAAATTATTTTATTTTTTATTTACCATAATATTAATGGGTGTTAACACATATAAATGTTGTTGCCTAATAAGGCAATATTCTAACCCTGGTTCAAAACTTTAAAGGATAATTCTTTATGTGGTTTTATAGAAAAAAGGTAAAAATAACATGAATCCGGAGTAGCTTAATTTCTAAGGTACTGTTACGCCCTATATCTTAGCAACGAAGCAATTTCAGACATATCTTCTTGGGCAATCTATTTTGTTATATAAAATAATATAAGAAAGTACTCTTTGACGTTTCGTACCATTAGTAGAAAATAGTCTGTGTAAAGTATTTTTTGAACGATTTATAACACATTTTATAAAATTAAAAGTCGATTTATACATATCCGCGCCGTGTTCGTTCAGAGTCAGTTCCGGGTCCGGATATAATTGCCTAAGAAAATAACAAACGTGTGACAACTTATCTAATATACGTCTTCGTAAAATCAATAGGAAAGCCAATATTTAATGGTAAGCCAAAATTTACATGATAGTTCCAATGACTGACGATGTAGCTAGTCTATTATGAAAAATCTTGTATAAAGCAGCTGCATATACATACTCCAGCTATTAATTATTTAAGGATAAAAAAATTAAATCAAACCATATACTGTAAAGGCAATAGGAGAAGGTATATCGTCCAGTAAAGCAACAACAAAGCATGTACGCGAGTCATCCATTCCGTAATGTTTACATACCAGGTATTTACGTTAGACTGCTTTTTTCTCACATTGCCTATGTGTTATGTAATTTAGCTCATCCGGTATATTGTTGCAGTAACTCTTAAAAGGGTTATTAAAATATATGAAATAGATTTGGTTAAAAAAATGGGGAAGTATTTATTTTAAGAAAGAATTTTAGCGAATTATTTGGATATTAAAAATAAGGAAAAGGTAATATATATATCAAAAAGCTTTTTATTTTTATTTCCATAAGATTTTTTTATAAAAGGAATACCGCTTTAAGAAGGGAAATAGTAGGATTCTCAAAAAGCCTGGTTTCCTAATGATTGCCATAAATCAAAACCAAAAGTGTTTCTGCAAAATAAATATGAGTTGTTTGCTTTAGCTACTCAAATATAAGGCAAGAGGGTTTATTTGAATGGCGCCTTATATCGACAGCCATCGAAAAACTCGGATGAAAACTTCAATTTATGAATTAGCTTAGCGGTTTTTTTGTCAGGTTATTTGAATTTTTGTTTACAGGATCGATTTCTGTTTGTACCATTTTGTGTTATTAGGTCACGACACGCCTTGTCTTTTATCTTTAAGTAAAACAAAATTGGTATGTTTGAATGACGTGATAATGATTATGGAGACATATTTTTCAAAATACGTGCAATATTTTTCTATATTTACTTTTTCTTATACCTGGTGTTTCTAAATGTGCGAAAAACATGCTACCATACATTTCTAAGGTTAAAGTGTGAGAATCTAACCCCACTTACCTTAATCCGAGAGTGGATGATATTGTATTATCACAATATTTGAAAGGTAAATCATAAGAATTTGCTTTTTATTTTATTGTAATTTCCAGAGGGTGGTATCTGGTATATATATTAACAACTTAATAGCTTTTTTGAGTTTATTTAATTTTAACTTTTGCAAAAAATAACATCTTTCTCCTTAAAAAGGGAGTGGTAAAGGTTTATTTGGGTAGCCGTTTTTGAGACTTGTGGATATAATATACAGGGTGATCATTTTTAAGTCGGCACTATTGCTAACTTCTTTATTATTAGAGATACAAAGTCAGTTAAACTAGCAAATTAGTAGCATTTTTCCGCTGTTTAATGTGCTGCCAATAAAAAGAAACAATTGAACATCGGGTTTTCGATTTATTACAAAAGTATACTTTTTTAAATGGAACATCCTGTATATTATATCATTATTGGAAAGATTTATCAAAGACCATTAAAAAGTCCTGATGTGTTATATGCAATTTTTAATAGTTTCGGAAATATGGTCATCCTTGGGAATTTGATAGTTAACTTGCATTTTTTAAATAGAACACTCTGTATACTGCATCACCATTATACAGATGTTTTAAATAGCTTTAAGAAAATACCACATTTGATATGTCGTATCCCCTATAGTTTTGGAAATATGGTCATTCAAATCTAAAAAATAGAAGATATATTGTATATTTTATCTAACTAACACTAAACTTGGTGCTTATAGCTTGGAGCTGTAAAGATAATGAAAATTTAACATAATTTTCAGACTTGGATGGTCATATTTCCAAAAATATAAAAGGTAAACATATCAAATGTGGTATTTTCTTAAAGCTCTTTAAAATATCTATTTAATGGTGATGGAATATACAGGGTGTTCTATTTAAAAAATGCCAGTTACTATTAAATTTCCGAGGATGGCCATATTTCCGAAACTATTAAAAATTGAATATACCACATAAGGCCTTTTTTAATGGTCTTTGATACATCTTTCTAATAGTGATATAATATACAGGGTGTTCTATTTTAAAAAAGTAATTTTTTGCAATAAATCAAAAACCCGATATTCAATTGTTTTCTTGTTGACAGCACGTTTATCAGTGGAAAAAATTCTACTACTTTGCCAATTTAACCGACTTTGTATCTCCAATAAAGAAGGTAGCAATAGTGCCGACTTAAAAATGAGCACCCTGTATTTTTATAAAAATGCAATTTTTTATAAACTTATGATATCTCAAAAGCGAATGCTTAAATCAACTTTTACCACCTATTACTTTTTTAAGGTAAAATATAATGATAATTTTTTTTGAACTAAAATTTAAATACAGAGTGGTTAAAAAATGTTATTTTGTTTTAAATGCGCAGGTGGCGCCATCTAAATTTTATATTAAAAATAAGAGCAGAACTTAATTTGTTACCGCTTAAAACTTCTGATGGCTAAGTAATTTGTCAATACAGCAATTAATTATAAAGGTATTATCAAAAACATTTTACAGATAAAAATATGTGTAGGTAGTCATCTTTTCTGCACCTTTTATAAATTTCCTGTATTTCTAACCAATTTAAACTAAATTTAAAATAAACAATGTATTACAGGGTAGGCCAAACTAAACTTGCACACTTTTTAACTAATAATAACTTTTTATCTGTTGCGCCTATCTTTTTATTTTTGAAGGGCTAATAGGTAGATATATTTTCTCTAGGTTTGCCACTTTTGGTAAAATAAATTTAGACAGACTGAACTTATGGGACTTTTTTCAAAATACTGTATTTAACCTCGTTGCAAAAGAAATCTGATTTAGCTACAATTAAGCAAATACGGTTTTCTTGTAGACACACTCTTGGAAATGATTCAGTAAAAGCGAATCTGTCAATAATTTAAGGATTTGGGAATTATAATTATTTTTGATAAATAATGCTCCCCATAAAGCATGCATTTCTCTCAATTTTACAAAAGAACGTTTTTTGAGTGTCATTTGAAAATTCAAAAATGTGAGGTGACCATGGTTACTGATTTGGATGCTGACCAAAGCTAACAGTAAATTAATTAAAAATAAACGTATTAGCCTAATTGTAGATAAAATTACATTTTTTTGCAACGAAGTTAAATAAATTATTTTGGAAAAAGTTCCGTAAGTCAAGTCCTGTTTAAATCTATTTGACCAAAATTGGCAAACCTAGAGAAAACATATCTACCTATTAGCCCCGCAACGGATAAAAAGTTATTATTAGTTAAAAAGTATGCAAGTTTAATTTGGCCCACACTGTATATTACGAATCCCTAAAACATAAAAAAATATAATTTTAATTTAGAGACCCGGTTTCAAATATTTCTGGATGTGTCAAGTGGATCTCAATCTTCGCGTGAAATTAAATATACAGGCTGATTCTTAACCGGTGCGTACCATGAACGCGAAAAAAATTGCTATCAATATACAATAACTAATAATAAAAGAAAGTTAGTAAAATATTTTTAGTTAGGGAGATCAATAATTTCCAATAAAAAATGAATTGTGAGAACAATTATACACACACTATCCCTACTTATAACAGGATACATAGATAAATTAAAAATATATTACCAAATTTCTTTGTATCATTAGTAATTGTTTGTCATTATCAAACACTTTTCAAGTTTATGCCTATAGGTTAAGAATCACCCTAAATAAATTATTTTTGGTTTGTACTTACCCAGCTTGTGCGGTTGTCATCATACCGAGTAATCCCGTCGTTATCACAATTAGTAGTTTCATCAGGTTGCAGCCGGGCCATGACTCTGGGCCAGCCCTGTACATCCAGGGCTTGGCCCCATGGGGCCCCATCTCGCTGATGGGGCGCGGCCAGCCCAGCGATCGTCGTGTCGACGGTGATTATCCTCCCCTAAAACAATAATAGTAGCAGCTGTTTTGTTAAAGGGATTTTTCAATTGTAAAATAAAAAATAAATAAATTTAACACTTATTATTCTAATAGATTTAATAAGTTTTTAAACAATAAAATAAAACGACAGACACTAATTATCTTTTAATTTACCTCTTAGTCAGTAAATTACGGTAAAATTTTCGTTTTCTCGTAGATTAGGTAACCTTCTGTAGGTTTGTCTTCGGAAGTTCTTACCAAATAGAAAACTTTTTTAATATCATCCAACGAAAAAGAGTACCCCTTGATAAAAAGTCCTGCTGGCTGAGGGTGGCTGCAAAAAGATTCTAGCTTCCAATTATAGCAAACGATTTTGTTTTTGAAAAAGAAAAACTTCTTCCTGTTTTTGATTGTCCATCCCACGGCATACTTTTTATTAAAAAATTAAAAAAATACATAACGTACATACTTCGTTTATGACTGCTGAAGAATAAACATGTTTTGTCTCCAATGTTTTTGAAAATTTAAAGAAAGGCGTTTTCGTCCCCCTCAAGTCGATTCTCATATTTAAATTTTTAAATACCAAATAAAAAATTACTTTTTTATGACGCATCTTGTATATTTTAAAGTAATCCTGAATAACGTAAATTATTACTACAAACCAAAATAGTTGTATGGGTTTTTTGATTTCTGCATATTCTGTACTCTAAATGATAATTAGAAAATAAAAGCTGTCAAATTTTGCCATTTTTAACATATTGACAAAAGCAAAAAAAAATGTTTTTAATTTTACACACCGCTGTTTACTTTTCCTTCTGGTGTTTTGTTATTTTTTCATCTCATTTATGATTGTTTTAAATAAATAGATAGACATTCTTCAAAAATAAAAATACTTTTAGTAGTCTCTTATGGTCAAATTTTATTTAACGGTAGTATTTACAACTACAAGTTTTGAAAATATCGTCAGCGTCTAGAAACAGACACATCCTAAAGCCACCCTCTATATACAACATACAAATATTTCTGTGAAAATTTATTTTCTTATCAAGCAGTACTGTTTAAGGAGGAGGTACATTTTTTCGTAAAATTAATATATATATTTTTCATTTGGCAAGAACTTTTAAAGACACGCTGTATATTAAGATTTATAGAAATAAAGCAAAAAACGTTTATTGGTACTCTTTAAAACATTCAACATAAATACATGAGCGCCAAATATCAAAACTTTATTTAGCAGGTTTTATTGACTACTTTTCTATTTAGACTGTTACACTATTTTTTTGGTAATAATTAATTTTATAAGGAAATATAGTAGTATAATAGTTATTGTGTCAATGCTGATTATCTGTAATATACAGTGTGTGCGAAATTGGTAGGGAATGTATTGTGATATTAAAAACTATAAGATATTGTAGTAGGCCTGGTTTGGTTTTTAAGTTATTAAAAAAAACTGAAAATGTGCATTTAAAAAAATCAGTAACTTCTAAACATTATTGAGACAACTTTTTAAGCAGTGCATTTATGAGCTACAGATTTTAATTTTGTAATGTTTCGGTTTTGACGTCCATCATCAACTTTTGTTTTTCGTATGGCGGCCATTTTCTTTTTGTACCTTTTAAAACATCGTTTTTCTCTCCAAGGTGATGTATAACACTTTAAAGGAATTTTAAAATTTTTGTGTCAAAAATCATCAAAATAATTTTTTGCATGAGTTAGCCATGACTGCGAAAGCAATCTGCTCTAGAAAAAATTGTCATTTAATTCCTATTAAGGACCTATGTTAGGAAAGTTTCACTTTTAGAAAGTTATGTACCCAAATTAAAATGAATATTTTCTTGTGTGCATCGGCACAATAGAGAGTGTCCCACCTCTATTTATACACGAATTAACTTTGCTCCTATATAAGATACAAAAATAAACTTGAAATAAAAAATATTTATTTGGATACCCTCTTTTTATTAACAGTACTAGTTAGTATACAATATACATAATCTTTATTGCTAAGTTGGTTTTTTAAATGGAACACCTTGTATATTATACTGCTAATATCTCAAAAATTAACAATAATTGATGTATAGTGAGTTATATATTTTTAATGTAGAATTTAATACAAAATCAAAATTTGTTAAAATATATAGAGTGTTTCATTTAAGAGAACCTAATTGACAATAAAAATTATGTTTTGGAGACACCTTGTATATTACCTAGTCCTGTGTAAAAAAACACTTTCAAATAAATGTTTTTTATTTTAAGTTTATTTTTGTATCTTGTACAGGGGTTAAGTTATGTCGTAAATAAATAGAGTTAAAACACCCTGCATATTTTAAAAATAATAAAGAATTTTACTTCCATCTATAAGTATTGTTTTATTAAATATAACCTTTTAGCTAATAACTGATATTTAGTTTAGGGGTATAATTTGAAAGAAAAACGTACTTTTTGGGTCTTAATTGTTAGTTTGGCGTTTTTCAATCATCACTCTATGCATATACATATACATATACAACTCTATAATTATAAATTAATTTAGGTTTAATGTCGCGCTCAATAAAACGGTTTTTGTAATCATTAGTTGTTTTTGATTAATAACTTTTACTTATTTTATAGTTTATTCTAATAACCATTACTATCTAATTCACTTTTTCCATTTTTAAATTACCCATACAAAAAATGTTTTAGAAAATAGGTATCTGGAGCCTACTGATTAGTGTTTTAAGTTAAACATAACCATAAGGTATATTATCGTATCTGTAAAGAATATTGGCTTTCTTATAAGATTTTTTCCTTTTATAGCATAATGCTGACCTATAACTACTCTTAAGGTTCGATTTCAAGGTCGTTGTAAAATATTATTTTATTTAATTACCGGGTGGTGTGTCGCCGCACCGAACATAGGAAATTCCATGTAAATTTTAAGGGAACTAATTATTGGCTCCTCTGTACATTTTATAGAAAAAATGTAAAATAACTTAAAGAAACCAATTTAACAAATCCCGCCAAGTTTAAAAAAATAATAATAAGCGAATCTTGAATTATTCAATTAAATGTTGCAAAATTACCAAATTTTCAGTTCAGGTGTAACTAAACAGACAGCAGCCACCAGCAAACAATATATTTTTCCTTCAAATATAGACTGTCACAAATTTATTAACACTTTTCCTCATGTCAGTGACAACAATCATTTTACAGGTCCCTATTTGGCTTTCATGAACCGAAAATTTGGTATTTTTACAATAATTACATTTAATTGAAGAATTCAAGATTAGCTTATACAATTTTTTGAACTCGGTACAAGGGGTTTGTCATATTGATTTCTTTAAAAGTAATTTTACATTATTTTCTGGAAATGTACAGGCTAGCCAAAAATTAACTCCCTTAAAATTTACATGAGAGTTTCGAAGTTCCGCTCGGCGACGAACCACCCGGTATAGTACAGAAAAATATATATATATTTGTATATAAAAACGGGGTAACCCTTGTAATACTACAAAAAAAGTGGAAAAACATGCACTATTAATTAGCACAAAATATTTAATATAAAAATATACTTTTAACTAATATTGTCAGTTGTCATATTCTGTTATTGATTTTTTGGATAATTTAACAATTTTTACAGACGCTTGTTTTTTTCGTAGAAAGGTTGTTCCTTTGTATTTTTTTTTTTAAGTAATACTGGTCTAACATAAAAAATATTTCTAAATAGGTATATATTCAAAACAAATTAATATTGTTTTTAAATTAAGTCAGTGACGTTCGAGTCAAAGGAAGGATGAGGTCACAAAAGCAAAAGATCCTACGGAAATAAAGACCATTTTACTTTCTAAATAGAATAAAAATGCTTGTGGTAGTTTTTAATTTATGGAACGTTGTTTATTTAAAATAATACTTTTAATATTTGAAAATACGCCTAAAATTAAATATTTCGTGCAAAAATTGTTGTTATTTTTTTACAAAATAAAATTTACAAAAAAATAAAAAAAAAGCAGTTGCTGTTGTTGTTGTTGCTTCTGAATTTACTTTATGGACATTAAATATCGCATATTCCTAAATCGATTATTAAATACTACTTGTAAACAGACAATATTTTGAATAATTATAACATAATTTATTAAAAATACCATTTATAGTAGTCAAGGTTTTTAGAGTAACTTCGTAAATAAATGCTTAAAGTATTTTTTTACTTTTTCTGAACGCCCATAACAGATAAATTGGTTTGGACCTTTGGTTTTTTTTTATTGTTTTATTATTATTTTTTAATTTTAAATTATATTTAATGGTCAAATACTTCTGATTGTTTGTATGTTTTTTGACATTTTTAAACCTATTAGCTACTGAGAAGTAAATAAAAATTTTTTTTTGATGGTAGTAGTAGTAGTAGTCTGATTAATTAAGCAATTTTGCCGTTTTTCACAATCAAATTACTTTATTCAAAATAATCACAATTAATTAAGCTGCCCTAAAATAATTAAAGTCTAACGCAGTACATTACTTACCTTTGAAGTGGGGCCCTATTCTCGGGCTCTATAACGAGTCCTTTACTTTTAAAATTTTTGAAATACCTGGTCATGTCCCAGTCGATATCTGAAGACGAACCAACTGGCACTACCGGCTTGCAATTTAATAATCGCTCCAATGACACAGCAACAAATAAAGGTTTTTCGAACGTTGTAGCGTTTTTTGGTACGAGAGTTCAAAAGTGTGTTCAAAAATCGTGTTTCATATTGTGATTTACGAGTAGCGAGTTTGTATTCGCGCTACGAAGCGATACGTATACAAGCAGCGGGCGCTTCAAGGAGTGGTCCTGTGGCCGGGTGCGTCGTGAGATGCGCGAGCATTCTGGATGGGTGGCGCTCGGTATTGTTACCCGAGGTTGTAGGTGTAGTAAGGGATTGAATGTTTAGTAATTTTTAATATTAAATAGTTTTATTATAAAAAGGAGTGCTTTGTTGTATTTTTAGTTTAAAAGGAATTACTTAAATAGTTTTTTTCCCAGGGAGCCATCTACATGTCCGGTGGCACTGCATCCTGAAGGCTTATTGTACCAAACTCCCGTTTTATTGTACCCATTTTAGTACCTAGTTCCTTGAAGAAGGCGGTATAGGTCTGCTGGGTGCGTACCATGTTTTCAGGGGCACTCTAATATCCCCGAAAATTGCCTGTCTTTTGTGATCCAATGCTTCACACTCTGACAGTATGTGGGTTACTGTTTCGGTCTCTGCTCCACCTAATCTGCAGTCCAGATCTCCGTTGTATAATCGCATTTTATTCAGGTGTTCCTTTTCTGAAGCATGTCCGGTGAGGAAACCTGTGATTGTTATTAGCTGATTCCTACCTACTTAAGGGGTTATATTTACTTACGATTTTGAAAAAAAATCCAAGCATATTTCAAGTGCATATAAATTTTTAACTAGGTGTATAGGTTCCTTGGAGCGTCAAACGCGTTTTCTCAAAACAGTGTTTTTGAAGACGGTGGCCACGATTTCTTTAAAACTACCAAACCGTTCGCTTCCAAATTTTGACACAAGCTTTTTAAATATATTTTTAGTATTATTTGAATTTTTTTTTTGAGATAAATATTTGTTTTTTAATAAATAATTTGTGTGCTCCAGAGCTTGCACTAATCTTAACTCGGCTCTTTTGAATTTCTTACGACACAGGTATCTCTCCGGAGGGCTGGCAAGCTGCACGTGTTTAACCTATTCCCAAGAAAGGATCTAAATCTTTTCCATCTAACTATAGACCAATTTCAATTCTCTCAGTTCTTTGTAAAGAAATGGAAAAATTATTTAATTCACAAATTCTTAAGTATTTAGAAAAACACAAAAACAGCAGATCTTCTTTCCTTCGTATCACACTGCTGGAATAAGTCTCTTGAGTTTCTAGGCGAGTCCCAGATTGTTGCTCTCGATATATCCAAAGCTTTTGACCAGGTCTGGCATGCCGCACTTCTTAATAAACTTCCCTCCTATGGTCTTTCAACTAAACTCTGTACTTGGCTCTCTACTTATCTATCTGATCGACGTATATCAGTTATTGTGGACGGCCATTCTTCAAGCTTTCACCAAGTAAATGCTGGAGTGCCTCAGGGCTAAGTTCTGGCACCAACATTGTTTCTTCTTCACATCAACGACCTTCTCTCGTCCACAACTAATTCTATTCATAGTTTTGCCGACGATGATACCCTTTACTACAGTTTTCAGGTTCCTAAACCCATTACTAAACCTGATTTGGAAAACAAACGCAGAGCGATGCAGATATCTCTTTCGCAGGATCTTAATTTAATATTGGATTGGGGCGCCAAAAATCTCGTCCATTTTAATGCATCCAAAACACAATCATAATTCTATTCAAAGAAGAGCTATTCGTCTTATTAATGATCCTTCACTTACAGAAAGGCTTCTCTCTCTTGCTCATCGTCGGGCTGTGGGGGATTTATCGCTTTTTATAGATACTTCCATGGCTTTCGCTCTGAAGAATTGTCCAGTATAATTCCTCCACTCACTGTTCCCAACAGAGAAACTTGTGGTTCCGCGCGTATGCATCCCTATACGGTCCAACTGGACAGGCCCTCGCTTAGGACATCCACGGTACGTTAGTATTTAGGCTTTTAGCCTTCGTGGTTTTGTCCAAAGAAATATCCATAATCAATTTTTGCTTTTAAGAAACCACCATTTTGTCAATTTTTTTCTATTTCTTCCATTAATTTATTAATTGTACATTTTTAAAACTAAATAAGTTTAGTTTTTAAACCTTAAATAATTCAGTCTACAGAAGCATTCAGAATATTTTTTCTGACAAATTAAATATGTCAAGATATTGTTAAAAGTATACAAAATATATAGGTACAAAATTTCAAATTAATACATTAAAAGGGCTTTCCAGAAAAAAATCTTGAAAAATATCCTTTTGCGGTTCTCTAAGTGAATGTAACCACTTAAATCACAAAAAAATTCTCCCTAAGATTCTTTTGGACCATTACGTTTTGGAATTCTTATATGGTTGTCCTTCATTCATTTTCCCCTAATTTAAATCTTAAAAAAGCCACATTAGTAATAAAAATCAGAACATATAAGGTAAATACCATCAAAGCAAAGCGATTTTTTAAACAGCTATTTTAATCGCCCTTTAATTAACATACTCTGCTAATAACAGGTTGTTTTTCCTTGCGTTAGTCATTGACTGGCCTTTAAATATTTACTAAAGATTTTATTGCTTTACAATTTTAGTATTTTTAAAATTACCTAAAAGATGACATTCATTTATAACTTAAAACTTTCTAAAATATTCTAATTTTTATTCATAACATTAATTTTAGTAATTATTGGTTTTTGTGTGTTTTTTTATATTTAATTTTGATCTTGTAACCGCGATAAAGTTTTTCTGAATTTTACAATATCATATTTACATTGATAATTTTTTCTCCTATATCTTTAAGTTTCAAAAATATAAAAATTAAAAACTTAATATCTTTATGACACGCCATGTATATTTTTGTTTAAAATAGTACCTATTGAATTTATCGCTTTAGACACTATTTAGAAATAAACAAAGCAGATGTGTGTCAAAACTACAAACTAATGGTTTTTATCTTTTATTTAAAATTCTCGATTTTTGCTGTTTAAACGTATCAGAATTGAAAACATTTAAAAGTTAAAAATAAAAATTCAGCAATTAGTTTTCTGTGGTTACAAATATATATATTTTATGGTGGTTACTAGCGTTATAAACCACAAGCTAAATACTGATGATTAGCAAAACAACTTTAGTTTAAAGCCTAAATATCCACGCAACCACGTAAATTAAAAGATTATTTTAGCATGTTCTTTTTGTTTCCAGGGTAAAAACAAAATTGTGCCGTTAAAAAAATTAATATTATATTTTTCTGTTTACAGGTATAAAATGCTGACTTTTCATAGAATTGCTATTTTTCTGGGAAAAAAATGAGTACTTTTTACCGGATATACATAAACGTAAGTTTTTTTAATTTTTATTAAATTTAAATCAAAATATTTTATTATATTAAATTTACATTTTCCCAATTATAAAAGTAAAATCAGACATTTGCCTCTATATTATTTAAAATAACTACACTAAGGTCCAAATTTTAAATTTAAATACGGCAAATCTTAAATTACATTGACAAATATTTAATAATAACTTTAAAGGTTTTCATAGCAACTCAGGTCTAACTGTCAAATTACATACAACAGATGATTAGTTTAAAATTTCAAATTTTTACATCATTAATTTTATACCTCTCATATATTGTAATTACATGTGTTTTCAATATCGTAATTTTTCCCGCCACAAAACAAAATGGTGTATCTATTATACAAGGAAAACATTTTAGATTTTAGCTCTAGGTTTATTGGCTTCCTTTGCTCCGCATCAGGAGATAAAAAAGTTTTTTTGATAATAAAAAGCATATTTATTGGATGGTCTTCTTGTTGGGTACACGCCTGGTAAGAATGGGACCGCTTCGGTCCTGGTCTCGAGTGTATACGAGCTGACCCTGTTCAGCCCTATTGACCCCTATGAACTGACCGGTCGCCTGAAACAAAATAAAAGAAAGACTCCCCAAAAAACCCAAAAAATTCTAATTAAAAAACGACGTTTCGGTGGCAAGTCTGCCACCGTTGTCAAGTTAAAAATTAAGTTAAAAATAAAAATAAAAATTAACTTAATATTTAAATTGAAAATGATTAAAATTTTAGTTTATTTTTGTATCGCAAACTGAAAATAGTTTGACATATGTGTCACTCATGACACATATGTCAAACTATTTAATAATAATAATAAAATAATAAATGAATCCGCCTAACCAATATAGAGCATATCTCCAAAAGCATATTTATATCCACCGCTCAGATAGAGGTTTTTCGAAATCTGTGTGTACTTACATTTTGGACAAATAATACCCAAATATTATAAACTTATTTTTAGTTTAGTATTATTAATATACAGGATGTCTGGAAAGGTGAGGTCAAAAATAATAGTGGTGATAGAGTAAGCCAAAATAATGTTAGAACTTTATATATAAAAGTTTTATCGCGCTCCAAGATATCGATTTAAATAAAGTATACAGCATACATTAAATGGAAAAAAAGACTCGCCTTCTGTAATTCCAACTTACTGAATAGCCATTTACCTAAGGATAGAAGCATTCCTATAAGTTTATTAAATAGTCCAAATATCATTGGTATTGTCACAACAGTTTAAAAGTTATAATTAAAATATTTTTTTATATACCAACTTTGAAGGTCAATATCTTCGTAACGAAGCGCGTTAGAACTTTTTTAATCTAAAGTACTAACATTATTTTGGCTCATTATATCACCCCTATAATTTTTAACCTTTACTTTTTGGACATTTTATATATAATATTAAAAAATATAAAAACATTTTTAAAAGTTTTTATAGTAAAAAAACGTACCAGCAACATACATACTACACACCAACAGCCACACAGGTCGCGAGTTTCTTCCGGACCGTTAGAAGAAGACGGAGCTAGTACTCCTCGCGCAGAGAGGCTCTATCCGCCAGCCCGGGCCGTTGTGCTCTCTGCTCCCGGAGCTGGATCGATAGAACTGGACTCTTCGGCAGCAACATCCCGAGACCGAAGCCTCCGGGCAACGGCATCCTGGATCTTGGGAGTCCTATCGGTTATCAGTCTTTCTGCCGAAGTATTTATATGCCTATTTAAGGCATTTCATTTACCGAATAAAACAAAATATCTTAAAAACCGTTAAAATTATTTTTGCAATTTATTATTTTGTGGTAAAACTTTTTACCCAAAATAAATATGATTTAGTTACTTTCTTGTTATTAACAACACATTTAGTAATTTAAATTTAAAAATAATTTTAAACTTTTAAAGGTTTATTGACAAATATAATTTACACATTCATTTTATATTAATGATATCGGAGTTATTTATACAGTTAAGTAAAAATTTTCTACGTAATAGGTTAAACCACGATTTTCTTATTGTCTAGGACATTTTTACTAATCAAAATTAAGATGTTATCTTTAATTAATATCTCTTGGTTTTTCTATATAAATAATGGGTGTTAAATCTAGGTGTAACGTGTTTATATAAAGCAACGCAATATTTAACAGTTTTAGCACGATTGCGCACTATACCCGAACGTGAAAATATACCCGAAAGTACCCCAATATACAGTACTTTTTATGCGTGTCCTCTGAGAAATATGGAAAATATATTTAGTAACTTAACACGTATTTTTGTAGTAACCAACTTTATATATTAAGAATGTTAGGAGTGTTCTTTCTTCTATAAACAGCAGGCTTTGATGTAGGTTGTAATATTTTTATGGTTCGTTTATTAAATTGCAAACTGAATATTTCGTGATTAAAAGGCACATAAAGTCAACACTTTTACCTACCACTAAATGGGGGTACTTTAATTTACCTGAAAACCTTATTTAAATGACCATAATGCCATAAAACTAATATAGATTTAATTATTGTAGTATTTTCTTAAAGCTATTTTAAATATATTTTTTATAATATAATCATATACAGAGTATTTCGGTAAAAATCTTTAAAAAAAAGAACTGCGAGAAAATACCACTCTTATTATGTATGTATGAAACTATTTTAGTTTTTAAAGTATGACCATCCTAATAAGATATTGTAGTACTCGCCAGGAAATGATATTGATAAAGATGATGATCCATTTACTTTTTTTTTCAAAATTGCACCCAGCAGCTATCTGAAAATTTTTATCTGTCAATTTTACTCTAAAAGTTTTTACGCTTCGATTGCATTCCTTAAAGTATAAAAATTTTAAATTAATAAAAGAAGTTGAAAGGAATTAAAAAAAAACACTATCCTTGGTGGTCGACGATTGTTTTAAAAACTTAAACCACTAGCATGTTAACGAAATAAAAAAAAGCTTTAAATCATAAAAGGTACATTTTTTTAACCAAGAACAAGCAATTTAAAAGGCTTAGGTACAAAATATAATCTTGCCATATTAGTTTCTAAAACCTTTACAAAAGAAACAAAAATCACCACCGTTAAAATAGATGCTGTTTTTTAACCGTTAACATAAAGGTAATGAACTCCATTTTAGTACACTACAAGTGTTGCAAAAATATATTTTTTTTAACCAATTAACGCTTTTTCCCATTTTAAATAAGTGTCTGATTTCCATGCCTACAACTACTAAAATTTAGTATAAATTTATTCAATGTAACAGCAAATGCGACATCAACTAAACTGAAGGTCAGGTTACCTTTGATTTTGCCATTATTTCTTTAAGTTTATGTGTCACTTTATTTACAATTTGACACTTTGCGAAATTTCATAAAAATTATTAAAAATTAGTAAGAGTAATAATTAATTTGGATGACTTCGAAAAAATATACTGTTTTAGTACCATTTCTATAAAAGTAAGTACATACATTTTTATAAATAATTCTTAATACATATGTGAATAGTTATAAAAGGGATAATTGTGTCTTTACGAAAAGGTAGCCATGTTTTTTTGTTGCAGTATAATGGTCGAGGTACAGAAATTAAAAGTATAAATAAATTAAATAGGTATAAAATATGATATTTCTCAAATTTTTATACGCTCCAAAAACAAGTAATTAAGTCCTTAAAATATTTTAAATTTTAATTTCTTAAATGTTCGACAATTTCTTCAGCGTAATAAAAAGAAAGAAGAATAAGGGTGTCGCCCATATTTTAAAAGGCTACGTGTTGATTATCCGGAAATAATTATCCTGGATTGTTTTCGTTGCCTTAAGTGTTAAGGTTTCGTGTTAAACCAAACATAACCTTTTTTCATTGTTCTTGGCTGGGCGGTGTTAAAAAATTTAACAATAATAAACCTGTACAGGGTGGCGCCTTTTCGTTGATCTTGTAGGGAATAGCGAAAACTAAAAGAGATAGAACAAATTTAATTGCGCAATCTCGATTTCAATTTTTGAAACAAATTCAATGGTAAATGCAAATCATGGCCAACTTGATTCGTTTTGGAGATACAGGGTGTTTTTCAAATTTTGTCAATTTGGCCAGGCACTTGTAACTCGCTTGATATAAGAGAAAATGAAGAATTCAGTGGCGTACCTACATTTTATTTATTGACTTTTAAAGTTATAACACAAAGTTAAGTTTTTTTAAATGGAACACTTTGTATATTTTATCACCAATAGAAAGGTAAAAGCCGTAAAAAATACCACATTTGATATATTTAATTTGTAATAGTTTCGGAAATAGAGCCATCGTCCGGAATTCGATAATAAAATGGCATTTTTCAAATAAAACACTCTGTATCTTTTATAACCAATAAAAAGACATTTAAAAGACAATTAAAAATTTACCACATTAAAAAATTCTCCAACAGTTACGGAAATATGAACATCCAAAACTTAATGTCTACTATTTTTGGATTTATATAGTAATATTTCCAAAACAATAAAAGATAAATATATCAAATGTGGTATTTTGTTAAATCTCTTTGGAATATCTTTGCAACGGTAATATAATATACAGGGTGTTTCGTTAAAAAAATCATGATGTTGACCATATTTCCGAAGCTATTAAAAAATAGATATATTAAATGTGATATTTCTTATAGCTTTTAAGGACACCTTTTTATTAGTGATAAAATATACAGGGTGTTCCCTTTAAAAAAACCAAGTTTGTGTTATGACTTTGAAATAAAAGTCAATTAAAAAATGTTGGTATGCCACTGAATTCCACGTAATATTCCCTAAAACCCTTTTTTTAAATTTTTCTTCCATCTCTAATATTAAACGAGTTACAAGTGCCTGGCCAAATTGACAAAATTTGAAAAACACCCTGTAGCTTCAAAACGAATCAAGCTAGCCATGGTTTGCTTTTACCGTTGAATTTGTTTAAAAAATTGAAATCAAGATCGCGCAAATCAGATTTGTTCTATCTCTTTTAGATTTCGCTATACCAGCAAAGGTCAACGAAAACGCGCCACCCTATACATAGTCAACAAATGTCAAATTATTACTTAGTACTTTTTTCCTCTTGTAATAAATACAAAATAAATTAATAAAACCTAAAACACCTAAACCGCTGATTTTGACACTTCTATTTGACCCGACTCCTGGCTTTCACCTAGGTCAGCAGGATCAAACGCGGGTTGAGAATCCGATCAATTTATAAACACGGGTAGAGTTGGCAGATCATTTCTTGAACGGATTTCTATGGATCGGGTTAACCCCAGATCAATATTTGAAAATACCTTTTATAAAAGAGCTACATGTTAACTGTCATTTGTCCTGACGGGATAATTAGTCTGTAATCGTTCTCAGCCATTCGATGGCCGGAATTTTTTTTACAAATTTTATCTCTCTGTATCTGTAAAACGAGGAATTTGTGTACACATGTTTATATAAACTGTTTTCTTTTAAATAAAAAGGATTCTATCAAAGATGTTTAACCCAACAGTTAACTAAGGCCCTGTATAAAAAAAAATAATTTAATTAAAATATACCGAAAATGTACCATGTTCGTCTCAATTAACTTAAATATGTCAAGCAATAGTATTATTCTTTTTTAAAGCACCATAAAAAGTATCTACATAAAAGAGCTACGTGTTGACTGTCATTTGCCCTGAAGGGATAATTAGTCCGTAATCGTTCTTAGCCATGCGATGGCCGGAAATTTTCGGAGTTGTTTAAATGAAGCACAAGGTGAGTGTCACGACTATCATGTTCCTGATTACTACTTCGTTTATAAAGATAAGACATTTCATTCAGGACGTATTCAACATAAACGATCGCTTTGAACATTGTATAAAACATAAGTTGAATATTGTTGTGAATAAATATTCATCTTTTGTGTACTTATTAATACAATAACAGATAAATTAGACGCCAGTCTACAAGATAAAAATGTATCGTAAGTCCGTTTTTGAGGGTTGTTTGCAATTTACTAAAGATTGGTGAGTACTGGGACAAAACTGACTACGAAAAAGTATTTTAGAACACGTACACGTATTTTAGATCACATAGCTGGATTGTCACTTTTGTTTCTTAATTGCTGAAAAATCTTTAATAATCTGAAGAAAACACTGGGACCTCTGATGTACATGCTTCTTTTTAAATAAAGTAATATTTAGGTTAAAAACCACCAAATGGAAAACTTAAAAAAAATATATAAAATTTACAAAACAATTCTCTTAGTTACATTTTTAACACGCTTTTATTAACTTGGGTTGTAACTATCTATCTATCTATCTATGTAACGGAATCTTTGAGCCTAATTTTAACCAACTTCCAGCTATTCGATTTCTTTGAAACTTTGCACACGTGTCAAGGACCGATGAAGATGCAATAATTTAAAAACAGTATCCCGTTATCTTTTTTGAATCGCCAGGAAAAAAAATTCCATTATATTATAAAAACAACACCTAGGATGCCATCTGTTGGCAACATTTCAAACTTTGCTATTAAATGAAGAAGAAATTTTTAGTTTTTACACAATTTGGTTAGTTGCACCATGGGTGTTCAATTTTTATGAACAATAAAAATATAGGGTTAGTTGCACCATTAGTTCAAGGATTCCATAATAAAATTACATTATGTGTAATGTATACATAATACATAATGTGCAATTAATAAAAAATTAACATTCTTTTTTTTGGATCGCCAGGAAAAACATTTTCCTTTATATTATAAAAATATAATAATTAATAGTTTAAAAAAACTAAGAAAACACGCTTTTATATGCAACCGAACTAAAAATTAGAAAATAATTTTTCATTAAAAAAAATATTGTCATTTCATAGTAAAAGCGTGGGGTGCATTTTACTATTTTTCATAACTTTTCCATCATAGATATTTGCAAATATAATAATTATAACATTTAATATATTTATCACCCCACGCTTTTTACTATGAAGCCAGCAATATTTTTAATGAAAAATTATTTTCTAGGCCTGGTTCGGTTTACTATAAAGCATGTTTAATTGTTGAACTATCAATTGTCCTGGGTCCTATTTAAACGTTATTTAAATAAGTATTTTTACCTATTTGCTAATAAAAGATCCTTCAAATTTTTCTTTCATGGTCTAAACATATACAAATAGGGGGATTTTATTATTATTTGCTTGATTCAAAATGTTCCAAAAGATTATAATATTTTAAATATTAAAACTAAAAACACCCATTCTAAATATCCAAGCAACTCGCCATTACTGTACCTTTTTGCTCATAACTGTAGAAACCAGATGTTAAATAGGGTACACGTTTTTTAGGCAGTTATTTGGCATTTGACAAAAAAAATATAAAGAAAAATGTTAAACATTTTAATGGATATGCTAACAACAGCTTGTGTTCTTAGTAGCAGCGCTTCTCAAAAAACAAATGTCCGACATTCTGAATCAATGTGATGTAGAGAGTATTTTAAACCAAATGCAAACAACTTAAGGAAGAGATGAAGTTTGAATTTTGCCTTATTTGACATTACAAAATATTTAAAATGTTTTTTTCATTTTTAGGATGAAAAATATTATTTTTCATTTTTAGTAGTAGCTTTTTGACCCTATGTTTATTAGGGCGGAGTAAAATATACAGGTCTGAAAATAAATATCGAACCATTTTGATTAACAATTGGAAAAAGAGAAAGCGATCTTGCCTTAAGACAGGGAGTAACAAAAAATAAGATATTTCCCGATTTTTAAATGCAATGATGCCATATGTATGTATACGTACACTTTCCTGCAGTAGTGGGGCACAAAGGCGCCGCACAGTGGCCGATTATTGTTAAAACGTGGCATAAATTAAAAGAAGATTAAAAATGTTGTTTTATCATTCCAAAATTAATAACACACAAATTATAATCATTTTAAGTGGCAAAAGCTTTATTGATATCTTAATAAGTTTTATACAGGATGTTTCGAAACTTGGGATGAACGACAACCTATATACAGGATTCCATAGTATCCATACTATTGAGAATTTTGATTCAAGCAAAAACTATGTTATAGACTGCTATTTTAGCTACTTTTAAAATTATTTTTGAAGTATACAGGGTGAGCCAAAAAACATGGCACACCAAAATCAGGTTCTTTTAAATGGGGACTGGTATATTTTTGCATTTTTCGAATCTACATAAAATTCTAAGCATTTTGTCTTGTCATATTCCTATACCTAAAGTTAATAGTTTGGGAGTTATTAACAATTGAAAATCGGAATTTTTGGACTTTGACGATTTACCAAGCAAAAACAAGTTGAAGATAGAGCAAAACGACTTTTCACTTTTCTATCTTAACTTTTCAAGAGCTATCTAACGGAAATAAAAAGTGAAGGCGAAGTGAAGGTGAAGTGAAGGTGAAGTGAAGGTGAAGTGAAGGTGAAGTGAAGGTGAAGTGAAGGTAAATTGAAGGTGAAATTCACCTTCATTAACCTTCAAATCACCTTACTTTTTAATATATTTAACCAAGTAGTGACAATACAAAAATCGACCTTACTAACTGTCCAGAGTTATTAGTTTGTGGTTCATAAAATATTTAATGTATGTCTCGAAAATCCATAGTTTTTAAAATATTCCAACAAAATAAGTTTAAGTGTTTTTAACAAATCACCCTGTATCTCAAAAACAACTGAAATGTTGCATCGCGGTAAAAGCACTAGCAGCACTTGCCATTTCGGAAAAAGCAAAAGTGGCATCACCTAAACTAGACACCCTGTATAGAGTATTCTATTTAAAAAAATAATTATTTCTCACACTTTTATAAGCTACCTTGTATAAATTTAAAAATACATTGCAACCTCTGCGGATAACAATCCTACAACTTCTTAAATTAAATGTTTTTTGTAGCTAGAAAATAAAGAAGCTGGTGGAGTCTATAACCCTGCACTAATATTTTAAAGTTTATTAAAAAAGGCGCAAAAAGTCGCAAAACTTTTCTTGGTAATCAGAAAACTAAACAGTTAGAAAAGATAATGTGATACAAATTACAAGAGGGTCGTTAGCGGAACATAAAAAAATGCTTTTAAAATGGCTACTTTGCTATAATTTTTATACACTTGATTAAATGTGTTAGTAAAATAGAAAACAAAATTTCAATAAATGAATAAAACACTATATACATACCTGACTAAACACTAATCCCACTAAACTGTAAAAAAAAAATTCTACAAGAAATTTTTAGTACAAGGAATCTTTATAAGACAATGTTTATCATTGAATAACGTTTACTGCATATAAAACTTGGCTTAATTTAAAGATGGCGTAGAGATTAAAAACAAGTGAAAAATTCAGAATGGTCACAGCCAACTAATAGAATAGAATGTTAGGAAGTAGACTATTGACAATTTACTTAATTTTTTAAGATTTGATAATTCCCTTTTTGCTACAATTTTACAAAAATCGACCATAGTGCGCCGGGCGGAAAGCGCGGAGCATTTGGACAGAGATCATTTGCAAGCTGTTTGGGTTGTGGCAAACTGCGGCGCTTTTTTTTAAAATGTTGGTTTATACCATTGAAGAGTTCAAATTATTAGGTGGTACTATGCTGGTATTTCAGCAGAAGAAAAAAATTGGGAGATTTACATTTTATTTAAAGGAGGTCCTGTGCCAGTTAAAAGTACAATTTTGAAAATTATTAGTAAGTTTGAAACCAGCGGCTGTTTACAAAATTGTTGGAAATGCATGTCTAATGATGAGGTGCCGCCTGCATCTTCATTAACCGAGGAACGGCAAGTCCGTGAGATTGCTGTTTGCAGTTTAGCCGAAATTCATTTTGCTTGTAATGGTACTAAAATTTTTGAAGAACGAAACAATATCATTCGTATAAATTGCAATCTAGTCAAGAGGTTTTTCCCGAAGACCATGAAAAACGTATGGTGTTTTGTAAGGATGATGGAGAGGGCCAATGCTAATGACACGTTTATCAAAAATATTCTCTTTACTGATTAATGCTCATTTTCCTTGCATGGTCATCACAACTTTTCTATCGCTGTAGGTTACCCGATAGAAAACAAGCATATCAGTATCCCTCTCAGAACACAATACCCTCAAAAGGTCAACGTGTGGGCTAGCATTTTGGGTGATAATATCATTGGCCCTTTTTTATTGAGGGAAATTAAATGCCAACAAATACTTGATTTTTTAAAGAATTAGGTTATTCCAGCTGTTTAGGCTCTCAATCTCAATTTTGAAGAAATTTGGTATCAACAAGATGGTTGTTCGGCTCATAACGCCAGGGAAGTTCAACAATTTTTGGGAGTCACGTTTCCAAATCGTATAATTAGTGAAAGAGGTACCATAAAATGGCCTTCTGGATCATCGGATCTGGCACCAAATGGTTTTTTCTTTGGTGACATGTTAGGCAACAAATTTATAGGCATCGTCATGAACGTGCAAATGACTTAGTTGAACTCCGCCAAAAAATTAGTCAAGTTCTTATTGGCATAACACCTAAAATATTTGAAAACACAAGGACCAAATTTTATAACAGATTGGGATATTATCTTGCTCAAAATGGTGGTCTTTTTAAGAACCTTATAAACTAAGATTTTAAAAAGTTTTATAAAATTTTTGTTAGAAATACTTTTATGTTCTTTTTTTTTTAATTATATTTTTATTTTTAGAATTATTTGTTTATTTTTTTCTTTTAAAATTGCTTTTTATTTTTTTAGTTTTGTTTAGCCCCAGACGGCAAAAAAATAGTGCTCCTAAAAATAGTAGTATTCGATGCATTTAAAGCAATAAGATCCTCAAATATCAAAAATGTAATGAAGCAGTAACACCCTCCATGCCTGCACACAAGCAACTGCGTGCTCCATACAGCCATAAACAAAGCGAGCGCGTTGGCGCTGCTCTTAGTGGAGGGGAGAAAGCAAAGAAAACGGGCGTGTCTGCATCTCATTCTGTTTTAGTCGAACTTATATGATTTAGTAATCTCCCTTCTCTTCTACAATATGTTTCCCTCCACCGTAATTACACCCTCACTTTTTCCTGTCGTAGAGGGAGACGAAATCCAGACGAGTGCGTCTGCGGTGCGTAGCTGTCGAGTGTAGGGTTGCTGACTTGCCCTAAATGTCAGGGTAAAATTAAAATAATCATAATAATAAAAATGTTATTAAACCTTTTTACTTAATTTTTTGATTTTAGAAGGTAATTGTATAATATATATTTAATTTTTAAAATATATGGACTTTCCGGAAAAATAAAAATATCAATTTAGGGTTTTCTGTATTAGGTTTGGGGAGAGAATTTTTTCCGAAGTCGAGTCGACTAAAATCAATTGTAATTTATTTTTACTGGCAAGCCGTTTGCTGTGTTGCAAACTGCTGCTAAACCTGCTAAATTTAGATTTTTTTCAGTTTTGGTCAATATCGTTGACAAAGAGTACAAATTATTAAGTAGTACTTTGCTGGTAATTCAGCAAAAGAAATAATTAGAGTTTGCATTATTTAAAGGAGGTCTTTTACCAGTAAAAAGTAAAATTTTTGAAATTATTTTAAAAGTTTGAAACCATCGGCTGTTAACAAAATTGTAGGAAGTGCATGTGTAATGATGAGGTACCACTTGCACCTCCATTAACTGAGGAACGGCAAGCCTGTGATACTGCTGCATTTCTACCCTTTTAAAAACATTTCCGTTAAAAATACTTTTGTGTTCTTTTAATTTTTTATATTTACTTTATTTTTTTAAAGTTTTGTTAAGACCCCAATGGAAAAAAATATACTTTCAACTTTTCAGGATTTAATGCATTTAAATTAATAATTTTTTAGGATACTCAAATATTTAATATTTACGTAAAAAATGCATCAAAAAATATAACAAGGAGTTGTACTCCCTATGCATGTCTACCATGCTACTAAATTAAATACCAGTGTGGCCAGGTTGGTTATGATAAAAATCCCCCACGTGGTTTAAAAAATTTTTTTTTGACACTTTGGAAAGATCCCTAAAAAGTGAAATTTGAGGGCCGCCTTTTGATTGGCAAAAAATGTATTTTCTACGCCAAAGAAATTGAGAACCAAAAAAAGGTTTACGTAAAAATCGAGAATTTTAAGAAAAAAGTTTACTTTCTTTTTCTAAGTAATGGTACGTTTACATCTGACATTTATTGCATGATATTTATGTCAGATAGAAATTCTAACTAATGTACACGGTCAATAATGTATGTCTGATATACATTTTCAAATGTTTACACTAGCCAGAATTTCTATCTGACGTAAATATCATGCAATAAAAGTCAGATCTAAACGTACCTTTAAAAGGTGTTTCAACGTTAAGGACGTTATATGGCGATCAAAGTAGACTACCTTCTAAATCGTTAAAAACACCTGTTTTTACTTTAATAATCCCTTTTTTCCTTATCATCAAAAAATCCCCGAAAAAAGGGCAACACTGTTGAATACCCGAACGCTGCAAGTTCCTGATACGCAAAACGAAAACCGTCGGCGCCGGTGTCCTGATAGGGAAGTACGTTTGTGTGTAAGCAAAGAGAACGGGGAAAAATTTGTGCATTAGAAAACATCGCATCGTCTGTTTTGATCGAACCTATATGATTCAGTATATTCAGTAATACTCTCTTTTCCACTTAGGCAATTGCATAGGGCGACTAAAGATGTTCCACACCTGTATATTTTTTTATTAGCCTGGGGGTGGAATTTACAATTTTTAAACAAGAAAAATGTTTGAAAGAAAAGTGGCATTACTTAGCATTTTAAGGTGGCCCACTAATTTTGAAATTTAGTTATAAGTAAATTTTTTTGGCTGCAATTTTTTTTGTAAAAGTCATCCACAAACTTCAGAGTGTCTTTTTCATGCCAATTAGAACATATAAGCTAAAAAAATATATGATTTTAATTGTAGCTGTAGTATTGTTTTAGCGATGAAACTAAAACTTGCGTTTTTAACGTAATATTTGTTTATTGTCATATGTTTTCAAATGTTAAAAGGCAAAAAGTGAAGTCTTTAAAGTCAAAATGTTTACTCATAATTAATTTTCAGAATTAGTGGGCCTCCTCAGGATGCTAAGTAAAACATTTTTTTTAATTTTTTGTTTAATAGGTGATAAATTTAACCTCCAAACTAAGATTTTTTTATTTTATTTACACCACCTTAATGTATTATACAATAAACTACGTTTTATTTTAAAGAAGTATCACCAAGGTTTTTTTATTATGTGTTTAAAAATTGTTTCTATCCATCAGTTGGTTTTCTAAAAATGTTTGTTTTTAAGTTTTCAGAAGCAATCTACCGAAATAAAAGAAAAATACAATGTTGAACGTTTCGTAAAATCTTCATCAACAAAAAGGTTTGATATTGCCAGTAGTATAGACGATCAGGTCGGCATTTTTCACATCATAAAAGAAGCTGTTTTTCATCAAAAAGAAAAAACTAAAAAGTAGGTCATCTAGCCTAACACAGTGGTCGAAAATTATAAATGAAATAAATGAAGAGTACAAGAAAGAAACAAGGAATGCCCATTTTTATCAAAATAGAGATTATTAGCGGGATCTAATGGTATATCTTTATACTTTTTTTTCCAAAATATCATCTAAATATATTTAATATTATCAATGCGAGGCCTGAATAAAATTCGAAGCTTACATTGCTTACTGTTGAAAAATAAATCTTAAAAGCGTCATATCTCAGAAAGTTGTTTTTGGGACAATTCTTGTTTTATTCTTGTACCCTTACACTATATTTATTAAAGAGAATTTATAAAACGTTAAGTTCTTTTGTTAAATATTGAATTTTGCTGCACATATTTTCTACACCTCTGGACAAAAAAAAGAACGGAAAAAAAAATGTTAGTTAACGTTACAATTTTTTAGCAGTGTTGTAACTTTTTTAAATAGTTCATTTTCTTTACTCATATCAATATTTTTATTCTAAAAGGAATGAAACATTTTTAAAGATGACAATAAAATATGCGTAGTGTGTGTCAAGTGTTATAATTTTATTACCTTTCTTATTTTTTTTTTAGTTTTTATGATAGAGTACGAACGCTGTAAGTTCAACACATCTACGTAAAAACCTAATATTTGTATACAACAATACCGACTTGCCATTTATTTTTTTGCCATAGGCATCAGTGAATTGTAGCACAGAATAACTAGCTACCGTAAATTGTAGATTGTAGTCGTGTTATGGGGCATTTTACTGCTATTAAAGTATGACGTAGCGGTGTTTAACTAACAGCGTTTGAACTTTATCAAATATAAAAAGTATTTGTTGGTAAATTTAGTTTTATACTTTCCAAATCTGTAATCAGATTATTGTTTTCTTAAGGTGTACTGGGTACAACGAGAAGTATGATTTAAGAAAAACACTCTGTTAAATATACCATTAAAAATATCTTTTAAAGACCTTTAAAAATACTGCATTCAATACATTTATTTTATTAGTTAGTTTCTTAAGTTTCTCCAATATATTCGCAATATAGAGTATACATATTACTACCATCATAATTACATTGCATTTTTTTATTTGTATTTTCTTTTAGAATAAACATGAAAATATGAATAAAAAAATAAGAATTGTAAAGTTAAGTTTAATATCCAAAATACCAGTAAATATGTAATTTAGAGTCAAAATGCAACATTTGGCTCTTCCCTGTACAACACCTAATCTTAAAAAACTTTTTGCCCATATTAAATAACATTACTAATAAAAGACGTTACAACTAGACTAAAAGATATTCAAAATTGGTAGAAAAGGTAATTTAAAATCAAATTAGAGTACATTTTGTTTTTACCCGGAGTGTACTTTTTTACAAAAAAAAAATGAATATAAGTAGTATTTTAAAGGTAAAAAACCTTAATCGACAACTTTAACGATTTCCTAAACTTGGAAAGTTATAAGACATGACTCCTACAGCTCTTACTGTGTCTTTTGGCCAGTTTACTGTAAAAGTGCCTCACTTTTTCAGCGGATGTTTTTAAGCTATATCCAAAGCATAAAAGAAGGAATTTTACGGGTTATTTTTTTCCGATTTTCCGCCGCAAGGACGACGTGTTTACTTTTGTTGCACGGTCTTTGATAAAAAGGCTTTTCATTTTTTTGTGTTTGCGTAGAAATAAAATATTAATTAGGAATATTGGGTGACAGTCATAGAAAACATATACCTACACATAAGAAATGTTACTTACTTATTTTGTTATTTTCACAACTAGTAATAAAAAATCTGTTGTTTGTTTTATTGTCCATCTTAGTATATTGAACTGGGTGTCTTATAAAGGTTAAAAAAAATGCTATCAAAACATTTCTGAGGCTAAATTATGACGATCCAACACAACTTACCTGGTTCAGAAGTGAATAATTTTGGAGATACAGGGTGTGTTTTGGTTTTTGCCGTTTTTCATTAAAAGTTGTTTAACCTAATTTGTGTATAACATATAAGTATAAAGCGAAATAGATGCACTTAAATTTAACAAAAATATGCCTATTAAAATATAAAAAAATAAAAGTAAACAATTCTTTAACCCCAAATTGTTTAAAAGACCTTTATTATTTTGTTAAAAAATCTTTGCCCAATTTCTATCTCTCCACAAAGACCTGTTTTTCACTTTAAATATTTTATGACCAACTAATAAATTACTAATTTTACACAATACTTAAATCTTTCAAAAAATAAAAATAAAAGGATGTATTATAAGTCCATATAAAAACATTTTGTTAAGCAGTTATTGCTAAGTAGTGAGTAACATCATAAAACGAAGATATTCTTAATCTAAGTATTTCAGGTTAATGGTAAGTCTACCTCACCGGACAAAAATATAAACGAAAACACAATCAGGTTTTTCAGAAATAATATAGATTTGCTCGTAAACTCTTGTTTTCGCATTTATTTTTACAAGAGCAATATTAAATGCCTAGGAGATTTTATGCCGAGGTGTTTTAAATTTTCTGGATAACTTAAAACGTAAAAATAGGCCTAAAAGTTAACAATCGGGACAAATATGCATTTTAAAAATAAAATTTACAAAATAGGCAAAAATGCATATGTACGCACTTTGCATATATTCAGTCCTATACATATAAGATTTTTATTTAATTTGTTTAATTAAAAAAATAAAAAGCATGAATTATTTTTATTATTATTTTTTACAGTGTTAATCTTAGTTTATAAAAACTTTTAAGTAAAATTTTCCTTTAAACAATTTTTTTTTATCATAATAAATCTGTTGGTTTAATTTTATATTCTAAAATCCATTCCTGTAATTTTTTGTTGATTTTTTTAATGTTTAAATTTACCATCCGCTATAGTAGATCTCGAGCAGATAAGTTACAAGCCAACCGGAATTTGTACCCATATTCATGAATATCTTAAGGATATGCGGAATAACACAAGCGTACATGGCAATAAAATTAAAAAATTTAACGTTTCTGGTGTCAGCGCACAAAAGGGTATAAGTTATTCAGTCGCATCACTTGAATTTGATTTAGTCTAGATAATTTTACTTTGTGTCAAAAGCAGATAAAGAGAATACATGATTTTTTGCTCTTTTTAATAATTTTAATATACCTTTATAAACGTGTTTGCATATTACATTTATTATTAGATATGAAATTACTTATCATTTAAGCAAAGACGATATAATGAGGCGTTGCGAACCAGAGCGGAAGTTCCACAAAAAAAAATAATTTGTGGGATGGTCCGTTCAAGTTTTTAACGCCTTGTTTATATTAAATAACTTACCGACTCTGGTAAATCACATTGTAGATTTTCCTAATTGTAATTTCAGTACTGTATCGACGAGGAAATTTATATTTTTATACTTATTATTATATCTTACCGTAGTAGTTATTTACCTTGAATGCACTGGTACAGCTCCATTGGTAAGTTCCTGGTTCTCTTCACTTAACTCTCCAAAAACAAAGTCTAAGAGCTAGTAAGCATTTTTGTGCAGGTATTTGAGGCACAATAAAAATATTCCAAAATGCTTCTTTAATGTTATTTAAATAAAGAAACGCAGGCCTGGCTAAGGGGTGGCGGGGCATAAATAACTCTTACATTTTTCGAAAAAACAGGAATTTTTTACATTATTTTTTATTATATATAAACTTTTAAAGTTAAAATTTTAATATAATTCTGGCATATAATTGATTTTAGTACTAAAACATACTTAAATCGGGTCACTAGACCAAATAGCTTCAGAGATACGAATTTTTAAAATTAACACCAAAAGTGTCGAGGTTGATCGCAAATTGTCGCTTCTTTTTTTTAATCTTGACGCCATCCTTTAGGCCATTTAATTGCCTTTAAAAACCTCTTTAGTATTTTTTTCTAGGACGCTTATAATTAGATGTAAAACTCGTTATACAAAAAAGACAATTTTTTCGAAAAAAGAATTGCGATTTTTCGTCAGTCAAATTAGACTAGATGGCTGTGAATTTGAGCTTTTGCCCTCACAAGGACATAAGTAAATACAAACTTGCGTTGTTTTTTCGTAATATCTTAAATAATACTGTATACAGATTGAAAATAGGGCTTAGATCGGAGAATTTGAAAATTTTCAGGACCCTAGCCACAGATTACATTAAACTGTGCCCGATTTCAATACGAAATCTTGCTAACAAAAAGTTCTAAATGCAAGTTTTTAAGAGCAAGGATTTTTTCAAAAATTGTTGATTATTCCCGCCACCTTTTAGCCAGGTCGGCGAGCCTATTATTAAATAACATTAAAAAAGCGTTGTGGATAATTTTTATTGTGCCTGAAATACCTGCTCAAGAATGCTTACCAGCTCCTCTACTATTAATTTATTACTTTTAACATTTTTTTCAAATAAATACTTTAAAAGACTATAAATTATTATAGGATGTTTTTCTGTTTACAAAAATATATGTTTTTGATCGACTTTTAATCGAATCTTACACCACTTTAAAGTTGCATTGTTAAAATATCTGCGACAAAACTATAATACTTATTTTTATTTTTATGATTAAATTTTTAGGTATAGTTTGTTATTTTAGGTTGAAAATAAAAGATGCTAAGAAATTTCCTTGTTTAAAATTGGCAAGCAAATATAATTGACATTAACTGTTAGAGGTTAAAATACATTATAAAGGGAGTTGTGTTTACACTGGCTGAAAAAGAGATTTTGCATAAAAAATATCTAGACAATTACTACATTTTTGTATTTATTGACTCTAAGTACCAATATCTTAACGGGGCGAATTCTCCTCATCTATAAAAATCCCGTACAACATCTAAAGGTATAAAAATGCAAAGAACTGTACCGAATCGAGAGAAAAATCCTTGGGAATTTAAACGATATTTCTGCCCGGGATTGTGACCGCAATTTATAAAAGATAAGGCCATTGAAAAGTTCTACTGTTGACTTTATTTTGGGGTCTGGTAAAATGGAGAAAACTTAAATAAAATATTCTTTACCAGGACGTATAAATTTCACTGTATATAAAATTTTTAAAATAATAAACTTGAAAGTTGTTTCATTTAACACTGTGAATGGTCTTGTTTTGCCTAAAAATAGTTTTCAGTCGTCCATGGTAAAATTATGTGGTAATTTTTATTAAATTAAAAGTAAAATTTTCCAAATTAAAAAAAGGCACTGACCAAATGACCGCCGGCGGTTTTGCTCAATTATAAGAAGAAAACCGCCGTTCTAGCGGTTTTTATATCTTCGGATATGAAACTGCCGAAATTATAATAAATTTGTTATTACCAGCGGTTTTAACTAATTATATCGATAGAAGTTCGCTTACAAAAATTATTAAAAACGCCGAAAGATAGTTATAGTTAATCTCACCTAAATAATTATTTATTTTGCTGTGCCGTAAGCGCTTAGTTTTTTGTGGTTTTTGTTGTGTAATATTGTAGATTAGTTAATGGCACCTTGTGGAAAAACAAATTGGAATAAAATAGTGGAATGTTGACAGGCAAAGACAACCACTATTGTATTAATCCTAACGTTTCGTGGCTGAATTGCCACTTTATCAAGGGCCTATAATAAAAAAATACACATTAAAAAACTATTTTGTCGCATTGACCAAATAATTTATAACACCAAAAAACACTTTAAAAATATAATGTCAGTCGAAAAGGCGAACAAATAACTTATCAAGACGTCTCGTCAGCATTAATGTCAGCAATTAGATATAACTTAAAATTCTTAAAAAGTGGAAAATTATTGATCGGAAAATTAAATTATGAATGATTAAAATAAATATTAGAATAAATTTATAAAAATCACACTGATCAACACGATTTTTGTGTCTGACTTCTCCATATGAAATTTAAGTTGCTTTTAGCCCAAAACTTAGGTAAAAAAAATATTTTTATAAGAGTTTGCTCTAGTTTCCTGGCTTATTTTAGAAAGAAACGTTTATATAAACATATGTCCTAAACCTCCTAACTTTTAAGGCTATAAGGTGGTACAATTTTAAGACAAATATGGTTTTCTTATTATAACTTTAACACTGTTTGAGATATTTATATGAAATTTAACATGCACTTACTAAGCACCAATAGGCTTTTTTAAAGTAGTTTTTTAAAATTAATTTTACCAGTGACGTCTGAACAGGATGTATACTGGAGATTTTATAAAAACGGCACTGTTTTTTTAATAATTATTTTTTTAAAGAAATATGTCCTCCTATTTTTTTTTAATGCACTATTTTCGCGCAAAAACTAAAAACAAAATTATTTTGAAATAGTATGCTGGTGCTCTATTTTATTTGTATTTTATTTTTAAGCGATAACGGTGCTTTGAAGTAAAAAAGTCAAGAAGTCAAATTTGTTGCCAAATAAATGATTATTTAAAAATGATTTTTATTTTTGGAAAAAGCAATGGCTTTTTGTATAAGCTTTATGATATTAAATATACTTATCAACGTAAATCAGACAAATGCAAACTTTAAGAACTAAAAATATAAATGTAAATGTTTCTCAATGTCTATAATCGGAACTTTAGCATAAGTACACAGATACACAAGTTATCGGAGAAAAAAATTAAAAGAAAAGTTATTTACCTATCCGGACTCGAACCCAGAACCTGTAGCTGTGGTTACAAGTGTTGAACCGTAGCTCAACACTCGTTACCCTGTAGCTATGGAACAACTTAAACACATTTTTTAAACCTTGATAATATAATGGAAAAAATTAGTCGTGTTTATAATTTATCTCTCTCTTAACATTTTTTCCTTTTTCTGAGGCTTTCAATAGCTTTTAAAAAGGAAACCACCGGACGGCGGCATCTACCCATAAAATAAGTAAAAACCGCCGTTATTACCAAATTAATTAACATTTTCGCCAGTTTTCATATACATAAATAGGTAAAACTGCTGGACGGCGGTTTTCTTTTTATAATCAAGCAAAACCACGGGCGCTCGTTTAACCAGTGCCTAAAAAAATTATTTAATGTTTTGCATTTTTTAGGTTTTTTCAGGCTGGTTAATATAATAAAATATGTATACAAATTTTCTATAACAATGTGTGTTTTTATATTGGACTATAAACTTTAAAGAGTTTATACAAAATGTATTCCACAAAACATTAAAAAATGTGTATTTGTCACACACAATTTCTATAATAAAAAGCAAGTCGTACAATTATTAGGCAAAATTTTATAATAAAGGGCGTGCTGTATGTTTGTCAGGCAAATAACCAAGAAAAAAGTGCGAGACGTATGCTCTTTATGCAAAATATTTGGAAGAAAGTGTGAGCCGTATGCTAACCATGCCAAATATCTAGAGAAAGTGCGAGTCGTATGCTCATTAAGCAAAATATCAAAAGGAAATGCGAGTCGTATGCTCCTTATGCCAAATATTTAGTAGAAAGTGCAAGTCGTATAATCATAATGCAAAATATCTAGATGAAGGTGTGAGCTGTATTTATAGGCAATTTTAGGTCGTATGTTTATCAAGCAAAATATCTAGAACCGGGGTCACCACAGGTTTGTTCCAACAAGCAGTTTCTGACAAGTCCGCAACAGTTCACAAACTGGTAGTAATGCGCATGTCATAAAATAATAATGTTCCGGATCGGTCCCTGACAGGTTGTTGGAACAATGGACTTTAAGCGCCTAACTTCTTGCTATGAGGCCAAAGTTCTTTGGCAAAAAGAAGATTTCTTTTATCGCTGCAAACTAACCTATTATCTACGATCGCTGACTCTTGGTTATTGGTTAAGTTTATGTTTTTATTTGTGGTGTTTGGTTTGTTTTTTCTTGTTTATGGTGAATAAACAAAATGGAAAACGAAGGTAAAAAAAAACATGTATATTGGAAAGTATATTACATAATATTGAAATATTTTAGGTCTGGACGAATTTTTAGTTTTTACGAGCCCGACTACTCTGCCTCTAGCAGAATCGCCGGTCCAACCAATTGTGAGTTGGACTCATAACTATACAAAATTATTAATCGATTTATATAAAAAGTATAAACCGAAAGTGGGGACTTTGAAATTAAAACCCAAAAAAACTTTGGGAAATACTAGCTCAAGAATTAAATAAAATTCTCAATTCAAATTTAAGTCCCTCTCACTGTGAAAACAGATGGAGGGTATTGGATAGGGCATATAAGAAATACATCGAAAATCAGAACAAAACGGGACAGGGGAGGAAATATTTTGAGTATGCGGAAGAGATGGATGAAATCTTTAAAGGAAAAAGAACATTAAACCGGTGGTCCTTTTGTCTAATGAGACTGTTGAGGGTAGTTCGAAAGAAGCAGAAGTGATTCAGGAGGAGATGGAAGAATCAATGTCCATTGTAACTCCATCAACTTCTCAAAACACCAAAAAAATTTTAAAAGAAAACGGACACCCATTATATCCCGCAACACAACATTAGACTTAATGAGGAAAGATAGGAGACACTACCAGGAGGAAAGATTGCAAGTGGAAAAGGAAAGGCTGGAAGTAGAAAGGGCAAAAGTGAATGCTATGAAGGAAAGAAACGAATTAATAAGAGAAAGAAATGAACTCCTGAAAAATCAAACATGCGCAACCTGTTTATTAAAAAATAGCATGTAAGTAGTTTGTTCATTTTAAATTTGTGATCTACAGACTGTTCACGGATGGTGTTAACAAGAGGATAAATGGACCAAAAAGTCATTATTTATAAAAATTTCGCTTGTCAAAAAATAAGATTCACATAGAGAAAATATTGATTTTGTATACTGAATTACCAAAAACTTAAAATGCATGATTTTTCTCCAAGAGTAAAGTACCTTTTTTTTTTATTTTTAAGCAAAATATAATTTAAAAAATTTATTTAGAATAGTATTTTAAATGAGTTCATTAATGTTACAGGGTTATCAAAAAGTTTACAATTATTCTTAATACCTACCTAATTACATTTACTTACTTAAAAATAAAAAATTAAGATAGTTTACTCTTGGAGAAAAATCATATTTTTAAGGTTTTGCAAACCCTGTATACAAAATCAACATTTTCTCTTCGTGAATCCTATTTTTACGAGCAATAATTTTTATAAAGAATTACTTTTTTCGAAAAATGAAATTTTTGGTCTAATTGTCCTCTTGTTAACCCCATTTCTGTACAGCCTGTATACAGGGTGTCCAAGAATATGTGGGCAATCTCTCGGATTCATATAGAACACGTGAAAATAATGTGACATGTTCCTATAAATTTTTTACCTAAAGCCCCTCTTTACAGAGAATATGTGCCCTTAAAGGACGCCGCTGGAATTTTTTTTCTTGAATAACTTTTATAGTACTTAGTATAATAAAATAATTTTCATACCGTAGTCAGGAAACACCCTGTGTACTTTTAATAAACATAATAAATATGGTTGTTTTCAAAAGAAACTAGAATTTTGATTTAAGAAAATAGGCAGTTGTATAAAAAAACCTAACTTAGCATTATTTCTTTATTTTTTGGCTTCTTGCTTGTTTAGTTTATCTATAACCAGATGTACAAAAAGCAGTTTATACAGTTAAATTTAAGATTATTTTTGTTTGTCATAAAAATACTTGCCCATATACAGGATGTCTCAAAATTTACGCCTGTGCTTTTAGAATTCGATTCAGGGGGCAATTACAAGTCGAAAAGTAGGAGTGAAAAAAATTTCAATTCTTCTTCGTTATCGGGTTGTACAGGGTGTCCAGATTTTGTTGCAGTTGCAGGGTATCTTGGTTATTATTAAAGATCGGGACTTTAGGTTTTCAGGAACTGTTGCTACTTTTTGATTTAACAAAAGATAACACTAAAAGATTTTTCATGGCCTTCTTAGTTTTTGACATAGAGGGTGAAATTCATTTTTCATATTTCAGTTGTCTTGTAACTTACAACAGAAGTAGAAACTGATATTAGTAGATATTTTTACGTAGAATCTAGTCATGTAGTTAGATTTTTAAAACTTATATTGTTTGAGATACGAACTAAACATATAATTTTTTGATGGAATACCCTGTATATTTGTTATTTAATAAATTATAGAGGACGAGAGCTTTTTAAAAGTATGTAATATGTAATAGTTATTTTAAATATTTAGCCTCAAAATTGATGTTTTTAATTTTAAAATTGAATTTCGCCCTGTATGTCAAAAACTAAGAGGGCCATGAGATTTTTTGTGACATCTTTCGTTTCATCAAAAAGTAGCACCAGTTCGCGAAAACTGCAAGTATCTATCTCTAATAATAACCAATATACCCTACAATTGCAACGAAATCCGGACACCCTGTACAACTCGATAACTAAGAAAAATTGGAAATTTTTTTACTTTTACTTTTTACTTGTATATGCCCCCTGATTCAAATCCCAAAAGCATGGGTCAATTTTGAGACACCCTGTATTTTTAAAATAATAAACTATTTTTTTACATTTTTAGGTAAAGAACCATGAATTTCCCTAGCAGTGGATGAAGGACAGTTCAATAAAGTAGTTATATATGTTAATTTATATTTATTTTTAAATAAAAAAATTACACTTAAATAAAGAGGTTTTATTTGATATTACAGAGTTTGTCATTTACAGTTTAATATTCTAACAGTAATTATGACATAAAAAACCAAAAACAATTAAAATTTTGAAATCTATAAGTATTACAAAATTCAGCTTTTAAAGATAAAAGCACTTTATTATCAAAAGCCATATTTTAAAAACATTAGGAGGGTGTGTCTATTTAAGTTGACACCATATGAAAAACTTTTTTAAAATTAATTTTAGGAAGAAAATTTCTGCATGTTCTAAAACCTAAAACAACTATTGAATATTTATTTTTTTTAGTGGTATACAAGGTATCTCAAGAAATATGAATTTTTCACAAGGGGTTGTTTTTAACAATATCAGAAATTAGTATAAAGAAAAAATTTTAGGATTAAAAATAAGTCTGAAATATACAAACTTGTTTTTTTTTTTAATTTTTCTATGTGATATAGGAGAAAATTTAAGTTTTTACATTAGTGAATACTTATTTTAAAATGTAATAAATATGTAAAGAAAGTTTAAGAACAGTCAAAACAGAAAAATATAAAAAGAAAGTTTGTTTTTTATTCAGCGTGTCTACTTAAATGTGCACCATATCAAAACTTTTCTTATTAATTTTACATGATGTAAAACCTAAAAAAATCATTAGATATTAATTTTTTGCAGTGGTATATCAGGTATATCAAAAAATATAAATTTTAATGACTTTTTGCTGTTTTCACAGTTCTTAAGTTTTCTTTACATATTAAATTTCGAAATAAGTATGCACTCATGCAAAAATTTAAATTCTGACCATTAAGTAAAATGCTATAAAAAATAAAAAATAAAATGAAAATGGCGAAGTTTGCATATTTGAATGTTATTTTTTATTCTTAACATCTTTTCGTAATACAAATTTTTAATATTATGAAAAATCCTCTTAAGCAAAATTCATATTTTTTAACATATCTCATATATAACTGGCAAAAATTAATATATGATTGCATGTTGTTTTTTGTCAAATGTAGATTAAATAAAAAATCCATATGGTGCGAACTTAAGTAGACGCGCTGTATATTAAGTTGTCAAATACATCAAAAAATAAACTAAAGTAAATAAAAATGAACTATTTTTTTATTTTTATCGTAAAATATTTAACATGTAGTTTCTTTTTTCAATGCCATTTAACTGTAGAACGTTTCCCTCTTCCTCATTCTGATTTTCTTCAACTTCAATATATTGATCATCAATTTCATAATCACCCATATTAAAATTGTCATTAAGGCCTAGATTGTGCAAAACACAACAGGCTCTAATAAAATGTACAATATTTCTAATACTCCTCCATTTAATATGGTATAATTGTCTAAATTTTTGTTTCAATACCCCATTACAATGTTCGATTTTTATTCTGTTTGAAGAATGTTTAAAGTTATAATTTATTTGGGGTCTTGTTAAAAGTCCTCTATCAGGAAAAGGAACCAGTAAATTTGGGAGTAGTGGGTAGGCACTATCCCCTAATAGATGGAAGTCCTGACATTTTTCTGGCAAAGTTTCAAATAATGGAGATGTCCGAAACACCCGAGCATCATGCACTGAGCCAGGGTACCCAGTAAACATACTAATTATTTTTAGTTTGTGGTCACATACAAGTTGTACCTGAAACAAAAGAAAGCTTTTAATAATACATTGCTTAAATCTAAGATCTCTAAAGGTAATCCTGGATGAAAGTTTTTCATGAAATTTTTGTGGTGTAATTCAAAAATTTTAAGTTTTCCTGTAAAACCAAAGGTGTATTTACAGGGAAACTTAAAATTTTGACATATATTACAAAAACTTTCATCCTAAATTCCTCCCTTAAGCCTTGTTCAGCACATTTTTTAATAAACAACAAAAAGCATTAAACTGCACATAAAACAACATTCTTATTTTGGGTTTAAAATGACTTTAGAACCAGGGCCAGATTTATCTGTGTGGAGGCTCTGAGGCAATGAGAGTGTGGGGGCAAGTGAATGGAATTTTGTATCCAAAAAAAAGTTGAAGAACAAAAAAGTTCTTATCAATAAATAAGTACATTTTGGAATTTTGTACCCAAAAAATTGAAGAGCACAAAAAAGGCCTCATCAATTATTATGTACCTTTTCTTCACTTTCCTTTTTCAAAAGTGTGGAGGCCTGGAGCAGTTGCCCCGTTGCCTCCCCTTAAATCTGGCCCTGTTTAGAACATAAGTTTTTATTATGTAAGATCAAAAAATACCTTGAGTATTATTGAACATTTGATAATGCATGTGCATACCTTATATTAAGATTTAAGATGAAAACAAAAACTGTTTAAAAAATAAGAAAAGTCATTGTCTAGAAACTGTCAGCAACTCTGATTTTGACCAAATTTAGTATATTGGGGGTTTTTTTGGGGCGCTGATCACGAATCTGAAAGAATTTTTGATCGGAAACATTTCGTTTTGCATACAATTCTTGATTTTCAGTTAAAGTGGTACACAATATTTCATTTTCACCTTTTAAAACCTTATTTTTCTACGTATTTTACACTTTTTTGAATTAAATTGTGTAGTTTTACTTTAATCGTTTTAATTTATGGCGAATGCGCCGAGCCAATTAATGCATAGCTTGCTGCGTTTTTAAAGGAACCCTTCCCAAGTTATTTGATAAAAGGTGTAAAATAAATAGAAAAACGGGGTTTGAAAAGGTGAATATCAAATATTGTGTGCCAATTTAACTTAGAATCAAGAATTGTGTGCAAAAGAAGGGGGAATATTGTGAAAATAATGTTAGTTCAAATGCCAACTTTGATGACGGATATCTCGGAAACGAAACGTTTCCGACTAAAAATTCTTTCAGTTTCGTGATCAGCGTCCCAAAACACCCCGTATACCAAATTTGGTCAAAATGGGAGTTGCGGACAGTTTCTAGACAATTACCATAAGAAAATCTGAGAATTGATGAGAAAATAATTTCTGCTAGTTACTAACAATATACTTTTTTCCATTAAAGGTCAGAAGACAAATCGATTTAGAACTATTTTAGAGCTTAATGCAAGTAGAAAATTTGGTAGATTTTTAAATTTAAATGTTATTTACCTGAACTGAATAGAAACCTTTTCTATTAATGTAGGACTCAGGATCTTCTTCTGGCTTATCGATTTTAATGTGAGTCCCATCAATAAGACCTACAACTCCAGGAAATCCATTTTTCCTTCTGAAATATTGTTCCGTTTCCATCATTTCTTCTGCGTTGGGCCATGTTATAACTGTAGGAGCAAGATTGCTTAAAAATAGGTCACTCTTTGTAATACTCTGTGCAAGGAGCTAATAGTAATGTGAAATCTATCAGCCACATCCCTAAATCCAGCAGTCTGATGGCCAGCGTACCACAAAAATATATATATATGTTGCAAGGGGCTTAACTTGTCATAGGGACCAGTTTTCTCTTTAAAGTATTCGCTTTCAGAAAATTGCTCCGATAATTCGTTTGCTACTCTCCTACTAACTCGAAAATGTTCCATAAATTCAGCTTCACTAAACTGTGGGATTATTACCTCGAAAAAATTGAGGTTTTTGGCCTCACCCGATTTTCTAACAACATTTCTAAGTCATCAGATTCAGAGTCCGAAAAAGCAGACATTTCCGAACCTTCTAACGAGGAAAAGTCACTCATTTTACTGTTTTTATTATTTGTATTCAAAAATCACCACACAACTAACTAAACACCACGATAAACAAAAACAAACCACGATAACCGAAAAACATTACAAGAAATAGAGGTTAGTTTACTTCTTTTCTGTCAAAACTTTAGTTTGTGATTTACTGCGCACACTCCTGACTTGCTGCTGGATAATAATCTGCAAACCGTTCAGACAGTCATTGAACAATCCAAAAACTTGTTGGAACGACTTACAGACTGTACACGGACAGTCATATAACTATGTGGGAACGCGTTTCTTAGAACTGCGCAGAATCCGGACTGTCAAAAACTGTTTCTGACTGATGTTGGAACAAACCTCACATGGCGGATCGAGGTCTGGATTAGACCGGTGAGG